>JBBBDQ010000501.1:6150000-6467500 GCA_037127315.1 Ascarosepion bandense | reverse complement strand
GTTTAGTCTATCTACTCCAATTGAAAAAAAAAAATAAAATAATAAAGGAAAAGAGTGAAAAGATTGGAAAAGAGAAAACCGGAAACCGCATCCTAAACAGGAAACAAGGGATGAGCCTCTTCACCTGTTCAATAGATGTGGGCGGAGTGTGAAATATGTGTGCACACATACACACACACACATATATATATGTGTGTGCACACATACACACACACACATATATATATATGTGTGTGCACACATACACACACACACATATATATATATGTGTGTGCACACATACACACACACATATATATATGTGTGTGCACACATACACACACACACATATATATGTGTGTGCACACATACACACACACACACATATATATATGTGTGTGCACATATATATATATATATATATGTGTGTGTGCACACATACACACACACATATATATATATATATGTGTGTGTGCACACATACACACACACATATATATATATATATATGTGTGTGCACACATACACACACACATATATATATATATATATGTGCACACACACACACACACATATATATATATATATGTGTGTGTGCACACATGCACACACGCACACACACATATATATATATGTTACTGGGTTTGAAAGAATTAGTAAACTAAAATTACTAAGGGGCATGAACAAAAGAAGAGTAATCAGGAGGACAGTAGATAGTGATTGACATTGCATTTAAATTTTTGAAGATCAAACTTGGCTGGAAAGCATGGCACCAGAAGAGAGCTTCACAATTGAGAAGTGCAAGAAAAGAAACTATTAGCATAAAACTTATGGTTATATCTAGCTGACTCAACTGTGAATCGATTGGACTTTGTCTCCAGTCTAGGAGCATTGTGCTTAAACTTTGTAAAGTCTAGGTACCATTGCAAAAAATTCCTTCTATCATCAGTTATCATTAATGTATTCATAGAAAAGGCATGCACACACACACATGGGATGAAAGACACATTAGTTTATATCTTTTTAACTCAACTCTCCAAGTTTTTGTTCACCTCTGCTGTACCAGGGTATTGAAGTGACAACTCTTTGGGTTACGGAATTCAGCCAACGATTTTATAAAACACGAGTCCTTGAGGACATCAGTGTATGAATTTTGCAAACTTATAAACCTAATGTCTTAGTAACGATTTTTTGAAAAATTTTACCAGAGCTCGTATTACAATTTGGCGTTATTGTTTTTTTTCTCTCTATCACTCTGTATTACTGCTTCCCATATTTTATTAATTTCTATGCTTGGCAGACTGAGAAGATTTTTGTAGCCTAACATATGCACTGATTTGTTAAGTTTTCCTATTTTCTACTAGTGTTCTATATTTTTTATTTCAACTTCATCCCATAGGAAATGGAGATCCCTGTTTTTTCTCCCCCTATGTGGTCAACCATTCCTGATTTTTCTATTTCGTCTCATGTTACAGTGTTTTTACAGTCTTATCATAAGAGGGCTGCCTATTTGTTATTGATATGTTTTACCACAGCTTCATGGGATGGCATACACAGTCCTTAATCATATTCTTTTCTCATGGGAGATCTTACTCAAAAGAGGTATCTGAAAAATGTTGAATCACTTTTTGACTGTTATTTTGATGTTACTTGAACCACTTTTATTTTTTTTTTAAATCCGTTCACATAGAGTAGGTGGACTGAGGCTGATTTCTGAGTTTTTGTTATCCTTGTACCCTTCAATCTTAGTTTGTCAGAGCTGCTGTCATGTATCCAGGATAGCTTTTACATTGTACGGTACTGACCATTTCTTGTTCGTATATCTCTGGGTCATCACTTATGACTTCTGCTTATTGTTATAGGCAGCAGACTATCACTTTCTTTACACTGTATGGGTGGTGGGAGTTGAAGTTGGGATATAGTCCAGTGTATGTTAACATGCAGTATACAGACGTCTTGAACCCATGCTCTGTTTGAGATATTAGTACATCTGGGAAGGCTAATTTTCTTCTGGTTTTCTCTTTCCATTATGAACTGTATCAATGATCTGAGTGAGTTCATGTAGTCCAGTCTGCCCTTTTAGCTGGGGCTTTAGAATATACCAACTGCATCTCTGCAGAAGGGTAACCCTTGCCCCAATGAAACCACCTGTTAGCTGTGGTTAGTAACCCATGATGCCTGGAAATGGGATCCTGGTGAATGTGAGCTTCAGGGGTATGGGTATTTTTAACTTCTAAATCCCAACGCATCACTTTGGGCATTACCTAGGCTACACGGGTGGTGGGAGAGGCTCGGGCTGGTCATCCCAAGCCCGCTTTCAGAATCTTCCAAACTGGTAAAAACTGAATTGGAAGACAGTAGCTGTAAGGTCAATCATGCTAAGAGATGATTGTTTTAAACTATGTCTGAGCAAGAATTAAATTGGGAGGTTAAACAATTATTACCTCATTATTGTGTGAGTATACTGGCTCTGTAGCCCTGATCTTTATTTTTTTTTTTTGTCACAGAGCTAAAGCCTGCATTTTAACTTTTTTTTTTAATCATTTCATCCCAAGCAAGGCAGAACTGCCGTTGGTGCACAGGGGGTTACAGTGAGAAACAAAACAAGATACAGGAGATGTTAAGAGAATGATGGGAATCAAGGAGATAGAAGATGGCAATTGATGTTGCATTTAAACTTTGAGATTGTAGCTATCAGTGAAGAAGGAAGTTCCACAAATGGGAAGTGCAAGAAGAGAATATTAGAGTAGAAGAGAGAGTTATTTTGACACTAAAAGAGTGGGACCTTGATGTCAATCTAGTAGTATGTGTAAACACATGTAGCTAAGGAACCAGGGGAAAAAAAAATAGATCTGCCAAGTTGAATGAGCTAAACCCCTAGGCATTTCCCTTGTATCGCTCCAGGGCGAGTGAGGAGGACAATCAGTTAAAACTAACTCCATTCTATGGATACTGAAAGAAAACCTTAAGCTAAAAATACTCCATATGGAGCTAGATACTAATCAAGAGCAAGTACCCTTTCCTAGATTTATAATACTAGAAGCTAGAGAGGTCCCATTAACAAAATTATTGCCATTCTTGTTACAGAGGGTTATACCTTAAAATATGGAACCATCCTGGTAGAAATATCAAATAAAAAAAAGATCTGAGCACACTGTTAAAGATTAGAAAATTTGACAATATATGTATGAAAGTATACCCATATGAAGGTTGAACACTTTGTATCATAGAAGAAATAATTTGAATTAAAAAAAACAAATAGTTGATACCAAAAGACTAACAATTAAAAATAAAAAACAAAACCAGATAATATATATGTATTTGTATTAAGTTTCAATACTGAAACACCACCATTTGAAATTAAAATTGGACATTAAATAGCATTAACACTGAGCATCAGGAAGAGACAGCAGAAATTCCTGGGACATGCAATGAGGAAAGAGGGCTTGGAGAACCTGATACTAACAGGCCAGATAGAGGGGGAAAAAGAGACCAGGAAAAGCAGCGGATAACATATTTGAAGGACCTGATCAGATGGATGACAGAACGAGGGCTGTGTGGTGTAACAGGAGAAGGCATGCTAAGAGCCACCAGGGATAGGGAGACGTGGAAAGTCATGATCGCCTACGTCCCAAAAGGACAGGGTACATAAAAGAACAAGAAAAGAATTTATCTCTATGTATATATTATTAAAAAACATTTTCGCATTTTTTGGATGAGTTTTTACTACTTTTAGAAATTAAAAATTGTTCCTAACTCTGAGAAAGTGTGCCTAGTGCTACCAGGGATAGGGAGACGTGGAAAGCTATGATTGCCTATGTCCTGAAAAGACAGGGCACATAGAAGATATATGCCAACTGTTTATAAGAAATTATAATGTAGATATAAAGTGGGGGATCAAATCTATATTATAATCGATATATAAACTGATCCCTCATTTTGTGGCCATGCTAGTTTCTATACATTTACATTCTAGATTTATGGTCTTGAGCTAGTGGATGGTAGAGCGGGGTTTGGGTGGTGTCACAGGAGAAGGCGTGCTAAGAGCCACCAGGGATAGGGAGATGTGGAAGGCCATGATCGCCTACATCCTGAAAGGACAGGGCACATAAAAGAAGATATATATATTCCAAATCTGAGATGATGGTAGAAATGTCAAAGATATGGCTATCTAAAAGTATTGTACAAGAAAGCCAACATATGCAAGATGTGGGGAAATAGCACCAAACCATGACGACACAACATGCAAAATTTATCAACTGCAACGAAGATCACAGAACTGATACCAAAAAAATGCAAGTCCTGGAAAAAGAAATAATACAAATAAAAAATCACTGAAAACGTTACATTCCCAGAGGCAAGAAAACTTCTAAAAATTTCTTTCTCTATTTAAAATTATGCAACAATCACCAAAATACCACAAAATGTAAAGAAAAATCTGATTATTTGTCTTGTTTTGTTTTACGGCTTATCAACCCATCTTGGGTCATTTAACACCAAATCGAATTATTAAAAAAATCGAACAAAAATTTAACAATTTCAAGAAGTTCATATATTTTACAAATTAACATATATAATAGACTTATATATGTAGACAAATTCATACATTTAATTTATCTATTTAACACATTTTAAATTAATAAAAATTATAAAAATGTATATATTTAATTTGGCTGTTTAGATTTTGTGGCATACCAACCACCACGGGTTATCTGAAGCTAAATCCAGCCTACATACATTATATGTATTACATATACAAGATTTGCAAATGCACATTTAGTAGAACCAAGTTTTGGAATATATAGCAAGTTGGTAGAAATACATATATCTATGTACGTGTGAGATAGTATTCAACCAGTCATATTTTTGAGTACATTCCGATTTCTTTCAAGAATTCGAGTATCCTGCTTGGTCTCGTTTCCATAAATAGCTTTTTCAAACTACTTGTTTGGTAATACTTCTTTTGCACTCTATTTAAGTTTATACACTCTAAAAGTATATATTTGACACTTAATCTTTTTTGACAGCTGGTACATATTGGGGATTCTGTGCCCGCCAGTAAATGATAGGCCATACCTACATCATGCACCATGTGAAGGCGGGTCAGCAAAACCTGTTCTCTTCTAAATCTGTATTGAATGTTCCATTCTCCAGTAGTGGGTTTTATATTTTGGAATTTGTTGTTAGTGTATCTATTCCAATAATTTTGCCACTTTTTAAAACTGATTTTCTTCACTACAGCTTTAAAATCAGTAGAAGGAATTTTGATTTTTGCTATTTCATCTTTCATTGCTTTCGAGTCTGCCCTGTCATGAAAAATCTATGAAATTACCTGGCAAAAAACAAAACGGAAACACAATTAACATCAGTAATAAAGAAAGGGAAGAACCCAAAATGCCAACTGCAGGTCAGAGAAACTAAAATGAAGTAAAGAAATTTAAATGTCTTAGAAGCATTCTGACAGAGGATGGAAAGTATGATGCTGAGATCTGAAGAGGAATTGGCACAGCTAAGAAAGCATTTCAAAAGCTAACCAGAATACTGAGAGACAAGAAAATCTCATTGAAAACAAAGAAAAGAATGCTGGATTGCTATGTGGTGTCTGTCCTCCTGTACGGCAGTTAATGTTGGACAATCTCTTCAAGGATGAAGAAGAGGTTTGAGGCAGAAGAAATGTGGTTCTACAGAAGGATGCTGAGGATACCATAGACAGTGTACGTGAGCAATGACAAAGTGTTGGAGTGGATGCAAATAAGAAAACTCATACTTAACATCAAGAAGAGACAGCTGAGGTTCCTGAGACATGCAATGAGGAAAGAGGGCCTGGAAAATCTAATACTCACAGGACGAATTTGATAGGCTTGAGCAAGTGCATGACAGAGTGGGGTTTGGGAGAAATACTAAGAGGAAAAGTATTAAGAGTGACAAGAGACAGGGGCAAGTGGAGGGCCATGATTGCCTATATCCTGAAGGGACACAGTACATGAGTAAGAAAAAGAAGGGGATACTTTAATATAGGTTACAAAATGACCCATGAAAAACTAAAAATTAAATACAAATCTACAGAAAACTTCAATTCATCGAACATTAGCTATACACTGATACCTCTACTTATGAAATTAATTTGTTCTGGAAGTTGTTTCATAACATGAAAAATTTGTAAGCAGACACTTTTTACCCTATAAATGCCTTAATCGGTTCCAAGCCCCACCAAATTCTGAGCTTTTAGGGCTTCCATTTGTTTTAATATTGTGCCGATCGTAGATGTATTACAGCCATATTCTTTGGCGAGATCAACCAAACGCATCCCTTTTTCGTACTCTCTTCTTTTCACCATCACTTTCTTGAGGCCTATAGTGAATAAAAGTTAATACACACACGTATAGTTGCAATAAACACTAAGGAAAGCTGATAAAAAACTGTCCAAACACTTCATGCTTCACTGAACTTTGCTAGCATAAGACTGAGGCTTTGGTGATCCATGTGGCCAAACGAGAAAACAGAGAATGCTGGGTATATGCATATAAACATAGCGGTACCTTTCTACTAATGGGAAGTTGTCATGGAGAGAGACAGCCGACACTGCCTTGGGTTGTCATGGAGAGAGACAGCCGACACTGCCTTGGGTTGTCATGGAGAGAGACAGCCGACACTGCCTTGGGTTGTCATGGAGAGAGACAGCCGACACTGCCTTGGGTTGTCATGGAGAGAGACAGCCGACACTGCCAGGTTGTGTGGAGAGACAGCCGACACTGCCTTGGGTTGTCATGGAGAGAGACAGCCGACACTGCCTTGGGTTGTCATGGAGAGAGACAGCCGGCCTTGCCTTGGGTTGTCATGGAGAGAGACAGCCGACACTGCCTTTGGGTTGTCATGGAGAGAGACAGCCGGCCTTTGCCTTGGGTTGTCATGGAGAGAGACAGCCGACACTGCCTTGGGTTGTCATGGAAGAGAAGACAGCGACACTGCCTTGGGTTGTCATGAAACAGCGAACACTGCCTTGGGTTGTCATGGAGAAGAGACAGCCGACACTGCCTTGGGTTGTCCTTGGAGAGAGACAGCCGACACTGCTTGGGTTGTCATGGAGAGGAACTGACAACCCCACTGCCATGGGTTGTCATGGAGAGAGACAGCCGACACTGCCTTGGGTTGTCATGGAGAGAGACAGCCGACACTGCAGCAGGTTGTCATGGAGAGAGACAGCGACACCTGCCAGGTTGTCATGGAGAGAGACAGCCGACACTGCCTTGGGTTGTGGAGAACAGCCGACACTGCCTTGGGTTGTCATGGAGAGAGACAGCCGACACTGCCTTGGGTTGTCATGGAGAGAGACAGCCGACACTGCCTTGGGTTGTCATGGAGAGAGACAGCCGACCTTGCCTTGGGTTGTCATGAAGAGACAGCAGCACTGCACGCGGTTGTCATGGGAAGACAGCCGACACTGCTTGGGTTGTCATGGAGAGAGACAGCCGACACTGCCTTGGGTTGTCATGGAGAGAGACAGCCGACACTGCCTTGGGTTGTCATGGAAGACAGCCGACACTGCCTTGGGTTGTCATGGAGAGAGACAGCCGACACTGCCTTGGGTTGTCATGGAGAGAGACAGCCGACACTGCCTTGGGTTGTCATGGAGAGAGACAGCCGACACTGCCTTGGGTTGTCATGGAGAGAGACAGCCGACACTGCCTTGGGTTGTCATGGAGAAGGAGACAGCGGCCTGCCTTGGGTTGTCATGGAGAGAGACAGCCGACACTGCCTTGGGTTGTCATGGAGAGAGACAGCCGGCCTGCCTTGGGTTGTCATGGAGAGAGACAGCCGACACTGCCTTGGGTTGTCATGGAGAGAGACAGCCGACACTGCCTTGGGTTGTCATGGAGAGAGACAGCCGACACTGCCTTGGGTTGTCATGGAGAGAGACAGCCGACACTGCCTTGGGTTGTCATGGAGAGAGAGACAGCGAGCATACTTGGGTTTATTCATGGAGAAGACAGCGACACTGCCTTGGGTTGTCATGGAGAGAGACAGCCGACACTGCCTTGGGATTGTCATGGAGAGAGACAGCCGACACTGCCTTGGGTTGTCATGTAGAGAGACAGCCGATACTGCCCTAGATACCGTTATTTTCTTTTATCATGCTTCTTTAAGAAAGTATTTTTTGTTTTTGTTTTGTTTAAATATCAGGTCTTAATAATACAAGTTGCATACAAGAAGGCACTAATAAATGTAGAAAACTAAATTGTATATTAATTTGTCACATAACTGTAATACAGGCAGAAATACCTGCCACACATACTCCCCAGATATTGGTAAAACATTAGCTTGATGAAGACACTATGCCACTAATGTCTTACCATTATGTGGGAGGTATTTTTGCTACATTCTGTACATCCTTCAAAAGTGAAATAATGTAGGTGTTTTTTATTGTTGTGGAGTAGTTTTCACACTGAAGGCTATAATCGTGCTATGTTGGTTGCTAATCGACTTAATGCACCCAAAATGTTAGGAACTTGGTAATCTTCCACTGAAAGCTGACTCCTTAGTATTCAGCTAACTGCTGACTAATACCAACTGCCTAGTAGTTCTACTGAACTCCAATAGAATGCTAAGAACTCCCAAGAACTTCCTGTTAACTCTTATTAATATAGGGTGGAAAAGTCCATTATCTGAGGAATAGGTGTGTTTCCCCATAACATTTATATAATTGCAACAAAAGAAAAAAACTGAAAACATTAAATGTATCTGTTATAGTGGAACATCCTGCCATCCCCGAGAATAGAATGCTCTACTTTATGAAAGATGATAATGAGTGGTACGAAGGGGAAAGGTCTTAGGCGAAGGCATTCACTATTCGATAGTCTATTCCGCTCCAACCCGTGGCTTGCCTATATGTGTATTATTGTTAATTGTACCTTAGTACAATAAATCTGGTATATCTTATTCCTGGTGTTGAGTACCATTCTTCAACTGATCTATTTTCACTGTATTCCTTTTCGGGATATATCCATATCTTAAAATTTGCCATCTAAAATTAGCTTTGACATTTTTAGTTACCCAGAAAATTATAGGTTGATTGTATTGCATGAGATTTTGTGTGTTTAGATTAAGGTGATTTGTAATCATTTTCTAGGCTTTGAGCAAATCAAAGTGAAGTTCATGTTTGCAGGAAACCCTAAAATGTTTGAGAAATAAATTTGTTTTTAGCTACTTTCATTTGTGTCTTTTATTGTGATCTCTGCATTTTCCCTATAGTGTCACTTATAAGCAAAAACAATGAAGATAAAGAATTGGAAGATACAAACAAACATCCAAAGACAGAAGCAAAAATGGGTAAGACAATCATTTGTGAGAAATATAGTAAAACCTTTGCAAAATGTGCATGCAGTTTGTTTTTATAAACATCAAATTATATTATTTACATTTTTTGGAACTGTTGTCCTCATCTTTGTTGCCATGGTTACCTCTGGCCTTTTTTTTAGGTGGTAGAAATTTTGAACCAAATCCTTTATTTTTGTCACTGGGTATATCATTCGCATTCCATGTGCAATGCCACTTCTGCTAGGTATATAGTTATCTCCCTTTAACTCAACTCTCCTTTCATAGCTAACAGAAGTGGCATTGCACATGGAATGAGAATGATTTATCCCAGTGAACAAAAAGGCTTCAGTTTGAAATTCCTAGCACCTTAAGAAAGCTGGAGTGTACAATGGCTTAAACGTCATAAACATAGCAATAAAGATGCGGACAACAATCTGAACAATGTAAATACTACCTCATCTCAGAAGTATATACAAATATCAGATTATATATATATATTTCCGAGATGAGATATTTTAACTATTTACTTTGTTCAAAATGTTAACCTCATATTTATTGTCATATTCACAATGTCTCAGATTAAAATTCCAACATATAAAAAGGCAATGGGTAGGGCAACAATTGTCTGAACAATATAAATAGTGCAAATAATCAAATTATGCTTATTTTATTCATCTCAATTTGTTAGATGAAGCATTTTCATTATGAATTTTGGACAGAGTTTAAAACAAATATTGTTTGTTGTATATTTTTTATGTTAAATCATGAATCATCCATATCAGATAGACTCGTAAGAATATTGGATGCAAGTTCAAAATATGTTTTATTTATTACCCCAAGCACTGTTTGTAAAATAACCTGAACATTGTTTTAAAAATGCAACAATAAGATGAAAGATAAATAAGTCAAAAATTAATAATGAAAATGCAATACTATGAGTAATGTAATTTACATAAGACTAATATGGCTGCTACTACTACTACTACTACTAAAGATAAAGCAAACAATACTGTGCAAAGAAATCAGTTTGGGGGGAAAAAAAGACTATACAAATACTATTGCTTGGAATATAAGGCAAATATTTTGAAAAATTAATAGCTAAAAACCACTGAATCTTATAAGCAAAGCTGAGGCCTTCCATAAACTAATTTTATCCGCAATGCTTACTTCTTCTATATGCCCTATCCTTTCAGGATGTAGGTGATCATGGTTTTCCACGTCTCCCTATCCCTGGTGGCTCTTAATATGTTTTCTCCTGTTACTCCACGCAACCCCCATTCCGTCATCCACCTGATCAGGCCCTTCAAATATGTTATACACTGCCTTACTCTGTCTCTTTTTCCTTCTATCTGGCCTGTCAGTATCAGGTTCTCCAAGTCCTCCTTCCTCATTGCATGTCCCAGGAACTTCAGTTGTCTCTTTCTGGTGCTCACTGTAATTCATAATCTTACTCCTGATGACCATTTCTAGCCTGACTCCATAATAATATTGTTTATTCAAATTATCTTACTATTATTGTTTTTAGAGTAATATAAAATTAATTATTGTTTATCAGGACTAGATGATCCATTAAACCTAAAAATGAGAGAAATAGCTGGAAACTACAAAAGAGACAGACATAAGTTAAAAGAAATACTTGTAATGGTAAATATATACAGTAAAGTTTTCTGCTATAGCTAAAGTTATATTGTAATATTTTGTAATGTGCACATAGCTTGATTTAAACATAACATACTTAAATATACTAAAAACATTTTCCTGAATCTGCTCTGTTAAAATGGTGGAATATCTAATATTGCTATGCTTCTTTTTTGCCATCAAATACAGTTGTTACCTACTGGTTTGTCTTTGTTGCTGAATTTTTTTTTTTTTTTAATCATTTCACCCCAAGTAAGGCATTCCACTGCCACTATAGCGCAGGCAGTTACATAGGGGAAGGTGCTGAGAGAGCGACTTGATATAGGAATTGTCAGAAGGAGGGTGATAGACGAGTAAGGAGGTACATAGGAAGAGTGTTTGAGAGAATGGGTGCAAGTTAGTGTGTTAGAAGGTGTCTGGAGATTGTAGCTGTCGGGGAAGCAATCATGTGGAAGGGATTTCCACAGGCGGGAAGTGCTAGAAAAGAAGCTGTTGGAGTAGAAATTGCGGTTACATTTTAACGGTTTCACTGTAAAAGGGTGGGACCTAGTTGCTAATCTAGTATCTCGTGCAAATTCGTACCTGGGGGCACCAGTGATCTAAGTTCATTGGAGCAGAAGCCATGAAAGTATTGATAGAAGAGGCACAAGGAAGCCATGTCACGCTGGTGAGAGAGTGACTGCAAGCAGCCAGCCAAGTCGGTATCGATCACATTATAGATTCTACGTTGTATTTTGTCAAGAACCCAGAGGAGAATAGGACGGGCACCCGACCAGATGTGGCAGCAGTATTCAATACATGGGCGAATGGTAGGATAGATTCAGACAGAAAGAACTTCCGGGCCCTGCACAAAGAACTGACTTTCATAGCAGCGGATTTAGCAATGGAGCAGTTAAGGAAGATGAGTTCTCAAATTGTAATCTCATTGGAACTTCATTCATATTGTTCAAATTCCCCTCATTCAAACTGGTCATGTTGATGAGAACATTATACGAAAAGATCAATTATTCAAAAAACTGTTTCTTTTCATATCAGTCAGTTAAATGCCATTTGTGATACGCGCTTGGGCAATCATGTCTTGAAAGAGACATGACTGACTGGTCAGAAGATTTTCCTGTAGTAGGTTGCCATTGCTTTCTTCAGTAGGCTAATTACCAACCAAGGCTATAGAACCCAATCTGTCCTGCTGTTTATCCTATAGCTGGGGAGAGAAGAGATGGATTAATACCTTTCCCAAGGGTATTTGCGCAAAGTGAATCCAGTGAATTCAAATGGAATTCAAACTCAGCTCTCCAATCTTTCGTTCCAAGCTTATACTCACTGCACCACCCACACACATCCCGGACATCTTGTTATGTAATTATCTTAAATGTATATCTAAAACATAAAAGGGAAGTGTTGTGCTCTATAATGGTTACTAGTACTGGTAATAATTTTTCAATGTCAAGCTATTTCGGACATTTTGAATTATATCTACTTAGGAAATTACAATTATTTGAGATACTGACAAATTTTGTTGTTTCATGCAAAGGCAGGTATTTTATGGTTTGACCAAAGCAGTAACAGCAATAAGCTATTAACACCATTAGCAACCTTGCCAAGGAGCTAATAAGATATCTATAAACAGGATATAAGGAAACTGAATGTAGAATAGGCTGTGCTAAAGATAGTTTCATTTTGACTCACAAATAGCTACAAAGCTAAAAGCATTAATCTAGAAACTAGAGTGATATTCTTAAATAACCTTGTCAGATTAAGACTTTCAGTGATCTAAGCTCATCGGAGCAGAAGCCATGAAAGTACTTGTAGAAGAGGCACAGGAAAGCTACATCACGCCGGTGTGAGAGCGGCTTGCCGATATAAAGTAAAAATAATTACTAAATGAAAATTCAAAAATGTGAGTAACTGAGGGGTTGGTAAAATAAGAATGTGATCTAGGTGTCTCCATAATTACTGGTCTGTCAATATGTATCCCTACTTAAATGTTTTGCAATTATTTATTTTTTGAACTAATTCTCTGATGCATGAATTAATATTAATCATTAATATTTACCAATTACATTTTGTATTAATTTTAAATTCGTATAGAAACAAAAAATATCAACTCCTACAACTGTTGTAACTAATGTACTATTTTTTTCTAAAGTCTAGTCTTTTATATACCATATTACCACAGGAATTGGATGGTCATGGCTCTCCAAAACATTCTATCTTTTAACTCTTTGCCATCTATTCATACAAGCTCATTAAGAAGCTTACTTCTTATTCTCCTCTGCATTGCTGGCCTTCAGTATACCCTGTGAGTGTTATACTTTCCAGGTCCTCTTTCTTCATTATATGCCCCAGAAATTTTGTCTTTTTATGATTGTAAATATTAGTTTCTTTATACTTTCTTGTTCATCATTGCTCAGTTTCTAAACATTCTTTGTTGGAATCATTTTATGTTGCTTGTAGAGTCTTTATTTTGGAAATATTGTCCATCATATCTATTTATATTTCTGAGATGAAGTAGTATTTACACTATTTACATTATTTGAACTATTTTCCTTATCTTGGTTGCCATTTGTAAGACATTTTGGCTATTGTACGCTCCGGCCTTCTTCAAGTGCTAGAAATTCCGAACTGAACCATTTATTACGATCACTGGGGTATATCATTCCCATTCCTTGTGTAAAGCCTCTTTTGGTAGTCATGAGTTATCTCCCTCTAACCCGACTAAGTTACTTGTTCACCACTACTGTAGCCTGGTATTGAACTCTCAACTATTTGGGTCAAGTCACTGGAACTAACCAACATCTATATCTGGTAAAAAAATACTAGAGAAAACTATTAACACCAAACATTACCAGAGAAAACCATTAACATCACAAATTGCAATATGAACTCTGGTAAAAAATGGTTTCTGAACATTAGGTTTACAAGTCCCAGAAATTCACTTGCTGTTGTCCTCAAGGACATATTGGATATGGGCATTTCTCCTTTTTCGAACACTACTGTAAACTATGTAAACTAAAGGAATCAGCACATATGCTAGGCCACAAAAATCTCCTAAGCCGACCAAGCATAGAAATGAATACAATATGGGAACCAGTAATACAGAGTGCTAGAGAAAATCATTAGCATAAGAAAAAAAAGGTTTGCAATATGAGCTCTGGTAAAAAGTACTAGAGAAAATCACTGATATCAAAAAATTGCAATATGAACTCTGTTAAAAAATGGTTACTGAACATTAGGTTTATAAGTCCTAGAAATTCAGTTGTTCTTGTCTTTAAGGACATGTGGCCCAGTGGATATAGACGAAAGATATTTGCTGCTAGGAATATTTTTGAGGAAATGCCTGATGCTAGTTATATAGAAATTAGCATCACCTTCCTTATCAGAACATTGGAATGAGGGACTTGATTTAAGTCTATCTACACTATTCTAATTTAGAATTTCCTGTATTGTTCTCTCACAGACGATGAATATGTGGTGAGGATTGAACACCCAGTGACAGTTGCTCTCACGTAGATATCACCACTTACAGTGTTATTACATCACCAGCTGTCAAGGCTAAAATGATCTAAAAGTTTTGTTTCAGTCAGTTAATTGCCATATGTGATACACACTTGGGTAATCATGTTTTTTTTTCAGCCCATGACTGACTAGACAGTAGGTTGCCATTTCTTTCTGTAGTAGACTGGTTGCCAACCAAGGCTATTCAACCCATAGCGGGGGGAAGAAGAGATGGATTAATACTTTCCCCAAAAGTATTTGTGTGTAAGTCAGTCAGTTAAGTGCCATATGTGATACACACTTTGGGCGATCATGTCTCGAAAGAGAAATGACTGACTGGGCAGAAGATTATCCCGCAGTAGGTTGCCATTACTTTCTGCGGTAGACTGGTTGTCAGCCAAGGCTATAGAACCCAATCTGTCTTGTTATTTAACCCATAAATAGAGGGAAGATATGAATTGATACCTTTCCCAAAGGTATTTGTGCATAAGTGAATACGAGGAATTCAACTGGAACTCTAACTTGGCACCCTGATTTCTTGTTCCAAGCCGTTATCCACTGCACCACAGCGAACATAAATGAAACAAATTTGACTGAAATTTGAACTTGGCTCTAAGATTTTATATTCTGAACTGATATCCATTACACTATAGCCCACATCTGTTCCTCTGTTTATGGAGTGGAGTTTAATTCACTCGGTCATATTTATAAATTAATACCATCATTGACAGTGCTTTTTTTCCCCTCTAACATTAACAAGTGAATGTGTAGCAAACACTTTGACATAAGGTTGAAATTGAACCTTGATTTGTCATATCTGGTCAAGCACCTTGCTGTTTATCTCAGTGTTCTCGACAGGCTCCAAAGTAGAATCCGTAATGTAATTGGTCCTGACCTGGCAGCTAGACTCCAGCCATTTTCTCACTGGTGGGATGTAGCTTCCCTCTGTCTCTTCTACAAATATTTTCATGGCTTCTGCTCCAACAGATTTAGATCACTGGTGCCCCCTCCACAAGAATTTACTTGTGCAACCAGACTGGCAACAAGGTCCCACTCTTTTGCAGTTAGATCAACCAAATGCAGCCAACAATTCCTCTCAGCAGTTTCTTTTCATACACTTCCTGCCTGTGGAACTTCCATCTATATACTTGCTTTCTTAATGACTACAATCTCAAGGAATTTAAAAGCAATGTCAATTCCCATTTCTTATCCACTTGACTTCAGTCTTTTCAACATCACACTGTGTATCTTGTTCTCTCTACCTTTGCAATTTTTATCACACCTGTATTCCCATCCTTCTCTTGCTCCTTTCTCTGACACCTCCTGTAACTGGTTCGTCTTTCTTTTCATTCACCTCCTGCCTAAACTTTTACTGTTATGTAGCCCCCTGCACATCAGTGGCAGTACCACCTTGTTTGGGGTGAAATGATTAAAAAAAAAAACAAACATGCCAGACAACAAGTAGGCATCCATTGCTTGGCCCATGACGACAAGATTCAACAGAATACAATGCACTATATTAGGGACCTCCAGCTTGGCTGTGTGAGTTGCTGGAAAGTTGTCAGTGTTTACAGATAATCCCCTTCTGGAGATCTCACTGATTTTTCTGTTTGAATTTGTTTCTGTAGTCTTTTCTGTGTTTGGATATTACTGCAAGGCAGTAGAGGTTTAAGAATCAGGGATTTTCTTTCTCTTGATAAACTGCCTTGCTGGGCTGTCATGCTCTGTCTACCCAAAGTATCTGCCATTCATTCATTTTCCAGCTTAGAGATGGACTTAGCTGTCAGTGTCTATTTGAGACGTATGACATAGAAACATTTTACAGACAATGGGCGCTTGTCTCCACTGTAACTTTTTTTTAAACCATTTCCACTGATCCTGGGCATGACAGTAAACTGCAGCAAGGCCACTGATTGGGAGGTTGTGAGCAGCATGGAACCACCTCTTAATTGCTGTTGTTCCCAGGTTCACCATGACTCAGAGTAGTAGCACCTATTAGGGTCCCAGCTATGGGCAAATAGTTAACCCCCAAACTGGGGTCAAAACACTATAATATAAAAATACACTTTTATAGAAATATATGCATAAAACTAGACTTTATAGGAAAATATGAATTTTTGAAGGAAAAATATTACCAACAATACATTTTTGAAGAAAAAATGATTACCATAACACATTTTTAAAGGAAAAAAATTTATTCTCAGCAAAACATTTTTGAATACAAAACTAGAAGACATTTCCAGTTTTCTAAAATAAAAAAGTATAAAAACAGTTTTCACTAAAATCTTACTAATTCAACCTTTTCACTTTAACTGAACATTAAAAAAAATACCTTAAAACCCTAACTTTTTTGGCATTAAATAATCCACAGTGGTTTATATGCCATTAAACAAAACTCAAAAGCATTTCACACCCAAACAAAGTGGGACAGCCAATAGTGCTCAGTCTCTTTACAGGGGCTATTGAGGAAAGGATAAAAGATGAATTGGATTCAAGAAGATAGAAGACTGCAATTATTGCTGCATTTAAATTTTTTGAGATTAAAGCAATCAAAGAAGCAAGTAAATGGAAGGGAGTTCCATAAGTGGAACGTTTGAGAAAACTTGAGTAGAAATGGTGGCTACATTTAATTTTTTTCAGTGGAAAAAGGTGGTACCTTGATGTCAGTCTTGTCGCAAGCTTAAAGTCATTTGATTAGGTCACCAGGTAAAAAAAACCTTGTCAGTTGCCATGAAAATATTTGTAAAAAAGACAGAGGGAAGCCACATCCCGCCAGTGAGAAAGTGACTGAATTTGAGATGCCAGGTCAGGATTGATTATATTGCAGATCCTTCTTTGGATTTTGTGTAGAATCTTGAGATAAATAGAAACATCTGATCAGATATGGCAACAGTATTCAATGTGCGGATGAATGGTAGATTTATAACTGTTTGGAATATATATCATGCCAGACAATACAATGATACATTACAAGCGATTTTTATATATAGACTAGCAGTTTAGCCCGGTTTCACTCGGGTAGTTTAAGGAATAATAAGAATAAAAAACATATGATGAATTTACATAGCAAATACTTGCACAACATCCACCCTCGTCACTTTTATAGATATAGATAACAATGTAGAATGTCTCTATTGGATTAGGGTGAGAGGGGCAACATATATATAGATAATTAATATAAAGAGGGGTGATCGATTTTATAATCAATACATAAACTGATCCCTGACTTTGTGGGTGATAATATATATATTTTCTACCCCTAATTTTGGCTTTCTGAAAAATTTCAAGGCGTTGTTAGCATTCTAAAATTTTGATCTACATCTGAGCGCAACTCCCATCGAGCTAGATTGCAAAATGCAGACGCAAAGTCGAATCTATCTATCTATCTATCTATCTATCTATCTATCAAACAAACAAATACTTACACAATGTCCACCCTCATCACTTTTATAGATATAGATGTCTTATCCAGGGTTTTCACAATTGCCTTTGTCAATTGATAATGACATGGGAATAAAAATTGCTATCTTCTAGCAGACTTTTCTACCCCTAATTTTGGCTTTCTGAAAAATTTCAAGGCGTTGTTAGCATTCTAAAATTTTGATCTACATCTGAGCGCAACTCCCATCGAGCTAGATTGCAAAATGCAGACGCAAAGTCGAATCTATCTATCTATCTATCTATCTATCTATCTATCTATCTATCAAACAAACAAATACTTACACAATGTCCACCCTCATCACTTTTATAGATATAGATGTCTTATCCAGGGTTTTCACATTTGCCTTTGTCAATTGATAATGACATGGGAATAAAAATTGCTATCTTCTAGCAGACTTGGTAGAGAGACACTTTATCTCTTCTGATAAACAAACTATTTCTTGATATCTCAGAGATGAGATATCTAGACCAACATATTCATCTTTGTTTTTGTAAAACTTGTCTGAATGAATAATGTACCTCTTCTTTATGCTCCTTGTACACTTCGGATATAAGTGATTGTGGCTCTCCCTAACATCCTGTCCCTTGTAGTTCTTAAACTTTGTCTTTCTGTTATTTCTTCTAAACCCTCTTCCACCATCCATTTACTCAAGTTCACTAAATATATTATGCATTGTTTTCTTCTGTTGTCTTTACTATCTGTCCCATGAGTATGGCTCTCCCTAACATCCTATTCCTTGTAGCTCTTAATAAACTTTGTCTTTCTGTTATTTCTTCTAAACCCTCTTCCACCATCCATTTACTCAAGCTCACTAAATATATATATGTTTTCTTCTGTCCCCACTTGCCTTCTATGTGTCCTGTGAGTATCAGATTTTCCAAGCCCTCCTTAATTATGAAATCCAAGCCCTCATTCCTAATAAAATGAATAACAAAAATAAATGACCCTTTTCATTTTATATAGTAGCATGGATATCTAAAAATGATACAGAATGCAAAATACAGAAGAATACCAACAAAGTTTTAGAGAAAATGGAAACTAAAATGAGACTAATACTTAATATTAAGAAGCGACAGTTGCTGTCTCTGGGATGCATAATTAAGGAGCAAGTATACAAGTGATACTCTCCTTTATCCTTTTGGCATATGTTATCTTTTTATAAAGATAACTTCTCCACTGTTTTTTCAATATACAAATAATTAAAATCAGAGCTGGTGCAAGGATCTTGTGTCCTCTCTGAAATTGTTATACCCCCCAACATTTATCACATCTAAATTCTCATAAGGTTGTATTCATATAGAATACAAATTTTATTGTTACCTAATTATGTAGAATAATTGATCATATGCAATATAGGTAACATCATTCCATCTTAGATTAACAGTAATTTGTGAAAATTACTAACATCAACTTTAAATTTTTCTTTTTAAAAATGGAATAATTTAACACATTCAACATTATTTAAACACTATATAAAAATTGAAAATTTTCATAGTGTTTTTTACAACACTTAGCATGAACAAAAGAAATTCACGGATTTGGAAAGAAAGAAAAAGAGCCTGAAAAATCCGTTAAAATTTTTAATTATTTAATAGTCAGTTAGGTTTAGTTTAATTTCAAATGCATATAAATGTAAATAGAAAAAAAAAAGAAAATGTAGATCATTGAAAATGAGGACAAAACTGGAAGCGGCTGAAGTGTGGTTCTACAGAAGGATGCTATGGATATCGTGGACTGAGCATGCAAGTAACGAGGTGTTGGAAAGAATGGCAACAAAAAGGAAATTGATACTGAGCATCAGGAAGAGACAACTGAAGTTCCTGGGACATGCAATGAGGAAGGAGAGCCTGGAGAACCTGATAGTGACTGGTCAGATAGAAGGAAAGAGAGATAGAGGAAGGCAGCAGATAACATATTTGCAAGGCCTGATCAGGTGGATGACAGAACGGGGGTTGCCAGGAATAACAGGAGCAAACATACTAAGAGCCACAAAGGATAGGGAGACATGGAGAACCATGATCGCCTACGTCCTGAAGGGACAGGGCACATAGAAGAAGAAGATAAGATCTGCCTCCCATTAGCATGGGAGGGGCTAGCCTCCCAGAGAGTAAAATACTACGCCTCCTTGGCCTTACACTTTCGGCGGACCTCAAATAGAATGACTATATCGAATCCATTGCCAAATCTGCTGCTATGAAAGTTGGTTCTCTGTGCAGGGCCCGGAAGTTTTTCCCACCTGAATCTATTCTGCATATACACAAATCTACCATCCACCCGTGTATTGAATATTGCTGCCATATCTGGTCGGGTGCCCCTGCTGCTCTCCTTGGGCTTCTTGACAAAATACAAAGGAGGATCTGTAACGTGGTTAATACTGACTTGGCAGACCGGCTGCAACCACTCTCTCACCGGCGTGATGTGGCTTCCCTGTGCCTCTTCTACAAGTACTTTCATGGCTTCTGCTCCGATGAGCTTAGATCACTGGTGCTGCCTAAGCACAAATTTACATGAGATACTAGATTAGCAACTAGGTCCCATCCTTTTACAGTTAAACAAATAAGATGTAACCATAAATTCTACTCCAACAGCTTCTTTTCTTGCGCTTCCCGCCTGTGGAACTCCCTTCCACAAGTCTGCTTTCCCGACAGCTACAATCTCCAGGTGTTTAAATGTAGGGTCAATAGACACCTCCTATCACACTAACTCCCAATTATCCTCAGAACACTCATCTACCCAACCCTCATTCTCGGTATCCTTACCCGCCTATCAGCCACCCTCTGATATTTCCTATATTTAACCATTCTCGGTATCCCTACCCGCCTATCACCCACCCTCTGACATTTCCTATATTTAATCATCCTTTCTCCACTGTATGTCGCCCCCTGCGCAGTAGTGGCAGTGACATGCCTTGCTTGGGGTGAAACGCTTATAAAAAAAAAAAAAAAAAGATAGCAAAAGTCACAAAGTACTACCTGGGGCTCCTAATCAAGCAGGGCCCCTCCCAGTCAGTGTTCAGGGGGTAGCATATGCCGACTGATTAAAAATGCCTTACCATGGAAGCAAAAGTTTTAAAAATATGATTTTGAAATATTATTTCATATTAGAAGTTTTAATTTTATTTTTATTCTTATTTTGTTGTTGATGATGATGATGTTACTTTACTGTATCAACCATTCCATTCTACAGCCTACTTTCTAAGAAAGAAATTCATAACAAGTGAATTTAATTAAGATTCTTGGCAAACATTGATCTCTGTAAAGAAATGGAATATCAAAAGGACGGTCTTTCCCTTGACACTGCTATTATTTTAACTACCATCACTCCTTGGTAATGCTTGTTTTAAAGAGTAATGATTAAAATTGAAATAAATGATAAACATTAAGTAAATTTATGCATTTTCTTTGTTCTTGGGAATTGACAAGAAAATAATATTTTTTTATTAGAAGATTTATTGCATTATTTATTAGGGTCCTGAGCATGATGGTAAACTGCATCTGGCAGCAATTGGGAGGTTGTGAGGAGCATGGAACCACTTAATTACTGTTCTCAGGTTCATCCTGACCTGGAGTGGTAGCATCTGTTAGGATCCCAGCTATGGGCAAATAGTTACCTCTACAAAAAAAAAAAAAAAAAAAAAAATTGCTGGGGCCAAAACACTATGAAAGTATAAAAATAGACTCTTATAGAAATATATACATTTAAAAAAAAATATTACCAACAAGATATTTTTTATGAAAAAATTCTGACCATAACACATTTTTGAAGGAAAAAAGATACTCTCAGCAAAACATTTTTGAATACAAAACTAGAAGACATTTTCAGTTTTCTTAAATAAAAAAGTATAAAAACAAAAAAAAATTCATTAAAATCTGACTAAATTAACCTTCTCACTATAACTGAACATTAAAAAAAAAAAAAAAAAAAACCCTTAAAACCACACTTTTTTGGCATTGAATAACCAACAGAGGTTCATATGCCATTAAACAAAAAAAGTATTATTTATTAGGATATTTATTGCATTAGTCTTAATAGAGTTTTATTGGTTATTAGAATGTTTAGATATGAAGTTATTCTTGTATATAAACAATCTTATAGTTTAATATTTTTGTTAATTCTCAAGAAAAATATACGACAAAAGTTAATTTATAGAGTTTAAGTGTTATTACAATTTTGCCTTTGACTTTTTAAAACTAAACATTGCTGAAGAGTGAAAGTACTTGAAATAATATTGGTGTCAACAGAAAAACTGTCCTTTTGATGCACCATATTTTGAAAGCACAAAAATCCATGATTTTCAGATGCTGAAAGTAATTTGCATGAATATTTTTAGTGAAGAAAAATGAGAAAATCCCGATTTGTTCACTTGCTGACTGAATCTTTTGTTTTTGTGACTTAATTTTTTTTTGTTTTTTTAACTTTAGTGACTGGTGATAATGATGAAGAAAATCCTTATGAGAATCAGGATTTTGGTAAGATTTCATGTTATAACAAATTACCATTTTATATTAACAAGATTCTAGCTTATTGAAAGTACAAAAAAGTTTTTTCTTGAGAATCAAATGTATTTTTTTAATAGGATTTTGAAAGAGATTTTCTTTGTGTATGAATTTTACTGTGTAGCCTATTGAAGTAAAAATATATCCTTGTAACAAAATCTAATTAAGTAGCTTTACCCAAAATATGATCTAGAAAAAAAAGTTTAATTCTTGGTGGAATGATTCTGTGAGAGGGTTTGAAATGTCAAGCAAGAAACAAGAAATGGTGTAACTTGAGAGATGAATAGATTTATCAGTCTGCTGAAATTCATTAAACTTATTATGAATATATATAATTTCAGATATATTCTGTCTGTAAAAGGACAATTATTAAAGGAAAACTTATCTTAGCCAACGTGTTTCATCCTCTGAGGGACTTTAGATAGATTTAGATGAGTAGATAGATATCAAATCTCAGATAGCGTATATATGTAAAAGGACAATATAAATAAAGACGAAAGGAAAACTTATCTTTCATGTTTCGTTCTCTGAGGGACTTTATCTAGGCAAATGATAGCATTTTATCTACTAACAAATATTTATAAACAAGAATAGATTTACCTGGAATACTTGCATTTTCCTTGATAAAGTCCCTTAGGACAAAAATACGTCAGCTAAGAGAAGTTTTCCTTTTCTCTTTATTGATGTGTGTGTATACATATGTGAAGATATAATAGGCAAGTGAAAGAAATTTGAGAGAGAAAAAGCACCCAAAATAATAATATGGTTTACTAATAATATTTATTGTATGTTAGTAATCCTTCTGATCAATTTTTTTTTTTGCATGTCTTATATTGCTGATGAGATCTGGTATTTATTCAGCTAGTTATTTGCCACAGAGTTGAGTCAGTAATTGCTCTTGCATATAAAAACTACATAAAAACCAACCTTACTGGATTGGAGCTACTAAAATCAAGCAGGTACAGAAATTTAAATACCTGGGAATTATTCTAACAAAAAACAAAAAGTGCAACTCTGAGAGCTGAAGGCGAATTGACATGGCCAAGGATGCATTCCAAAAGCTAAGTAGAGTATTAAGAGACAGGAAAATTTTCTCAGGAACAAAGAAGTAGTACTAGACCATTACGTGATATCAGCCCTCCTCTATGGCAGTGAATGCGAGACAATCTCCTTGATAGATGCATTTGGCCAATAAAAAAAAGTGGATAGATTGAAAAAAAAATAATAATAATAATGACTAATAATACTTACTGTATATTAATAGGGCCGGCTGTGCGTTGGGGTGCAGTGGATATCGGCTCAGAATGAGAAATCGGGGAGCCGAGTTCAAATTCCAGTTGAATTCATTGCATTCACTTATGTGCAAATACCCCTGGGAAAGGTATTAATCAGTCTATTCCTTCCAGTTATGGATTAAATAACAGGACAGATTGGGTTCTATAGCCTTGGATGGCAACCAATCTACCGCAGAAAGCTATGGCAACCTACTGCGGGATAATCTTCTGCCCAGTCAGTCATATCTCTTTCAAGACATGATTGCCCAAGCGTGTTTCATGTATGGCACTTCACTGACTGATATTAATAGGCCTTTTGACCAAATGGAAGAAGCATGATGAAAAAGTGCAAACATGCCTGTGTCCTTTACTCAATGAGATGAAAAGTGAAGTGGAATTTTATATTCCAGGAGATTTTTCTTTTTTTTTTTTTTTGCATGCATTAAATTAACACATCACTCAATAAATCCTAAGCCTAACTAATAAAACAACAACTTTTAGTCAAAATTCAACTTTATTCATCAACAGTCTCCTAGGGTGAGACACTGATTTTAATGCTTCTCTAACAATTTGATGCCTTTTTTGTAGAACAATTTGTCTTTGACCTCAAAGAGCACCAGAGTTTATGATATCACTTTTTTATTGGAGATGAATCTCTTTCCCTCGAGCATTCTTTTGAGGTCTATGAACAGCCAGTAGTCACCGGGGACCAGCTCTTGAGAATAGGGTGGATGCAGAAGCAATTTGAAGTGCAGTTCATGTAGCCTTGCTATTGTTGCAATCGGCTTGTGACACCATGCATTGTCTTGGTGAAAGATCACTTTTTCTTCTTCATTTGTGGTTGTTTTTTGGTGATTTCTGCCTTCAAATACACCAATAATGCTACATAATATTCACTATTAATGGTTCTTCCTTTCTCAAGATAATTGATGAACAAAATGCCTTGCACATTCCAAAATACGGAGGCCAAAGCATTGTCTGCTGATGTTTGCATTTTTGGTCACTTTGGACGGCTTTCACCTGCTGCTGTCTACTCAGCTGACTGCCAATTTGACTCCAAAGTCAAGTGGTGGATCAATGTTTCATCCATTTTAATATATTTATGCAAAAACTCCTTGTTGCATTGAAACAGTTCTAAACAACGCTCTAAAATGTTGACGCGTTGTTGTTTTTGATCAAATGGGAGCAAACGCGGCACCCACTTTGAACACAGCTTTCTCATTGACAAATTTTCATGCAAAATGGTGAATACACTGCCTTCTGATATGTTCAACTTCTCTGTTATCTCACGCAACTTCAACTTACGATCGACCAAAACAAGTTCGTGGATTTTGTTTTTTTCTGGAATAACTGCCAGTTTTGGGTGACCTGAGCATTCAGCATCATTCGTGTTTGTCTGACTGTTTAAAGTCAATATACCACCTCTTAACCATTGTTTTCAACAGAGCAGAGTTCAAATAACACTTATCAATCTATTGCTTTGCTTGAACAGTATTTTTCCACACCTGAAAGCAATGCTTTATCAACACACAAAATTCAGATTTTTCCATTGTTTTGAAAATTTGCAACAGTAGCTTCACTTAAATAACTAATTTGTAAACTAATAATCCAATTGGGCCCAAATTTTGTCACTTGTCATTTGAAGGTTAGTACTTCATAAAAGATTATATGGATTTTTTATTAGTGGCACCATCTATATGTCAAGTCCGAGACTTATTGAGTGATGTGTTACCAAAGAGATCTGATCATTTTGTGCTAGTTTATTTTTATCATTCCTAAATTCTGTTTAATACTAGAATGTATTGAAAATGTGATGTGATAGGTGATAGGTGATAGGTGATATGTGATAGGTGATATGTGATATGTGATAGGTGATAGGTGATAGGTGATAGGTGATAGGTGATAGGTGATAGGTGATATGTGATAGGTGATATGTGATAGGTGATATGTGATAGGTGATATGTGATAGGTGATATGTGATAGGTGATATGTGATAGGTGATATGTGATAGGTGATATGTGATAGGTGATATGTGATAGGTGATATGTGATAGGTGATATGTGATAGGTGATATGTGATAGGTGATATGTGATAGGTGATATGTGATAGGTGATGTGATAGGTGATATGTGATAGGTGATGTGATAGGTGATATGTGATAGGTGATGTGATAGGTGATATGTGATAGGTGATGTGATAGGTGATGTGATAGGTGATGTGATAGGTGATGTGATAGGTGATGTGATAGGTGATGTGATAGGTGATGTGATAGGTGATGTGATAGGTGATGTGATAGGTGATAGGTGATGTGATGTGATGTGATGTGATAGGTGATGTGATTGGTGATATGACATGTGATGTGATTGGTGATGTGACTGGTGATGTGACTGGTGATGTGACAGGTGATAGGTGATAGGTGATAGGTGATGTGATAGGTTATGTGTGATAGGTTATGTGTGATAGGTTATGTGTGATAGGTTATGTGTGATAGGTTATGTGTGATAGGTTATGTGTGATAGGTTATGTGTGATAGGTTATGTGTGATAGGTTATGTGTGATAGGTTATGTGTGATAGGTTATGTGTGATAGGTTATGTGTGATAGGTTATGTGTGATAGGTTATGTGTGATAGGTTATGTGTGATAGGTTATGTGTGATAGGTTATGTGTGATAGGTTATGTGTGATAGGTTATGTGTGATAGGTTATGTGTGATAGGTTATGTGTGATAGGTTATGTGTGATAGGTTATGTGTGATAGGTTATGTGTGATAGGTTATGTGTGATAGGTTATGTGTGATAGGTTATGTGTGATAGGTTATGTGTGATAGGTTATGTGTGATAGGTTATGTGTGATAGGTTATGTGTGATAGGTTATGTGTGATAGGTTATGTGTGATAGGTTATGTGTGATAGGTTATGTGTGATAGGTTATGTGTGATAGGTTATGTGTGATAGGTTATGTGTGATAGGTTATGTGTGATAGGTTATGTGTGATAGGTTATGTGTGATAGGTTATGTGTGATAGGTTATGTGTGATAGGTTATGTGTGATAGGTTATGTGTGATAGGTTATGTGTGATAGGTTATGTGTGATAGGTTATGTGTGATAGGTTATGTGTGATAGGTTATGTGTGATAGGTTATGTGTGATAGGTTATGTGTGATAGGTTATGTGTGATAGGTTATGTGTGATAGGTTATGTGTGATAGGTTATGTGTGATAGGTTATGTGTGATAGGTTATGTGTGATAGGTTATGTGTGATAGGTTATGTGTGATAGGTTATGTGTGATAGGTTATGTGTGATAGGTTATGTGTGATAGGTGATAGGTGATAGGTGATAGGTGATAGGTGATAGGTGATAGGTGATAGGTGATAGGTGATAGGTGATATGATATGATAAAAATGTGATATGATAAAAATGTGATATAAAAATGTGATATGATAGATGATTTTAAGCATTACCACTTTCTTACATTTAATGCAGAGAGATTATAATCATAGCCACTTGTACAAAATGAATACCAATCTCTGAACATCAACTATCATCATCCAGTGACAAGATGGCTGGTAATAGCTTCAGTTGCAGATTTTTAATTCAATATTTTCCTTCTGCTAGACTGGTTGACAACCAAAGCTTTTTTCTATACTTTTAGGCATTATCAAGGATGAATTTTATTTTACTTTCAACAAATAGATTTTTTGTGTATGTATCTAGAGTTATAAGAATGCTTTTTTTTTTCCAAATATGGTCAGCACATTATGGCCGTGTTTATAGTTGGTCATGTTGAGTTTTGTCTTTTTCCTTTTTATTAATAATGCTTGAAACTGCTTGGATAAATAAAATGCTTGGACAATATTTTGTTTAATTTATCTACTGAAAAAGTAAGAACATGTGAAAATTTATATAATAAAAATTAACCACATTGGTTGTCATTTTTAATGAAACTTGCATATATATATATCTATTTTCTAAACATATATTGTTAAATATAAGACACAATGAATGTCTTATGTTTAATCATGAGCCGTTCTAAATGTTGTATTTTGGCTATAATTTCAGTTGAAAATAAAGACAAAAATTCTCCAACATTTGGATAAGTTTTTATTGTGTTGGTTCTAAGCTTTCGGCTCACATAAAAAAAAATTATCCAAATTTTGGAGAATTTTTGTCTTTATTTTCACCTGAAATTAAAGCCAAAATACAACATTTAGAACGGCTCATGATTAAACATAATATACATTCATTGTCTCTTATATTCAACAGTATATGTTTAGAAAATTATTTGCTGTCTTGATGCACTATATATATATATATATATATATATATATTATAGGAAAATAATGATGAACCCATAAAACCAAGGATAATCCCCAAAATAAACCTAATTAATATGAAATATTAATGAAATAGATGAAAATAAAGAGCTCAGTGGATATTATCCAGAGCAATATGATATATATATATATATATATATATATATATATATATACACACAAGAAAACTCAACACACTTCAATGGCTATAAATCCAGAATTTATTTTGGCAGTTGTAAAAAATTTACAAACTGCTTTTTCAAAGCCAGTACAATTAAATAGTTTAATTTAACTCACAATATTAAAAAAAAGTTTTGCTTGACACATAGATGAAATAAGGTTACACGAGTCGGTCTGGCATTCACTGCCATACAGAAGAACGTTCTCCTCAAGGATAAAAGTGAAGCTTTAGGCAGCAGAAATGTGGTGTTACAGAAGGATGCTGAGGATACCATGGACTGAGCATGTGACTAACGACGAGGTTTTGGAGAAGATGGAAACAATGAGAAAACTCATACTTAACATGAAGAGACAGATGAGGTTTCTGGGATATGTAATGAGGAAGGAGAGTCTGAAGAATTTAATACTCACAAGATGGATAGAGGGAAAGAGAGACATGAAAAAGCAGCGTGAGACTTACTTGATAGACCTGAGCAATTGGATGGCAGAGCTGGGTTTGGGAGAGATGCCAAGAGGAAAAATTTTGAGAGTGACAAGAGACAGAGCCAAGTTGAAGTCCATGATCGCCTATGCCCAGAACAGACATGGTACATGAAGAAGAAGGATAGAGCTGTATACAGTTAAACATTCAGGCAACAGATAACAGAAATGTCACAAAAATAAAGAACACATACACAAAAAAAATCGTTAAAAAAATAATATACAAGAAAAAACAAAACAGATGAAATCATACTGACATATAACTATAAGAAAAGATGTGTTTGTGTAAAAGATTTTTTTATATATATATATATATATATAAGCATACGGTCATATCACGTTGAATACATCAGTTCTCACTCGATCACCGAAGTTAAGCAATGTTGAGCCTGGTCAGTACTTAGATGGGTGACTACTTGGGAATACCAGGTGCTGTAAGCGTTATTGACAGATGTGCGTTGTGGTGCAGTGGATGTCAGCTTGGAGGGGGAAACTGGTGAGTCGAGTTCCAATTCCAGTCAAAGACTTTGCACACTTACGTACTGATACCCTTGGGAAAGGTATTAATCCATCCCTTCTCTCCAGTTATGGGTTAAATAACTGAGGTCTCTTGTTCCTGCTATCTGTGGCAGACATCTGCACCGACTGTTTGTTATCAGCAGTTCCAAAAAGTGTGGATGGTGCTACACAAGCCTTCACCTCTTTAAACAATTCTTTGTGTGGTTGTCTTACTGTGTTAGATGCTCATACGTTGAAATCGACAGAGAGTCCATAATATATCAGCATGTACATGGTTTTCCAAATCGTAAGCTTTTATTAATTGTACAAGATGTGCATTGTGGTGCAGTGGATATCAACTCGGAATGACAAATTGAGGTGCCGAGTCCAAATTCCAGTTGAAACCTTTGCATAAACTTGCACACAAATATCCTTGGGAAAGATATTAATCCGTCTCTTTCTTCCAGTTATGGGTTAAATGATAGGATAGATTGGGTTCTATAGCTTTGGTTGGCAACCAGTCTACTGCAGAAAGCAATGGCAACCTACTGCAGGATAATCTTCTGCCCAGTCAGTCATGTCTCTTTTGAGACATGATCACCTAAAGCATGTATCACATATGGCACTTAACTGACTGACTGACAGAATATAATAGTTGGAAACATGGTTAATGCTTCTACTGGGCATAAAGTGGGGGATCAGTTTTATACAAACTGATCCCCCACAAATTACTACTTAATAACATCTCTTCTCCCTCTAGCTATGAGTCAAATAACAAAACAGACTGGCAACCAGTCTACTGCAGAAAGCAATGGCAACCTACTGCAGGATAATCTTCTGCCCAGTCAGTCATGTCTCTTTTGAGACATGATTGCCCAAGCATGTATCACGTATGGCACTTAACTGACTGACTGAATATAATAGTTGGAAACATGATTAAAACTTCTACTTGGCATAAAGTGAGGGATCAATTTTATATTGTTATGAAGTAATAAACTGATCCCCCACCAATTACTACTAAATAATGTAATACATCTCTCCCCACTCTAGCTATGAGTTGAATAATAGGACAGACTGGGTTCTATAGCCTCTGTTAGAAACCAGTCTGCCGCAGAAAGTCATGGTAACCTACTGCGGTAAAATCTTCTGCCCAGTCAGTCATGTCTCTTTCAAGACATGATTGCCCAAGCGTGTATCACGTATGGCACTTAACCGACTGACTCACTGTCTGCCCTGTCAGCTGGGGCTTCAGAATATGCTGACTGCACCTCTGCAGAGGAGTAACCCCTGCCCTCCAATGAGGCATCCTGGGTCTGACGATAAACTACATCCAACAGCAAGGTGTCTAATTGGAGAGTTTTGAGGAGCATGGGACCACCTTTTAATTGCTGTTCCCAGGTTCACCTGGACTCAGGGTTGTAGCACCTGTTAAAATCCTATCTATGGGCAAACAGTCAACTATAAAACTATAAAAACAAGTTTTTATGGAGAAAATTCTACAAAATATTACCAACGATATATTTACAAAGAAAAATATTACAAAAAATGTTTTTGAAGAAAATATTAACGCCAATATATTTTGAAGAAAAATATATATACCAGTAACACATCTGACTCTCGACAAAACCCTCTTTACAAAAATACATCAATGAAACATTATGTACAAACTGATTTCTTACAAAGAATACATATTCTATTCATACAAATCTATTGTAAAAATCTTGTCAGCATTAAATAATCCAGTGTGGTTGATATTATTTTTATTTTTAGTTTTTTTAATTATATCACCCCAAGCAAGGCAATAACACCACTGATGCGCAGGGGGCTACGTAAAGGTAAAAAGATTGGAAAAGAGAAAGCCGGAAACCACATCCTAATCAGGAAACAAGGGATGTGCCTCTTCACCTGTTCAATAGACGTGGGTGGAGTGTGAACTGGGCGATAGTTTAGTCTAAACCAAACCAGACTCACTGTGTAGCTTCATCAAAGGCATTAACACAGGCCTGTACTTTCACATGCATAGCATCATAAAGATGGTGAATACTGTCCCATGATGTATTAAAACAGGAGTTGTAGGTGTGCTAACTGAATATGTCAAGCATAGTCCCATCATATCCAGTACATATTTAGTTGGGACAACTTGATATGGTGTAATGGTTAGCAAGCTTGTCTTGCAAGAACCTATTACAACCGAGTAGTGGGTTTGATACTCAGTGAGTATCCCATACTTCTTGCCTTGTGCCACATTTAGGCGGCACTTATGATGGGGGATTAAGTTAATCAGGGAAGTTGTCAAACTGAAAACTCTGGCAGGGACAGTTTGCCTGAGTGAGATTGGGATATTTATCTTAGGTTGGCAATCAGTTCAGAAGAATTCAAAAACTATACAAAATCTTTTTTCTATAAACAATGTAGAATTTAACGAGTTGAGTATTATGTGATAAAATGCAACTTATGTTTCAAAATATGAATCCTTGTGACAAACAGACAATATTTAAAATGTATATATCTTTTTTCTTTATAACAGGTTTTAGATACTACAGAATGATGGGTAAATTTTTATTTGTCTTGCTTTTTTTTTTTGGTTGAAATATTTTAATATTGACTTAGCCTGCTTCTGAGTTCTCTTAGAAAAAAAAAATCCGAATTTTTAGGAAACAAATTGAGCCTGAAAATTTTTGAATATTGAAATTCGTTTTTATATTTATCTGTCTACTCTGGCTTTTGTTTGGGGTCTCCATCCATGGAATCCTCTGATCCTACTATGCAGTCGATTGTTGATGAGCCCTTAGCTGTCAGTGAATTTGTGAACAAATTTCTGGTGCTCTATCACTTGATAGAGCACTCAAGAACTTCAGTCATTAACCTGACGAGGGTGTAGAGCGCCAAAAATTTGTTCACAAATTCACTGACAGCTAAGGGCTTGATAAGAATCGACAAATAATAAAATAGTACAGGATGTCACTGCAAATTTCAGGCAAAGTAAATTGTGATATGGTGCTCTTTTTCTAACGGATGGCCCCCATCTGACCCTACTATAGTGTGCAGTTCACAAATAGAAAAACAAATAAAATGCATGCATAAGATTAAAAATATAAAATGCCAACAACTTAACCATCATACCCTGTATATATAAAATTTTCTTTTATACAGTGTGTTCTCAAACTGATTTTGAAAACAGACTGAGAACTTTTCAGTATCTTTTTAGTAATATTAATATATGGATGTGCGTTGTGGTCCAGTGGATATCGACTCGGAACGAGAAATCAGAGAGCCAAGTTCGAATTCCAGTTGAATTCGTTGCAATCATATACGTACAAATACCCTTGGGAAAGGTATTAATCTATCTCTTCCCTCCAGCTATGGGTCAAATAACAGGACAGATTGGGTTCTATAACCTTGGTTGGCAACCAGTCTACTGCAGAAAGCAATGGCAACCTACTGCGGGATAATCTTCTGCCCAGTCAGTAATGTCTCTTTCGGGACATGATCGCCGAAGCATCTATCACGTATGGCACTCAACTGACTGACTGAATATATTATCATATAATTCAGCTTGATCCTTTATTCCTTAATTAACACATATTACGCCCTGCTGATAACTCCTAAGAGTTTGGATGAAAAGAAAAGACAAACCAGTGACACTACATTTAATGAGGTGGGGGTGAATTTCAATTTGTATCCTCGTTTTTAAAGAATGTCCTGCATTCATACTTATGACTGTTTTTGTAAGATTTTTTTTTAAAAAGTTCTTAAGCTTAAATATTTAATGATGCAACAGGAGAATTTCCATCAATATATATGTACAAGAAATGAGCTTATTCATTAAATATAATACATCAAAGATTTTAATAATGAGAAAAAAATGAACTTATGACAGGTATTACTATTTTTTTTTTTTGTCATTTCACCCCAAGCAATTTGGGATTACCACTAATGTGTAGGAAGTTACAGTGAGAAAAAAAAAGGATAAAAGATGAATGAGATTTAAGGAGATAGATGTCAGTTGCTTTTAAATTTTTGGAGATTGTAGCTATCAGGGACATAAAGTAAACAAAAGAGGAGTTCTACAGGTGAAAGTGTGAGAAAAGAAACTGTTCAAGTAAAAGTAGTGGTTAAATTTAACTATTTCAATGGTAAAAGGGTGGAATCTTGATGCCAATCCAGTAGAACGCTTAAATTAAAGTATACAGGTCACCAGGAAAAAGAAAAAAAAAGTACGTTAGTTAATGTTAATATAATTTTTAATTTGTAGTTCAAAAAATAAAAATTAAAAAACTTTTCTCATCCTTTCTTATTCGTAAATCTTTCTTCGTCTCTTGCTACGTTTCAAATATGAAACGACCAACTCATACTTTCAGTTGAGCTTTTCACTGTAAAGTAAAAATGGTCAGTGAAGTGGCTGAAAGCACTAGGAAAGTCAAAAATTATGATACATTTTACACTTCTTATCTCCAGTTAAAAGGAAATGTAACAATACTGAAAAAATTAAAAAAAAAAATTTGTTGGCCGTTTAAAAAAAAAGTGTTTAAAAGAAAGATTACTGCTCATATATATATATATATATTGTACCAGAGATGTCAAACTCTGACAGCAAAACCCCTTCTGTATATTGTCCACCAAGCACTACCCAACGTATTTAAGGCCTCAGCAAAGTCAAACTCTGTGATAATATAACAGGCAATCATTCCGAACATCTAATGCATGGCACACAGTGCACTGTACAGGCTATGTTGTTTCCATGGAGAGAGTGCTTTGTGCCGCACAAGCAACTGACCACTTTAAACAAATCCTTGTGCAGGTTGATTGGTAGCTGAATGGCAACACAAGTGTATACAGTACAGAAATAGCATGCACTAGCAGTATAGCCTGGTGTTGCTTGGGCATAATGAAAACTTTAAAACTAATCTATGGTCCTGGAGCTCAAACTCTTTGGACGTTGACACGAAAGACTAAAAAGCAATAATTGTTTCGTTAAGGCGAAACCGTAGACTGAAAAAATTAGAAAAAATGAATGGATGTAAGTCAAATTTTGATTTCATGATATTGATATCAAATAAGTTTTTTTTGTCGTAAACTGAATTTTGAAGGCTAAATAAGTCCTCTGAGTAAATGGTATCATGGCTGAGACTAAGAACTATAATTATACCTACTTAGAGCCAAACCTGAAGCAAAAACTAAAGTAAAAGGGCTGAAAAAAAAAAAAAAAAAAATACAGACATACAGGCAGATAAACAGACACACACACAAACATCTTGCCTTTTTATATATATATATATATATATATATATAATCAATTTTCTGCACTATTGTAAAAACTGCAACCTTGAAACTTCTGAATAACGTTTTTTATGTCTGTCTATAAGGGTATCAAATTTGATTAAAATTGGACCACTGCTTCTATAACCAGATTTTTTCGATATTTATTGGGGGTACCTTGACACAAAACTAAGCTAAGAACACTTGCAGATGCTTATAGTACAACTGTGTAAATTTCCAAGAAAATTGGTTCAGCCGTTTTGGAGTCTATAGGTAATGGACACACACAGAGTTCCATTTATATATATATATATATATATATATATATATAGATATATATAAGTTAATACAAAATATAACCATTTTCATTTAGTTGATTGTAGTTATATTTAGAGATTTGTAGGTGAACCTTTTAGTAGTCATTCAGTCCACTCGTTAACTGACTGCCAATTTTCTCATTTTTATAAGTTAAAAAAATAAGCTACGCACTTTTTATTGGCGTTTGATTTTTTCTTCTTTGTGTGTGTGTTTATGTATGCATACATACACATATGTAGAATATTACAATTATTTCTTTTTTTTATCTCTCATTCCTTTGCCTACCTTTTTTTCCTCTCTTTGTGCTCTGATTATATATATATATATACACACACATTTTTTTTTTAAATAACTTTAATCCAAGTAGGAAGGTAAATCCCAAAGACCCAATCCTAATTAATATTAATATTTTAATATTAAAAAAATGATACAGGTGGAGAGCTCAATGTAATTAAAATTACAGAGCCAATTATAAAATAAAATAAATTTTGATGTTCAAAACTGTTGAATGATCATTTTAACATGAAATCCCTAAGAGAGATTTCATGTTGAAATGATCATTCAACAGTTTTGAACATCGAAATTTTTATATATATATATATATATATATATATATATATATAGTTTTATGGCTTGCTATATTTATGTGTTAAAAATTCTTATCAGAGATAAAGCATATATATAAAAAGATGGATATTGAGGCCAACTTATTTTATGCTTGATCTTAATGTCCACTTATTATACTTTTCATTTTGTGCATTGTTTTGGGGTTTCCCTACTGTACAGTATTGCAGGGTCAGTTGGGCACTGCCTGTGAGAAAAAAAGGCACCATGACACAATTCTCTCTAACAGAAATTTGGAAATAAAAATGCTAAGCAGCAGAGCATACTGGCATACAATCCAATACAAACATTTCAGAGTATTTGGATGTCCATCTGAAGACACTGCAGAGGATTTGGAAAGAGTTGGATGATTCTGAGGGTGGTTATGAAGGTGGTTATTTGAGTGATCACTAATAGTGATGACAATATGCTCCATTCATCATCATCAGTCTCAGAATGTGTGCTAGCTTGTCCCTCTTCTTCAGCCACATGTTTTTCCCAGACTCTTAATCAAATCATGCAGTTCTTCTTCAGCCATGTGTCTTTCATATTTTTTTAATGGGTATGTTTTGTAGGCCAGATGTGATGCTCAAGGCCCTGCACAGAAGACAAAGTTTTATTTCTGCTTTTTGCTTTCTTAGCATTCACAACTGATCAACATGTAAATCATAAAGAGATTAATTTAAAGCAATGTATAACAACGTATACAGAAATAATAAACAAAATTTATAATAGTGGAGTAATACCAGATGACCTCAGCAAGTCGATCTTTATAGCACTACCTAAGAAGCCAGGAGCAAATGAGTGCAAACTCTACAGAACCATCAGTTTAATGAGCCATATAACAAAACTGATCATCTAAATCCTGATGGATAGAGCGAGAAGCAGAATCAGGCCAGAGATAGGACAAGAACAGTGCAGTTTTGTCAAAGACACTGGAACAAGGAATGCCATATTTATGATTAGGATGCTATCTGAAAGGGCAATACAAATTAGATCATACCTACTGATAATCTGAATCCTAATCAATAGAGAGAGAATCTGAATCAGGCCAGTGATAGGACAAGAACAGTGCGGTTTCATCAAAGACACTGTAACAAGGAATGCCATATTTACGATTAAGATGCTCTCTGAAAGAGCAATACAAATGAAGAACTTATACCTGTGCTTTATTGATTATGTGAAGGCGTTTGACAAAATACGCCACAAAGAAGTGATGGAGATGCTCGGCAGGCTTGACATATTTGGGAAAGACTTAAGAGTAATCAAGAATCTTTACAGACAGCAAACTGTCTGTATATGGACAGGTAACAAATTCAGCAGATATTCAAAGATAGAAAGGGGCGTAAGACAAGGATGTGTCTTTTTACCGGATCTGTTCAACTTGTACAGCGAGAATATTTTGAGGACCCTAGAAGTTATGTCAGGATTCATCGTTGGCAGCCATAATCTCAACAACATAAGATATGCAGATGATACAGTACTGATAGCAGACACGGAAAGGAAACTACAAAACCCTCTAAAGATAGTTGAAGAAAGTCGAAAGAAAGGATTACAAATAAACTACAAGTAAACCGAATGCATGGTCATCAGTAAAAAGGGCAGCCCAATATGTCAAATACAGGTTGGGGATACTAGAATCAAGCAGGTACAAAAATTTAAATACCTGGGAAGTGTTATAACAGAAGACGGAAAGTGTGACACAGAGATCCGAAGGCGAATTGGCATGGCAAAGGAAGCATTTCAGAAGTCAAGTAAAGTATTAAGAAACAGGACAATTTCGTTAGAAACAAAGAAGAAAGTATTGGATTGCTATATGTTGTTAGTTCTTCAATATGGCAGTGAATGTTGGACAATATCATCAAAGATGAAGGAAAAACTTGAAGCAACTGAATGGTTCTACAGAAGGATGCTGCAAATATCATGGATTGAGCATGTGAGCAATGATGAGGTCCTAGAAATGATGGAAACAAAGAGGAAATTAAGACTGAGCATCAGGAAGAGACGGCTGAAGTTCCTGGGACATGCAATAAGGAAGGAAAGCTTGGAGAACCTGATACTAACAGGCCAGATAGAGGGAAAAAGAGACAGGGGAAAGCAACGGATAACATATTTGAAGGACCTAATCAGGTGGATGATAGAAAGAGGGTTGCATGGTGTAACAGGAGAAGGCATGCTAAGAGGGATAGAGAGACATGGTACAGGGCACATAGAAGAAGAACAATGTTATTTCTCATGACCTCTTTCTGTGGCTTTTTTTTTTTAAGGCATGGCTTTTGCTTTTGGATTGGAATATTTTCTGAGCATGATTGCAAGCATTTGAAACAAATGATTGAAATGTTTGTTTTTTCTTGCAATTTTTTTTTCTTTTTCCAATCATTTCTTTTTTTCACACAAACGTAAGTCGATTAATGAGTTTGTAGTATTTTGATCTTCTTCTGAGAATTACCTGTTGAATGTAAGAAATTTGGGGCTTGAAACAACATGCAATATTTGTAAGATCAGAGATATGTTGACAATTTCCAGTACCTAACAAGCACTTCTTTTGAAAATATTTTAATTAATTTTGATGCTTAAAGCACTTCTAAGGTACAGTGGGTTATATTTCATTGTCTTTTTACTTTTTTATCTTATTTATTTTTCCTGGGGAAATATTAAGCAAGATTATGCTAATGCTTTTAGATAGCTATATTTTGACAGAAATGGTCTAAGATTCATTAACTTACTTGAGGGCTATCTCAGAGAAAAAAAAAAAAAAAAAAAAAAAAAATCAATTTTTGTCAGCTTTTAACTCCAAAAATGTGTGGGAACCAGACTGTGTAACACTGGTTTGGTTTTTGACCAAAGACAAAAAAAGTCAAAATTTTGCTAGTGTTATTTGAGGGGAAATCAGGGAGCTGAGTTTGAATTCCATTTGAATTCATTGCATTCACTTATGCACAAATATCCTTGGGAAAGGTATTAATCCGTCTCTTCCTTCCAGTTCTGGGTTAAATAACAGGACAGATTGAGTTCTATAGCCTTGGCTGGCAACCAGTCTACCGCAGAAAGCAATGGCAACCTAATGCAGGATAATCTTCTGCCCAGTCAGTCATATCTCTTTTGAGACATGATTGCCAAAGTGTGTTTCACATATGGCACTTAACTGACTGACTATTTGTGGGAATGTTAAGGACATGATAATGAACACAGAATAAAATTATTAAGCAAAACTATAAATGAATTCACTTCTCCCTCTGCCAGTTATACAAGTTTTTAATAATAAACCCATAACTGAGGAAAAGAATTACATTCATATACAAGATAACCGAAAAAAGTTCTGTTCGTTTTTTGATTAGTCATTGAATGAAGTTGAAATATATATATGAAATGCGTGTAGCAATTGTTTTCAAATTCGGACAGCCGGAAGTAAGAACATCAGACATAAAAACCACACGCACTTTTTACTTCAGTGTTTGTTTTTTTTTTATTTTCCCATTAAATATTTTAAAATTTTCCCCATTAAATATTGACTGTTTTTATTTTTAGACTTGGCATTTTCATTTCAATTTTTTCTCATTGAAATTTTTAATGAATATTCATTTTTGATTTTGCAATTCTATTTTGATTTATATATATTTTTTTTTCCATTTAGATGATTCAGAAGAAAAAAAGAATCTGACCAATCCTTGAAAATGGACCAATATTCTGATGCCTCAAATTTTTCTAGAAGAAATTAATCTTTTTTCAATCAATCTTTTGATCCGTAAATAATCAAACTTTCACAGATGGGATCAACTCCAAAACACCTGCTGATACAAAATTGTACAAACATTTTTTTTTCACTATTGTTTTTTTCCTTTAAACTCAGACAACAATTTGTTATTTGATTTTGTTTGTAGTGTTTCAAAAAGAAATATATATGTTTTATTTTTATAGATGTCAAGTCTGTAAACAGACAGGATAATCCAAAAAGATCTATGTAATATAAAATATTAAGCATAGATCTGTATAGAGATCTCAATGGATATTATCCAGCGCAATATGATATACATAAAAGGTAAACTCAACATATCATCTAAAGTCTAATTATCCTTTATTTCTATAAGCTAATATGCTCACTTCCCATGGGAGGAAATTTAAACCAAGTCAAATAGTGAGCTGAAGAGATGAGCACATTAGCATGTCAAAACATATTTTGGTTTAAATTTCCCTGCCATGGGAAGTGAGCATATTAGCTTGCAGAAATAAATTATAATTTATCACCATTTTAGATGATGTGTTGAGCTTTCCTTTATAGCTTTTTAATTGTAATTTTTTTGTTTTTAAAGGCTTCAGGTAGTCACTACAGTCGAGGAAATTTAGCAAATGTTCCACAGACTGAGTTTTTATTCAATAATAAAAATGAGACCCTTACTTTTGAGTGCTGTTAATTTTAATGGAATTTAAACATTTTTGGCATATTACATTTATGATATTTGATAGTATTTAAGGAGATATTCAAAGAACCTATTTAATAATTAAGGAAAATATTAACTTATGAATTAGCCTCAAATGTGAGGATTTTCTATTTTTGGCTAAAAAAAAGACTCGTTTGCTATGAAGATAAGGAGTAATTTTGTTTAAATGATAAATTTATTCATGAGAAACATATCAGTTGAATTGTTTCATTTGAGAATCTCAATATAGCATGCGGTTGTGCTTTTATATATCAAATGTGGCCAACAATTATTAACCTGTAATTTGCAAGAACCTTAATGAAAATTGGTCAAAAACAAGAATTATACATAAATCACAATATTAGAAATATCTTGCTATTCAAGATGCTATTATGTATATAAATATAAAAAGTATGTGTTTATATATATGTGTATATATAGAGGTAGAGAGACAATGAGTGTATATAGATAGATATATATAAAAAACACTTTTTCTATCTAAGAGATGATGCTGAAAAGTTCCTGGCTTGACCAAGAAAAGATTACTCAAAATAATTTTGATGTTTGTTCAGATTTTTGGAATTCTGTGAACTTTCTAGCCCCCATTTGCGTTAAATATATTTATCCAGCAATTCCTTTTACACATGTTTCATTAGAAATGACTGACAAGTTTTCATTTAATTTTTCTTATCTTATAATGTTCTTTTTTGAACATATGTAGAAATTAACCAAATGTCCTTGATGCTTGAGCATTTCCAGCTATTCTTTTTGTCATTATCAAATTTTATTTTATTTTTACTTTTAACTAAATGTATGGATTGTATTCTATATGGATCTAGAGTTATAGGAATGTTTTTATAAAAATATTTCCATTTGGATTTTACAAATTTGATTATGGCTGAAAGAACAGCCCAAAGCACCTGGCCATACAGAACATGTGGACAAAATCTACATAATTTATGCCCATAAAAGGAAAGAGACTATAAGTACACAAGAAATGGTAAATAAAAACTTAACTGCAGTGTCCTGTCAGCCATTTTTAATGAAACTTTATATCTCTCTCTCTATATATATATATATATATATATATTTAGTGTATCAAGGCAGCAAATAATTTTCTAAACATATTGTTAAATATAAGACACAATGAATGTCTTATGTTTAATCATGAGCCGTTCTAAACGTCGCATTTTGGCTTTAATTTCAGTTGAAAATAAAGACAAAAATTCTCCAACATTTGGATAATTTTTTATTATTTTGGTTCTAAGATCACCTTTAAATCTGGTCATAACACGTTACATTGCATTTGAATACATGGTTCTGTTGTCATTTCATGCTATCACGTGGTGTGACGTCATAGAATCGCATTGCAAATTTGCGAACTGTGTTTGTTATTTTTGGTAACTGTTGCCGTTGCCTAGCGGAGTTTTATGTCAACACAAAAAAATCGTTGGTGATGGTGGATGTTATTGTATTACCATCTTAATAACCTCTCTGAAGATGGCTCATGTGAGCTGAAAGCTTAGAACCAAAATAATAAAAAAATTATCCAAATGTTGGAGAATTTTTGTCTTTATTTTCAACTGAAATTAAAACCAAAATATGACATTTAGAATGGCTCATGATTAAACATAATAGACATTCATTGTCTCTTATATATATATATATATATATATATATCAGCATGCACTGTGGTTATAGAAGAATCCAAAGGAGTATCCTGTACATACAGTGGTAGGATAACTCTCTAAGAGAGCTCTAAATATATATGTATATAAATACATATAGAGCAAATATAAGAAAAATTAAGGCAGACACGTTATCTCATGGTGAATCTGAAGTATAGGCCTATTTCAGCTGAACTATCATCAGCTTCTGCCTTTGTTGTAGAAAAGGGTTTTCCTTTGTACAATAAAGACAGACGCTGATGATGGTTAGCCTGAAATAGGCCTACATGGTGTAAACGATAAATTGGCAGTTTGAGATCTCAGATCTTAAACCTTGATAAAGAAGAGACATTTAAAGACAATTAAGATTTGTGTATGTTTATTTAACTGTTTTATTAAATACAAACACTTTATTCTATGTCCACCTTCTGCATCCAAAACTTGCTGAATGCAAGCTCTAAAAGCACGACAGGCCTTGACAGCTGATTCTTTCTTGATAGCACGGAATGCTTGTGTTATGGAGGTCTTCAGGGAGGCCACATTGTTACAGGGGCAAGCATTAGAGACTTTCTCAACATCACCCCATAACCAATAGTTGCAGGGGTTCAAATCTGGCAAATTAGAGGGCCAGATATTTGAGGGCACAAAAAGCGGCAACTCTCTCTTCAAGAAGATCTGCACTGTTTTTGACCCATGAGCAGGTGCAGAAAAATTTGTCATCTTAAACCATATCAATAATCTTAATTTACTTAAAAAGTGATTTAATGGCCACATACTGTCATAGAAAAAATACTTAAATTCTTAGATCTAGATTGATATAGATCCCTCTATATAGTTTGCCCCTTTCTTTCCCCAGCAAATATTACTTTTAACAATTATAATTTGAACTTCCTGCATTGTTTAATTCTAAATTTTACTTTTTAATTTTATGTAAATTTTATAATTTTAGTTTTTTATCTATATGTTAGAATTTTTAAATTGATATGTTTTGTTTTACACCCCCTTTACTTTCTTCTCCCTACGTTTTCATATTTTATAAATGAATTTGCATGTAATCTGAAACTATTCAAATTTTTAATCTTGTTATTAAAAAAGCAGTAACTTTATAAGATTTAATTCCCATGAACATTGAGTGAACTTAAATTCAAATCTATTAAACTGTCAGTTTGAAATATGCACCTGATGATTGCATAACGCCTGAAACTCCGAATCATGCCATGGAACAATATGTATACTTAATATATGTATAATACAGCTCTGTTCATACAGTGAGCACTGTTTTATTAACACTTAATACTATACATATGTGCACACTCATATGTATATTTATTAATTCACGTCACATTATATATATATATATAAAAACTGAGATCATCTACACATATATTAATAAGTATTTATGTATATATGCATGTACATAGATAAGAGTATACAATTTAAAGAACATGTTATATATATACATCTTAGAGGAATGAAGCTAACTCCAGGAAACTTTTAGATTTAGTGAGTATCTACGGATTTCAAAAATAGTTTTCTTTCATTCACCAGTTTGTTACTTTTAACAGGAGGTAAGCAGTCATTCATTTTTTTAAAGATAATTTCTTTAAATAAGGATGAATAAAACTATTTTTTTACAAATAAAGTGACAGGTTTGCAAATGTAAATTTGGTAGGAGTGCATATCAATTTTGAATAGCCATACATTAATTTTGTTGAATTTTTTTTTTGCTTTAAAATACTTTTAAGTATTTATGCACTTAAATTCTTTATTTTCTATTCAAAGTTAAATGGTCATTTGTCTAACTTTTCAATATTGATTTTAGAAGGGAGGTAAATTGATAGATGTCTCATTTTCTCTGTAAAGAATGTGCAAACCAATGTCTAGGTGTGATCCTATCTATATCAATGGAGTACAACATTTTTCTCAATTTCGTCTATTCAAATACAAAAACTTCAGCTTAGTTAGAAAAATCCTTTGATGTTTTTGTTCTTTTTGAAATTCAAAACATTAAAATGAGGTTGATGTTATCAAGAGATTAAAAGAAAAAAAAAATCTGATGATTAGGAAAAAGTTGAATTTTATTTATTAGCTTCACTTTTTTTTTTGGCAGTGTCTTTGTTGAAAATATTTTGGGGATAGTTTGACCTGAACTAATTGCATTTACTCGATTTTCTGACCAAACTGTCTCTTCATATGTATTTATCTCATTTTCTTTAAATCTGTCTATATATCTCTCTTCATATCTACCATACATACTCGTGTATCATATGACTTTTGAAAACCTAATTTTTAAGCTAATTTTAAAGAAGTCACAAGGTACCTTATATGGTACCTTTTCTATCTTCATATCTATCTCACTTTGAGTAGAGATTATCCATAATGGTTACCTTTTTTTTCCTGTTTATATTTTCCTTGTCCAGTTTTCTTTTAAAAAACAGTTCTCACTATTTTGTAGTTATGTTGTATTGCTGAGGTGGCAGTATGATATCAGATGGTGTGTGCTGAAATATCTACAACACAATATCCATGCTAATGGATATTAAGTATAAACAAGACAAACACAGATACAACAATTAGAAAAAGAGGCAAGGGTTGAGTTGTTAGTCGTAGAGAGCACAGTCCGAGGATAATTGTTAATTACTTTAAATTCCTGATTGCTATTAATCTTTCTTTATATAGCTATTGCAGTCCACAGACCATTCCATCTTTGCGAGTGCTGGAGTGGGTGTCTGTTGCTTTACAACAAGTTTTCTAATTTTCATTTCCTTTTCTATATTCTCTGTCTTTGGCACCTCCACATGGTGTAATGGCCAGCAAGCTTGTCTCGCTAGAACCTATTACAACTGAGTAGTGAGTTTGATCCCCACTGGGTACCCCATACTTTCAGCCTTGTGCCACATCTAAGTGACACCTAGAAAATCAACTATCTTCTGTCTTTCATTTTCCACTGAGGTTACCTCTACTTTATTTTAAAAATGTTTTCAGGAATGTTTTATTTTTAAATCTCACCTTCACTTTCCCCTATCTACTTTTTACAAATTTTTTTCTTTGGCCAGTCCAATCACTCAAATCATTTTGATGCAGAAAAACATTAATAAAACCATTCCAATATCAAATATGACCATATTTTTCAGTATATAAAATGTAACCCATTATCACTACAACTATCTTCAAGAAAACAAAAAAAAAACAAAAAAACAAAAAAAATAAACTTATAATTTATATTTCAACATGTTAACCATTTAATATGATCAAAAATATATATATTTTTTTAATTATTACCATTTTGGAAATGAGAAAAGTTTTGTAAGTTTTTTTTTATTTGTTTAATATAACAAATAAATTGTTTTTGTTTTTTTGTAACATGAACCTTGGTTATTAAACAATTTTACCTACACCCACCTTTTTTTGTTTAACTTATGAAAAATAATCTAGTAAAAAGATAAACTACAAATTAATGTTTAGGAAATCATTTTTTGATTTTTTTTGTTTTTTTTTTTTTTGATGTGGCTCATAAAATGGTTGGTTGGTTGTTTTGTTTTTATGGCATATCAACCTCTGCAGGTCATTTATTACCAACTAAATTTTATTTATTTATTGCTGGTAATATCTTTTTCTTCCAACAATTTGTTTTTTTTATAAGTTTTGTGTCTAGTAATACTTTTTCTTTTTGAGTATCAAGATTCATTGGGATTTGTTTTTAAGGGCAGGGTCCCAAGTCCTACCCTGTTATTTAACCCATAACTGGAGAGAAGGGACGGATTAATACCTTTTCCAAGGGTATCAGTGCTTAAGTGAATGTAGGGTATTCAACTGGAATTCGAACTCGGCTCTTTCTGAGCTGATATCCACTGCACTACAATGCACATCCGTCATTAAACGCTTACAGCACCTGGTATTCCCAAGCGGTCACCCATCTAAGTACTGACCAGGCTCAACGTTGCTTATCATAAAATGGGGCAAAAGAAAAGAAAAACACATCTAATAACAGCAAAATTATTCAAAGCAACTATCCAAAAATCTTTGAACACCAATAAAATGTATATTGTACATCGATGAACAATATTACAAGAAATGGTACCATAGAAAATGAGCAGTACACACAAAGCCTCGGTCATGATGACCAGTGACTTCATGCTAGCACAACTATTGATGGCTTTACTTTCAAACAATTTTGTTGCCCAGTTTCAGCTGCAATGGTTGGGTTGACTGGCGGAATTATTTATTTTTTTCTTTTTGATTATTTCATAAAGGAACAAGATTCAAGGAAACAAGTTTTATGCTAGAATCCCCTTCTCATAGCATTAGTTTCTATGCTAGCATGGATTGGACAGGTTTTTATTGATTCTTTTCCAGGCTATCTACTTTTGTGTAAAGCATGGCTGTAATCTCAACTTCTTTGATAAGCTGGGTCCATGTTTCATGTGGTCTGTTTATACCTCTTTGGCTATCGACCTCAATAGATCTATAATTGCTGATTGGGTTTTTGTATGTCCATTCTCTCAACATGCCTAAACCATCTAAGCTTGCTTGATGCATAGCATCTGTTATAGTGGCAATACCCTGCTTATTTCTTAACTCCTCTGATGATATTCTATCTCTACGACTGATATTGCACATCCACTGTACCATTTGCATGTCAATTTGAGCAATTCTGCTATATTACCAAAACCTTGATAAATCAAATAGGGTGAGATTCAAACCTGTCTCTCATAGCTGGAACACTAACATTATAACCATTTGGTTAGAAAAAGTGAGGGTGTTGGTAGTATAATGGTTAGTAGGTCAGATCAAGAAATCAGACCTCAAATTCCTCCAGCTATGGGTTAAATAGAGCATACTGGGCTCTCTAGCCTTGGTTTGACAACCTGTGTAGGTATGGTGACTTGATAAAAAATCCTCAACCTTAGCAGGCTGGGCTACTCATGGGGATATGTCCCCCCCCTCACCTACACACGAACAGAAATTTTAAAGTCATGTGAGTTGGGTAGTCAACTGCAGAGTGAGGTAGTATCTACATTTTTAAATCATTCCTCTACCCTTGTCAGCTAAACAACTTGAGCCGTTGGTGACCAACTATTTGCTCGGCTATCTATTAACACATCTACCCACTATATGAACTGAATTGCTCATCTATACTTTACCAAATCAACAGATATTCGTCATACTGTTAACTTTGTGTTAGTCATAGTGGGTGTTTTGTGACCTCAAAACATTTAAAGTAACTCATAATGCATAGTTGGCAACTTTTTTCTTCTAGCCCATCCCACTACACTCTTAACGAATTAAGATTGTGTAGCACATTGTGTTGTGCAGTCATTTGCTGTGGCAGAGGCACCAGGGGACTGTCTATTTTCAGAAATCCAAGAATGCTAACACAGGGTTAAATGTTAAAAAAAAAAAAAAAATTAATTTATACTGATCATGTTTAAACAAATTTTATACCCATGTATATAGGTTTAGAAAATAAATATGTAAATCTTGAATATTGTCATATATAAGTTGTAAACAAGTTCATATTTTATATTTGTTCTGTGATATCATTTTCTCATAAAGATGTTAAGTTTTTAAGATTCTCTGCAGAGATTTGTCTAATGAGAACTTAGTGAATTTATTTGGCAAAAGACAAAAAAATAACATTAACTATAGCAAAGAAACTGAATTTTCCTGCCTTATTGAATGAATACAATATTTTATTACTATCAGGTAACTAATTTGTTTTTTTTCTATTCGAGAAAAAAATAGATAAAAATCACCTAATCCTTTTCTTTTAGATTAAAATGAATTTCTATTTTTGTACTGAAAACATTAAATTTACACTATTTATATTAAGTCCTGATTGTCATCATTGTTATTACAACATTTCGACCATTGTGCTCTAACATTCATCAGGTGTATTTCAGTCCAGGCAATCTACAGATATGTGCATTGTGGTGCAGTAGATATCAGCTTGGAATTAGAGATCAAAGAGCTGAGTTTGTGCGTGCCGAGTTCAAATTCCTGTTGAATATCTTGCATTCACTTATGCACAAATACCCTTGGGAAAGGTATTAATCCTTGTCTTCCCTCTAGTTACGAGTTAAATAATAGGACAGGATTAGGGTTCTATAGCCTTGGCTGGCAACTGTTCTACTGCAGAAAGCAATGGCAACCTACTGTGGGATAATCTTCTGCCCAGTCAATCATGTCTCTTTTGAGATATGATCACCCAAAGCATGTATCACGTATGGCACTTAACTGACTGACTGAATATACTAGTTGAAAACATTAAGGCTTCTACTGGGCATAAAGTGGGGGATCAGTTTTATATTGTTATGAATTGATCCCCCACTTATTACTACTTAATAATATAATACATCTCTTCCCCCTCTAGCTATGGGTCAAATAATAGGACAGATTGGGTTCTATAGAAATGGCCGGTAGCCAGTCTACCGTAGAAAGCAATGGCAACCTACTGCAGATAATCTTCTGCCTAGTCAGTCATGTCCCTTTCGAGACATGATCGCCCAAAGCGTGTATCGTGTATGGCACCTAACTGATTGACTGAACCTACAGAGAAGAAAGAAAGACTAATGATAGCAAATATTCAGCAACAACTTTAACAAAAAGAGAAAAGAGAAAAGCTTTAGTGAGTGTAATCAAGCATGACAGGCAGCTTTAGTAGCACCCATCAGCAGGCAGATTAAGTTTAAGGCCCCAAGTTCTCCACAAAAGAATTGTCCCACAAGACAATAGAATAGTAGAATAAAATGTTGGAGACTCATCTTGGAAGATTTCAAGTAAATCTTCAATGTGATCTTGCAAGTGAATTTAGCTCAAATTGGTACAAGTAGAATGAGATTTAAAAAAAAAAATTAAACTAATTGATGTAAATGCTGAAAAACATGCCACATATCTAGGTTTGCCAATGTTTGTGTGAATTATGCCCAAAAATGAGTTGATCATTCAAATGTATCAGGAAAATCAAGGTTCAATTTACTATGAAATCATTAATGCATCTAAATTAACAACTAAGCAAGAAAAAGTGAGTTTGTCACTTTAATATGTTGTGGAAATCAGGGTTTAAGAATGAAAGTTTTACTGGTAAAAGACTAAACAAAAGTTTGTTGAACTACAGACTTGGCATGTAACACTTCACTAAAAAAAAAATTTATTCCATACCCTGAGGAATGAAGTGACAACAAAGAACACTGGGGAATTAGATTAGATATCTGAAAGAATCAGTGCATATGTTAGGCTATGAGGAGCTCATTAGTAGGCCTAGCATAGAAAGAAATGTAATATAGAAGCTGATAAAACAGACACAAATGACAATATCAAAAAGAGAAGAACTTCCATGAGCAGCACCCATCAGCAGGCAGGTTAGGTTTAAGGCTCCAAGTTTTCCAGAGAGTTGTCCCATAGGATAATTAGAATTAAAGTGTTGACTCATAAATTTGGTGACATAGTAATTGTAAGTTCAATCCCTGGGTCAGGCAGTGTGTACTTGAACTCAGTAGAAACAGCACGAGCAAAATAACTAAGCAATACTAAAATTAAGAACTAAGTGAGATATCCCTACACATGAGCAGTGGAACGAGAACAGTCTACACTCGTAGATTAAATAAATAGTTCAGTTCTAAATTCCTTGTTGGTTACCACTTGATGAAAGTTTAAATGCTATGATAACAACAATGAAGACAATAGTCCAAGTTGTTACACATTTATTATTCTAACTTTCCATCCGTGCATTGAATATCTGGTCAGGTGATCCTGCTATTCATTTTGGGGTTCTCAACAAAATCCAAAGGAAAATCTGCAATATAATAAATCCTGACCTTGGCAGCCTACCTTTAGTCGCTTTCTTATCAAATGTGATTGGTGTCCCTCTGTCTTTTCTACAAGTATTTTATAACAGCTGCTCTGATAATTTTTTTTCCTGGTATCCCAACTGTATGTATTTATTTGTGCTACTAGATTGGCATCATGGTCCCACCCCTTTTATAGTCAAAATGGAGTAGAACAGGAGGTCACATTTCCCTAACAGTTTCTTTTCTCACACTTCCTATTTGTAGAACTTCCCTTCCATTTGCTTACTTCCGGTAGCTATGATCTCTAAGAGTTTAAATGCAACATCAATTGCCATCTTTCATTTCTTATCTTCGACATCCCCCATACCTTTTCTTTCTCTCACTGTAAGCCCCTGCTCACCAGTGACATTTTTGCCTTGCTTGGGTTGAAATGATATATATATATATATATATATAAATAAATAAAAAAAACAGTGTAAATAATGATAACTCTTCATCAGAAATTTCCAGATTTAAACTTTTTAATTAAGTTTGGATATAATTAATCTTTTTTTCTTTCATGGCTCACAAATATTACAAAATAAATGCATTTAAAAAAAAAAAAAAAATAGCTAGGCATTATTCAAATCTGTTAATTTAAATTGTACAGTACACTTTATCAGTTGATATTTAACTATACAGTAATGGCTGACAAGATATCTTAGAAATTTTTGCCCTGGATTAACTGACAAGATAGCTTACAAGAAATTTCTTTGTCTTGTGTCTTCTTACTCCAAAAGTGAATCATATAACAAATTAAGATGATTAACTGGTGATGAAAGCAGTACAAGCAGTAATTGTATGAAAGTGGTTATGAGATGCTTTACAAATATTGCAGAAAAATATCTTTGTTGCAAGAAATTAATTACTCAAAACTTTTTTTAACTTAATCCTCAGTCACTAAACTGTGTTGGAAGAAATATTTTTTTACTGTGCAATATGAAAATGATATTGAAAATATGGTGAAACCAAATGCATTCTATAATAAAATTTTTACATGTTATCTTTTCAATTTTTTTCATTTTGAATGTTTAAATTTTATTTTATTTTAACTTAGTTTTTGTGTTTTGCCATTTTTTCCTTTTTTTTTATATTTTTATATTTTAAAAACATTTATCATAAAAAAAATAATTACAAGTTTTCACTATAAGAAAAAAAAAAAATCCCCAAATATATTTGATTGACCTTTTGTAAAAAAAAAAAAAAAAATTCCCCAAACATATTTAACCTTTTTTTGCAAAAAGATTGATTTTATTTCAGTTCATTTTCACATCATTTTGCAATATTTTTCAAAATTCACTTAAGAAATAATAAATTTGTAAAATTATTTGATGCAAAATTTTCAATTTTTCTCTAATTTACAAGACATTTTGTTCCACATTTTGTCACTTGCTTGTAAAATATTTGTTCTATTTTTCACAAGAGTTGTTCTTTAAAATCATTGAAAAGATCTATGTTTTTTATTTTTACATACCTTGTTATTCTAATATGAATATTATTGTCAATAAAAATAAGTCTAATTCATAAATTTTTTAAATGTATGTTAAGTAAATCCTTTTCCCCAAGCCCCAAAACAGTTTTATTTTTATGAATCAGGCATTGTTTTCTATGCTGAATAAAAAAAATAAAACAAAAATAAATATGAATTAAGTGTCTTTATATACATCTTTATATACATCGCTATATTTACAAAGATGATGTTGAATGCAACAACAATCTGTCTTTTGTGCAGTCGGTAAGATGTGAAATTTTGGTAGTTGGTCTGTTAGCAAAACTATAATATATATAAGTTTATAAAGGAAAACTCAACATGTTATATTAGTTATAAACTATAGTTTATTTCAATGAGCTTAAACAGCTCATCTCATCAGACCCTTTTACAGTATTTCCTCCATCTGGCATAAAATTTTTGCCAGAATGAACATTTTCTTCAAATGAACAGGGAACATAATAAAAATAATAAACATAAGATTACAAACAAATAAATAAATGACAATAAATGTGAGGGGAAGGAGGAAAGAAAGAAAGGAAGGAAGAAACGGGAGGGAAGGGGGAGAAAGAGATAGAGTCCAGTTCCAAATATGGGTAGTATCTGTTTGAAGTTATTTTGCCTGTCTTAGATGGTATGACCTCTGAAAAAAACCAATTCCCCTGACTTTAGGCATCTATTTGACCACATCAGGTCAACCCACTTACTTACACTAACTTTTATCCACATATACCCATGTGTACATTTTGTTTTCCTTTATAAACTTCATATCACTCTGGTTAACACCCATCGAGCTCTCTATATGGATTTACCTATTAATAATTTATATTAAGGAAATCTTGTTGGACTATCCTCACCGTTTACGGACTGACAACTATATATATATATATATATCTTTTTTTTTTCAAAATATCTTATCAGTTTTACTGATAAAAGGTATTTTGGCAAATAGGTTTTTTTATTTTTTTTTATTTCAAAGTGCTTGATATCAGGGTAGAGAAATTTCACTTAACTGAGCAGGTTCATACTTACTAAATTTCATGAGGACATGTGATGATGCTGTCTTATCCCAGTTTTTTCTTATTTATATATTGTGATCAATTCACATAGATTAAAGGATAATCCTTTAATCTGAGACTGTGACAGAGAAAACCCCACACGTTATAACTGATCCTCACTCAATAAGTCTTGGGCCCAACTAATAGAACAACTTTTAGGCAAAATTCAACTTTATTCATCAACATAGTATATCACCCTAGAAAGAGTGATTCCAGTGCTTCTCTATCAATTCAATGCCTTTTTTTCGTAGAAGGCTTTGTCTTTGGTCTCAAATACGCCTCAGTTTCTGATATCACTGGGGGCCAGATCTGGAGAATAGAGTCAATGCCAAAGCAATTCAAAGTGCAATTCATGTAGTTTTGCCATCGTTGCTATCGACTTGTGACATGGTATGCTGCCTGAGTGAAAGATCATTTTTTTCTTTATTTTTGGCCTTTTTTTGGCAATTTCTTTCTTCAACTGCACCAATAATGCTATATAATATTCACTATTGATGGTTGTTCCTTTCTCAAGGTAATCAATGAACAAAATACCTTGCACATTCCAAAATACAGAGGTCAAAACCTTACCTGCTGATATTTGCATCTTTGGTTGCTTTGGAAGGCTTTCACCTGCTGCTGTCCACTAAGCTGTCAGCCAATTTGGATCCAGGTTTCATTTATTGTCATATATTTATGCAAAAACTTCTTGTGTTTAAACAGTTGCAAACAATGCTCTGAATCGTAAATGCGTTGTTTTTGATTGAATGTGAGCAAATGCGGCACCCACTTTGAACATGGCTTTCTCATTGACAAATGTTCATGCAAAATGGTGAATATACTGTCTTCTGATATGTTCAACTACTCTGCTATCTCAAGCAAATTCAATTTACAATGAACCAAAACAAGTTTGTGGAATTTTTTGGTGTTTTTTACATTTTTGGGGGCGACCTGAGCATTCAGCATCATTTGTATCTGTAGGACCATGTTTAAAGTCAGCACACCACCTCTTAACCATTGTTTTCAATGAAGCAGAGTCTGAATAACACTTATCAAGCCATTGCTTTGCTTTGCTTGAACAGTATTTTTTATCAGAAAGCAATCCTTTAACACATGAAATTCAGATTTTTCCATTGTTTTGAAAATTTGCAACGATAGCTTCACTTAAATAACGGTCATTTGTAAACTAATAATACAATTGGGCCCAAATTTTGTCACTTGCCATTTGAAGGTTAGTACTTCATAAAAATCATATGGATTTTTTTTTATTAGTGGCAACATCTAGGTGTCAGCCACGGGAATTATTGAGTGATGTGTTATAACAAGAGAAAGTCAGGAGGACAATGATTTAGCTGCACCCAGAGCAAAAATTGACCCAAGTGATATTTCTAAGTATTTGGTACATGAAGAGATGAAGAAATAAGGTTCAGACTGTTTGTGCCTACTGAGCTGAGAATTGAAATATTAGAACAATGTCATGAGAAGATGGGTCACATTGGAATTAATAAGACTTATGACTTAATAGATAAAAATTATTATTGGCCAAGGTTGTAAAATGAAGTTGCAATTGTATGCAAGGTTATGTGATATGTCAAGCCCAGAGCAGGAGACACAAGACAGCTCCATTGATGGAGACATATCCCTAATTATCGTTTTCAAAAAGTAAGCATGGATATATCAGGCCTGTACGGAAAGACCCCCCCCCAAGAGAAAATCTATACATAGTTAGCTAATGAATTGGCCTGAGGTATATGACGCACCTGATAAGAGATCCTGATCGGTCTGATTTGATGCTGGCAGATATTTCCTCAATATGGAGCGCCCTAGTGCAGCTGGTCATGGAGAAAAGGCTAGAGATCGTGAAGAAGATAATGACTGAAGCCCTGGCAAGCATGAATATAATACATGTAGCTACTTCCATGTGATTGGCTGGTAAGAGAGCCTTCTTGATGTTCTCCTGGTTTTTCACTTGTAGTCAAAAGTCTCTGCTTTCAAAAGGTCTTCTCTTATTACTGTCAAAATGTCTTTCACTTGTATCTACTGACTCGAATTTTATTTATACAGAAAATTTAGGTTCATCTCTACTCTACCATTCAGGATGTTATTAGAGTCTGAGTCTCTCATTGGTCAATATATATGAAAAAGTTTTCCATAAACCAGAAATGGATCCTTCAAATTTTGATATGTTTTAATTACTGAGCCCAAAAAATATGATTGTATCAGTTTTTACACAAACCATCTAACTTTCATAAAAATATACTTCACTAAAAAGAAAAAAAGTGCATTTAAAAAAAAAAACAAACCCTAAACAATTATACATTTAAACAAGGTAAAAATTTTAAAATAATAATAAAATTTTATAAATGAACTAAAGTTAGCTGAGGCAGATGATTGGAAAGGATCTGAACCAAAGAATAAGAGAAAGATGAGAAGACCAAATTTGGTAGAAGCAGAGGAGGTGGAAACAGATTAGGAAGAAGAAAGAATGGTAAAGAATCAACCACTAGTTGGTATGAACATGAGAAAAACAGGGAAGTAATCAATTGATTAGCATGAAATAGAGAGCTCAGATGATGAAGTCCACGGTTTTAATTTGAAAACTCCAGAAATGGAAGAGGAGTATGAAATACTTCTGTTCCAACTCCAAAAACAGTTAAGAGAGAAAAAAATTCAGAGATTGACCCAGAATTACCTATCAAGCAAAAATTGATGGGTAAGGGCAAAATGCTCTAAATCTCTATCAGAGAAAATGCAAAAAGGATGGAATGTATGGTTTCCGTGTCGGCATTTCATCGTGAGGAAGTGCACAGCTGGGTTTATAGCGGATTATCTATTCTTTTCCAGTTTGTAGTGGGAGTCCGTTCTAGTGAAGGGTAGTTGTATATTGTTGAAGATTAACGGAATTTGGCCTTGTTGTATATAGCCCACTATAAGTCATAAAATGATTATAAAATCAAGAAAAGCAAATTGAGTTGGAAAATAACATTTTATATATACACATATCAATTAATGTTTTTTTACAAATGAAGTAAAGTACAGGTCCAACAGACATTAAAATGTTCATGGCAATAAAGTGCTGAAAGAGAATTAATGCTTAGGAATGCAGGAGCGTGTAAGTAAGGAATGTCTTTGATGTAGTCGCTCCTTAGGTCAGTAAGTAGTTTTTGAGGCAGGGAAGAAGGAAAGAGGTAAGGGAAGTGAAGGCGACGAGCATAGTAAGCCACTTGACTTGGTCAAGGGAGATACTAATTACTCTCGTCTGTGTGTATGCTTTCTGTATCGGCTTTTTATATCTTTTTGGATTGCAGCAGATCATTTGGGATTCACTCTTGTATTTGATTCTGAGCTTCCCATTTGGCTGATAAATAAAATTCGCGTAGGCTTGCAAACTGGAAATTTAATATTTGATTAATGTTTAGTTTTCAACTGGAACATCTGTGCAGAGCCGGCAGCGCTGCGATGACTTTTGGTCATTTGCCTTTTTGTCGTGAGCAGGTAAACATCCTGTCCCTCACTTTTGCTCGGTATCACCACAGGTGTCATGGTGGCTTTGAGCTTATTAGAATAACCTATCCAATGAAGTGACAGTAGAGATTGGTTGGAGAAGATGAAGGTGTGGAAAGCACATCATGGGTGAAGACAGACATGCTTAGTAGTGCTGTTGTTGGCCTGCACAAAAGGTCCATGTGTATTTGGTAGTGGTATCAGTGAGGCCTGACTTTTGGATGAAAGTACCAAATGCCTACCTGTAACCAAGCAATGGTGAAGGTTGTTTAGGAAAAAAGGTACGAGTAGAATTTGAAAAATTAAGAGAAAGGAATAGTGGGGATATGTATGAGTGCAAGGCATGCACTAAATTGTCAGCAGAATAAAAAGCAAGAAAATCCTATTATCTTTGCAGGAATGGCTAGTATGAAGAAACTGATACTACTGATAATCATGGGAGGAGCCTGAAAGCACAGTCAAAAGACTTTCAAGAAAATGGGTGAAATGATAATGAGATCAAAATGATTAGTTACTTTCATGATAGATTTGAAACCATATGGGTTGCTACTAAATAAATTTGGAAGTGAACTAATTAAGCTGAGTATGGACAGAATGCAAGCAGCACAGGATTATACATTGGAGGTTTAGTACCTCGCATTATTGGACTCCCTGGAGAAGGTGACTTTAACAATGGAGTCTGAGTGGAAGAATATCAAAAATGATTTAAAGGGTTTACTTTGGTTTGTTTTATGGCATATCAACCCCTTGGGGGGGGTCATTTAATGCCAAAGCATTAGTTCCTTCAAAACCGTATTTCTGTTGGTAACATTTTTCCTTCAAAAATGTTTTATGTATATATTTCATAAAAGTTTGTTTTTATACTTTTATAGTGTTTTGACCCCTGTTTGGAGGGTTAACTATTTGCCCATAGTCGGAACTCTAACGAGTCAGGGTGTACCTGGGAACAACAGCAATTAAGAGGTGGTTCCATGCTCCTCACAACCTTGAAAGCAGAGGCCTTGTTGCCGGATGCAGTTTACAGTCATACCCAGAACTGATTTAAAGAAAATTGAATTGCTACAGACAAGAGGAAAAGAGTAGCAGTCCCTATTGTTGGACAGGGATAAAGTGCTCTGTTTGGAACAGTGTCTGAAGAAGATGTTAAAATTATAAGATGAAGCTGAAAGAAGAGCAAAAAAAGAATCAAGCCCAAGTGACATGGGAGAGTCTAGTGATTCTTTATGACAAGAATAGAACTCTACCCTGTTGCCTAAGTGCTTTAAAAATTAGATTTGTCGCAAAGATAGTTGTGCCTGTTCTGAAAAGCAGGCTCAGGTTGAATGCTAAGTGGGTTGAAGGAAGAGGGAGAATTTAGCACTATTTGTGTGAAGTGATGCTGAAGCCATAGGGTGATGGTTAATGTTTATTGAATCAGCCTTGTGTCATACATAACCAGACTCTACAACTTAATATTTATTTTTCATCATCAGAAGGTTGGCTGTGGATTAGTGGAATAATTAATATACATTTTGCATGTTAAAATAGAAATTTATTGATAAAAAAGGACAACATGAATTGTAGAAGTTAACATTCAATGAGAAAGTTAAGAGTAATGAGTTGTAGAAATGTTCACAGTAGTAACTTGTTGGAAAGAGTTGTATGTATGTATGTATAAGCGTTTGTTGGGTAGGAGTGCTGAGAATGGAGAAGTAGTAGTAGTAAAAGGAATCAGCACATGAGGAGAAAGAGAATGAATGTGCGACATGATCTTATGTAAATGGGACTTAATGAGGCAAATGTTCCCAAAGTATCAGCTTTAGATTTCCTTGCTTCTCCTGTTATCAGTAACATAAATTTTGTTCTTGCCAAATTCAAAGCTTATTACTTGGTGTCAATTTGATATTTTGCAACTGTCCCTAAATCCTGCTCGACTTGGGGTTAGAGAATGAGTAAGTTTATCTCAAAAATATTGAATCTAATCCCAGAATGGACATCAAAACCAGCAGTTTATCTTCTAACTAGCAGTATAGCCCGGTGTTGCTTGGGTGTAATGAAACCTTTAAAACTAATCCATGGTCCTGGAGCTCAGACTCTTGACGTTGGTACGAAAGCAATAGGTGTTTCCAGATAAAGCGAAAACATAGACTGAAAAAAAAATGAATGGAAGCAAGTCAAATTGATTTCCTGGTATCGATATCAAATAAGTTTTTTTCGTCGTAAATTGAATTTTGAAGGCTAAATAAGTCCTCTGAGTAAATGATATCATGGCTGAGACTAAGAACTACAATTATACCTACTTAGAGCCAAATCCAAAACAAAAACTAAAATAAAAAGGCTGAGAAAAAAAAACAAAAAAAAAAACAGACATACAGGCAGATTAACAGACACACACACAAACATCTTGCCTTTTTTTATATATATATATATATATATATATTTATATATATAAAATTGATTTTCTGCACTATTGTAAGAACTGCAACCTTGAAACTTCTGAATATTGTTTCTTATGTCTTTGTCTATGAGTGTATCAAATTTGATTAAAATTGGACCACTCCTTCTATAACTCGACACAAAACCTAGCTAAGAACACTCGCAGACGCTTATAGTACAAGTGTGTAAATTTTGAAGAAAATCGGTTCAGCCGATTCAGAGTATATAGGTAATGGACACACACACAAAGTTCCATTTATTATATAAGTTTAGATAAAGTAACACAACTTAATGCATTGTAGTATTTCCAGTTAGGTCTACAGGCAACCTTAAATGATGAGGCAACTTGGTTTGTATTTCTAATAATAACAAGTAACCAGGGTTCACTCAGTGACAAATGTCCCACCAGGAATAACATATCTAGCTGAGCTCTCACAAAATTGTCAAGGATTGGCTGGCCTGATGAACATTACTAATTATTTATCTATACTTCTGAGATAAGGTAGCATTTACATTATTTACACTGAATTTTCTTAACTTGTTGGGTGTTCAATTATGTTTGGCACAAGGCATATTTAAGGAACATGATCAAGCTCTCTTCTTTAATAGATTCTCTGTCTCCTTAAGTCTTTCTGACACTGGCCAGGAAACATGAATAAATTGCTAACTCCAATCATGTGGTCAGCTCTGAATACAAACACATTTTTTGGGTAGTAAGAAATATGACACAGGTCATTGAAAGTTCCATTCAAATTTTTTTTTTTTTTTAATAAATTGTTCCCTTTTCATTGGTTAATAAATATTTTCACACTGACTTGCGAAATTTGCCTTGTTTTTTATCTCCAGTTTTGTCCAAATCCTTTTTTTCTATTGGTCAAAAAAGATTTTTGCATTGGCTTGCAAATTTGAAAATAGTGAAGAAAAGTTATTTTTATTTCATACTCATCTTGTGGAATCTTCCACACAAGCCTTTTACCTCTTTCCCAAAGAAAAGCCTTAACCAATCACCACTTCATACCTGCAAATTTCATTTTTCACTTGTTAAGAAACACTAAATTGTAGTAAAGTTGAAAAAGATCTCTTCCCACTAAGGCTCCTGAAGCCAGTTTTTGAAACCTCAAGTGTATTTAAACAACTTCACAACTCAATTTGAGTCAGTCAGTCATTGAGTTTCGAGAGATGCCTCTAGACATCACATGTGTCCATTTACTGATTCGACAGCACTTTAGCAATTTTAGGTTGGATATCACGTGGTCAATTGATGATTGAGTGCTGTGAGAATTTGTGAAATACTATATTTACTTAAATAGGATGTGCGTTGTGGTACAGTGGATATCGACTCGGAATGAGAAGCAGGGGAGCCGAGTTCGAATTCCAGTTGAATCCATTGTATTCACTTATGCACAAATACCCTTGGGAAAGGTATTAATCCATCTCTTCCTTCCAGTTATGGGTTAAATAGCAGGACAGATTGGGTTCTATAACCTTAGTTGGCAACCAGTCTACCGCAGAAAGCAATGGCAACCTACTGCGGGATAATCTTCTGCCCAGTCAGTCATGTCTCTTTCGAGACATGATCGCCCAAGCGTGTATCACGTATGGCACTTAACTGACTGATCTACTTAAATATAAGAGTTAAAGGCAAGTAACTCTTTACGACTCAAATTCTAAGTAACAAACACACACACTAGAATTTGAACAAACACTTTAAAGAATTTTCCTTTGCAGAAGCCAGTCTGTTTTAAATTTTCCTAACAAACCAGAAATATTAACTTTCATTGAATAATTTTCTGTATGAATAATCATGGAAACATTCTCAATTGCCACAAGCAACAAGAATTCTTTCAACTGTGCATGTATATTTAATGTGTAAAAAAAAAACAAAACAAAAAAAAAAAACAAACTTTTTATTGTTGAATCTGCAACCACTGTCTTATGGTGAGTTCTTGCATTCCAAACTTTCTTTGTATTTTTTTTTATTTTATTTAATTTACATGTGGGATATGCATAATGAACACGCAACAAAAATCTATCCTTTTCATGAATAATCCTTCTGATGTGATTTCTCTAATTTATAACCCGTAACAATCTCACCCACAACCCCCACCATTTGTAATTGCCTAAAAACTAACACTATATACAAAGCTACTGTGAAGTTCAAAGGAAAACCAGGAAAAAATATATCTTGGAATAACAGAAAGTCCCTCAAAACAGAGAAGCTACTCATAAAATATCACTTAAAAACAAAATATGCAAATTGCAGAACAATTTCAAAACTTGAAATTTCAAAAATGCAAACCAAAGCAAATCAAAGATAACATGGAAAACACGAAAAACAGCACCAGTAAAACAATCTCAAAACAAGTTCTTATTTACTATGTGATGATACCGAGCAAAAGCGAGGGACTGGATGTTTGCTCTATAACGACCAGAAAGCGAATGAACAAAAGTCGTCTCTGTGCAGGTGTATTCGTGCAGATGTTCTGGTTGAAAAATAAAAATATTTCCATTTTGTGAGTCTACACAAATTTTATTTACCAGCCAATGGGAAGCCCAGAATCAAATACAACTGTGAAATTCCAAATGAGCTGCTTTTGATCCAAAAGCAGATATAAAAAGCGGATACAGACAAGACCCCAGCAGACAGACAGACAGGCGAGAGTAACCAGTGTCTCCCTTTGACTTAAGTCGAGCGGCTACTATACTTGCCTCTTTCCTTCTCCACTGTCTCAAAAGTACTTACTGACTTAAGGAGCGACTACTTCAAAGACATTCCTCACATACCTCCGCTCTCCACACTCCTAAGCCTTTTATCTCTTTCAGCTCATTATTTGCCATGAACATTCTAACCTCCGTTGGACATTTATTTCAAGTATCACTTTAATTGTAAAACATTAATTGATATGTGTATATATAAATGTTGTTTTATACTCAAATTGTCTGCCTTGATTTTATAATCATTTTATGACTTATAGTGGGCTATCTACTACAAGGCCAAATTCCATTAACCTGCAACGGTAGACAACTACCCTTCACTAGAACGGAATCCTACTATAACTAGAAAAGGAATAGATAAGATATCCTCTATAACCATAACTTAAATAATAAAGTTTTTCGAGTACTTTCTCGGGATTGGAATTTTATTTCAAGCAAAAGGCTTACATTAAGAAAAATATATTCAACCTAGAGGAAAAAGTAGATTTACTCTTTAATTAGCTTGTCTCTGTAAAATTTGAAATAACTCCAAACGGTAAAGTCAAATAGAGTGATCTCCCCTTAAAGAATTCTTTTTAACTTGAAGTCGACATTTTATAATTGTTTATGTTTTCCTTGTGGACTTTCATTTCTGTTCTTTGATTTTTTTTTTCTTCCTTAAAATCAAATTTTTAATTTTAAGATTTTAACTCGTTCACAATTTATAGTTTGGAATGATTTGCTCTTTTTCGATAATAAATCGGATTTCTTTTGTGGTAAGTATTTTTATTTTGATATTTAAAAAAAACAAAATTAGAGAGAAAAATAAAGTCGATTCCCGCTTTCAAGCATTGACAATTTTCTTTGACAATTCATAATTTTTGCCATCATTTATGCTTTTTCTTGTTTGTTTTTCTGAAGAAAGTTTTGCTATTAAACTATCTGTTGTATTTATTGAATAATGTTAAAGAATCTTGGAGTTTAGAAAATTAAGAGTTTGTATTGTAATTTCAAATCTCGTCGGAATTTCCGATTTACGTTGCTAGCAGTTGTAAAAAAACAATTCTAAAGTTGCCATAATAAAAAGCAACATTAAAATGAAATATAATCAAATATTAATAATGACATTATCTAATGTTTAAAATTTCAAGCAGAGAACTTAATTAAAATTTAGATAAAATATACCCGTTTTAACTTGTATATGTGTGGTGTACAATACATAGGGGCTGTTATTGTAGACATTTTTTGTATGAATTTCGTAAATGATAAATAATAAATTATCTACTTGATTGACAACAAAATGAATGCTAAAGGCATGTCTTAGAGTAGAAGACTGAGTGTCAGCCAGTCCAAGAGAAGAAAAATTCTGAATTCACAAAAATGCATGGCATTTCACATCTGAAATGTGGCGTGTCATAGGGAGTGTGTGTGTGTGTGTGTGTGTGTATAATATTAGTTTATCCTTCACTTAGTGAAGGAAACAATATTTTGTTCTCTTAAGAGAACAAAATATTATGCGTCAAAGAGTCTTAACGCATAATTATAAAAAGGTCGGCGTAAATGAATAAAAAATAATTAAAAGCATTGATTTTTGTTTGTTTGTCGATCTACTAAACAGAAATCCCTTACATTTATAACTAAAATTTCGTTAGAAGTCCCGTTGCTAATCCCCTTCAAATTTATCCAAAGTAGCATTATATCAGTGCAAAAGTATGTGCTGAATTCAAATCAAGTGCAATTTATCGAAAAAACTTACCTTTTTTTTTATCTAAATATCCATTTGAAAAACGAACCTTGCCTTTCTTCTCTCCCGTAGACATGTAACTCAACTGCAGAAGGGCTGCGTCCCCTCTTGACTTCCGATTAATACTTTTGCACTGATAATGTTACTTTGCACTGATAATGTTACTTTGCACTGATAATGTTACTTTGGATAAATTTGAAAAAGAATAGCAACGGGACTTCTAACGAAATTTTACCCTGGAGCCTCTTTTTTTTTTTTTTTTTTTTTTTTTAAAATTGAAAAAACAAACTGATTTATAGGTTGCATAACAACACTTAATCAACTAAGGTGGTTGGAATGTTTTCCATAAAATTATTAATCTTCACCGGGAAGAACATATGGATTTGATGATGCCAGTTAGGTACCTCTAATTCGGTAATAAGGATTTTAAAATGAAAAAAAATCAGAAAAAAGTTTTTTTTTGAAGCTTTCATTTTTTTTTTAGCTTTTAATTGAAAACTAAAACATTTAAAATGTACTATTTTTAGTAAACAAAATACTGTTGGTGTATTTCGAACAGAAATATTGATAGGAATCGATTTTATTTTTCAGTAAAATTGACTAATTTGAGACATTTAAACAAAAGTTAATTTTTGGTTTTAAAAATCTTGCAAAAATAATATATATATTATATTTTTGAAACGTTATTTGAAGAAAATTAAATTTAAAGTTAAATTAATCTGATTTGAAACAAATTATTGCATAAAATCTTGTATACAAACATTTCTTAACCATGGGGTCTTGTTTTTCTGGTGTGTTAATTTATTGACAGCCTAACATGTTAACAATGATGAAGCAGAAATGCTAGCAGACAAATTTTATATGAAGATAAAATGCAGGAAAGCAAAGGAGCATCACATGAAGCCTGTGTGTTTCGTGAATGAAGAAACACACGAGACAGAAGTAAAAAGAGTATGTATGTATGTATGTATGTGGTGATACCGATCAAGCAAAAGCAAAGGACCGGATGTTTGCACTCTCAGGACCAGAAAGTAAATGACGAAAACTGGTCTTTGTGCACCTGGCTCCACGCACGTGTTCCGGCAGAAAACCAAAAAATTAATTAAATCTCAAATTCCAGTTTGCAAGCCTATGTGAATTTTATTTATCATCCGATGGGAAGCCCAGAATTAAATACGGGTGTGATTTCCTAAATGACCTGCTGGGACCCACATAGATGAAATAAGAAGCTGACACGGAAAGCATCGCCAGAGTTGAAAAGTACAAGCATAATTAGCACGTCCCTTGACCTTGTCAATTGACCCACTATGTTCGCCTTGCCTTTCTATCTCACCTTTGCTGTCCTCTGAGCTACTTGAAGCAAAAACATCAAAGACATTCCTAACTGACAAACGCTCCCACATACAGACACACAAACTCTTTTCAGCATTTATTGCTATAAACATTTTAACGTCCTTTGAACCCATCCAAAAGACATTCCTTTTATTTGTAAAAAAAAAAAAAAATCTTAATTGATATATGTGTATATATAAAATGTTTCTATACTCAATTTGATTTTCTTGTTTTATAACCCCTTTTATAACTTACAGTGGGCTATCTACTAACAAGGCCAAATTCAGTTAATCTGTTTCAACGTACAACTACACTTCACTAGAACGGATAACTGACTATATGTACATGTGTGAGTAGTGAAAATACAAGTGAATTCCATAGGGTCTAATTTTGCAAAAACATTTGGCGATTTAAATTCTTTAGAGAATTTTACTTTTAGCTAATATTGTCACTAAAATTTATCATGTTGAATTTCAAGTTTCTCAACCGGAGTAGCTCCAAGAGAATGTACTTATCTGCATAGCCAATCAAATGTAATATGGCACAAAAATAGGTTTCAACTAAGGCCACCAGCTGCTTCAGAAGTATTTTCAGTTGCACGAGAAAGACTAAGACAGTTAACTTGCATAGAGTCCAATGTCAGATAAGGAACTGTTCATTTACATTGTCAGATGAAGAATCTGTTCCCAGAGTAGGAAGGTTTTAACGTGCAATATAGTTCATGTTAAGATTGCAACCATTTTGAAAAATCATACCTTTTTTTAATGTAAAGTAAACTGCAATAGAGAAGTAAGAAAATTACAATTGTGCTGATTTTTGCAAAATAGTTTGTATTTGAAATGCATTTTAACTTTTTTTTTTTTTTGCCTTGCAGAATTCAACCAAAAATTGAAATGTCTGTGAAATATCAAAAATTGCAAATGGAAGAATTGCAGGAAGAGAAAATAGATTTTTCTTCTCCATTTTCTTATGAGAACAAAAATTTTGAGAAAAAGTATCAATCAATCTTCAGATATAACAATGCCCATGATTATAATTTTGTTAAATTTCAGTTTGGTAAGTAATCATTAATTTGTAGAGTTAGAATTAATGACTGACACAATCATTAATTAACACTGCAGTGTCTTTTTAATTCTTATCTTTGAAACTTTTTTTTCATGTAATTAGTCATTAATTTATGTTATATACAGTAAGTGATAAAACTTTAAATCCCAATGAAAATTTTAAACAATTTCATTACTTGTGTCTAAAATAGATTCATTAAATTTTTATTTTGTTTTTTATCTTTTTTATTTATTTTTTTAAATTTTTTTTTTTTAGCTGGGTCATTTTATAAAAAGATGTTTAATAATAAAGTATTGAGCAGTTTAATGAAATTTTAATCAATGAAAATTATAATGCTAAACTTTAAACTCATTGACAGTTCATGTGATGTAAAGGGTTAATAAATTGGTAAAACAAGGGCTTTTTACACCACTACAATCCCATGAATGTACACATGCTACTAGATTGGCTTAAAGGTCCCACCCATTTACCCCTGAAATAAATGTAACCACCTCTTCTACACTACCAGTTTCTTTTCTCGCACTTCCTGTTTGTGGAACTACCTTCTGTTTACTTGCTTCCCTGGTAGCTAAAAGTTTAAATGCATCATCATTTTCCATCTTATATCTCTTTGAATTCCGCCCATCTTTAACCCTTTCTTCAACACACCTTGTACTCTGTTTTTTCTTTCACTGTACCCCCATTGTACACCAGTGTGGTCTTGCCTTGCTTGGGGTGAAATGATTATATAAAATAAAATGTGCCAGTTTTATATGGTATGGGAGAAAGACCAAAACTTTTCTAATTTCACATCTGGTAGAATTGTTGATCTTTGGAATCAAGTAGTGCGTAATCGCTGAAGGAATTAAGTGAAGTCAGATAGTTTGGGTGATCCAGAAAGTTATAGAGTCACTGACATGACAGAAGGAATTTCATGGAGGTGAGAAGTTCTCTTCTTCATAACTAATCTTTTACTTCAGCTTCAAGTGAAGACTAGAGCAGAAAGGAAGTGACTTGAAATTTGGTGAGAGGTGGAATGGCTGTTTCATGATTGGTGCATGTGAATGGGGCTAATCTGGAGTTCCATCTAGACGTTGGCTAGGCATGAGGATTTTGGGCCTACAATTGATCATACATTAACTACAATTTAGTGTGAGTTTAGATTATTTTTCTTTTTAGTAAGGCTTTGGAAGTTTCTGAAACCTTTTGTTTTTACCCCTTTTATTCCGTCTAATTCGCTTCCCTCCACATTAGGTGACAATGATTTCAGTTCTCTGGTGACTATGGGGATGACCTTTTGTCTTGTGAGTATGAGTTTTGCAATTTGTTACAGTGTCTAAATTCAAGAATAATTTTTGTGAGTCTTTGTGCATTGGTTGGTTGGTTGTTTTGTTTTATGGCATATCAACCTCGGCGGGTCATTTATTGCCAACTAAATTTTATTTGTTTATTGCTGATAATACCTTTTTTCTTTCAACAATTGTTGTTTTTATACAAGTTTTGTGTCTAGTAATACTTTTTTCTTTGAGTATCAAGATTCATTGGGATTTGTTTTTAAGGGCAGGGTCCCCAAGTCCTACCCTTGTTATTTAACCCATAACTGGAGGGAAGGGACGGATTAATACCTTTCCCAAGGGTACCAGTGCTTAAGTGAATGCAGGGTATTCAACTGGAATTCGAACTCGGCTCACCAATTTCTCTTTCTGAGCCGATATCCACTGCACTACAATGCACATCCGTCACTAGACGCTTACAACACGTGGTATTCACAAGCGGTCACCCATCTAAGTACTGACCAGGCTCAACGTTGCTTAACTTTGGTGATCAAGCAAGAACCAGTGTATTCAACGTGATATGGCCGTAAGCCCTTTCTGTATTGGAGTTAGACTACATTCATTCTGCAGTGTTTTTTTTTCCATTTAACTGTTATCATTACTGTCGTGGACCCGGTTAAGAGTCCAGCAAGAAAATAATATAACAACCAAAATAGGAAATAACGAGATAATATATATATATATATATATAAATACAGCATAATACAATACTTGGAACTGTTAGTAGCACGAATAAATACGGGTTAGGAAGTAATACTATAATTTGGACTCGCAATGGTAGTACGGTAGCAGTCTTGGCTATCTCTGCCTATTGCTCTCCGTTATGCTGATCTCCTGCAGATCTCTCACTGATCGGCCACCTCTTGTGAGGGAAAGTATATGTAATTGTAAGAAGAGTTCAATCTGTTGAATGAGTGATGCCACCATGACAATTACCATGTTTAAAGGATGGGTGGGGGGTTCATTTTAAAAATTCATTTTTGCTTGGTTTTGTAAATAGTTTTTTTTTTTTTTAATCTCAGCCCTTTACAAATACTGTACATAAGGGACTAGGTAGGAGCTCATCGAGTAAATGTGATGATATGGTGATTTAAAGTTTGTAAATGAGTCATTTTAGTGAAAGGGACAATATTTGAATGGATGAGGTAGTGATCCGTCTCTTCCTTCCAGTTATGGGTTAAATAACAGGACAGATTGGGTTCTATAGCCTTGGTTGGCAACCAGTCTACCGCAGAAAACATTGGCAACCTACTGCGGGATAATCTTCTGCCCAGTCAGTAATGTCTCTTTCGAGACATGATCGCCCAAGCGTGTATCGCGCATGGCACTTAACTGACTGACTGAATATAATAGTTGACAACATGATTAAGGCTTCTGGTGGATATAAAGTGGGGGATCACTTTTCCATTGTTATGAAGTAATAATATCACATCTCTTCCCCTCTAGCTATAAGTCAAATAACAGGACAGTTTGGGGTTCTATAGCGTTGGCTGACAGCCAGTCTATAGCAGAAAGCAATGGCAACCATCTGCGGAATAATCTTCTGTCCAGTCAGTTATGTCTTTTTTGAGACATGATCAACCAAAGTGTTTATCACGTATGGCAATTAACTGACTCACTGAATATATGTAAACATGATTAAGGCTTCTAACGGGCATAAAGTGGGGTATCAGTTTTCTATTTTGCGAAGTGATTAACTGATCCCCCACTAATTATTACTTAATATAATCAGTCTTTCTCCAGCTATGAGCCAAATAACAGGACAGATGGGGTTCTATAGCCTTGGCTGGCAAGCAGTATACCGCAGAAAGCAATGGCAACCTACTGCGGGATAATCTTCTGCCCAGTCAGTCATGTCTCTTTCGAGACATGATCACCCAAGCGTGTATCGCGCATGGCACTTAGCTAAACTCACTACCTCAGTCAGTTAAGTTAATGATGAGACAATTTGAAGACTAAATTTTCCTCTTACCCTTCTGATACATATTTTGTATTTTATGTAATTAAATATTCATTCATGTTAAAAAAAAAAAAAATTAACAGTGAAATTAATAACTGGCCTAGATTAATGAGTCAGTGCAAGATGCCAAATCATGAGGAGAGGGTAGAGGTATCAAAACACTGCAGCAAAATCCCAATAAGGTCATGACTTGTCTGAAGAGAAATGAGGTTGTTTGGGGGGGGGGGGGTCAAATTCACACCAAGACCATCAGATAAAAAACATTGAGAATTTATTTGTTTCTTTAACAATAATTTTCACCTTGTACAAGAACCACTCAAGGTAGTGATTGCATAGAAAGAAGCATATTTTATGGGAAAATGTCGGGAAGATAATGGTTAACTTTAGACTTGAACAGGTTAAGCTTGTAGTGATCATAGAAGCACCATCTTGAGAGCTATTTCCACAAAACAGCAGTTTGTAGGTAAAAGGCTATGGGCGTGGTGCCTATATCAAGGATGGGTTCCCTGTGGCAGAGACTCCAAAAATGAGCCCCCTAAAAATCCTGAATTTAATTCATGCGCTTGTGTATTGGCCTTATCCATAGGGTGTCCCTTGTCTTCACTGTCATCAACAGGATGATGCAGAGCTGTAATGTTTAACAAAATAGCTGAGAAGGATGACGATATCCTCTTTGATCATCTCTCAGCTAGTATTCGTATTTGTGACGACTTCAATATGTAAACTAGAACAGATTTTGTTTTTAGTTTAACCACATTGATTGATAGACATTTCAAATTTGTCTTGAGTTTTGAATTTTTTAATTAACTGTTGGTTACGGCATGATTGGTTAGACAGCATTCCAACCATGCGATGACCTGGGTTTAAATCTCACTATTGTCACTTTGTCAAGGAAGTGACTTCTTGATAATACTGGCCTTTGATCCCAGTGTGTGTGGAACCCTTGGGAAGAGTTGGAAAAACCATATCTCTGCCTTGTTAGTGAAATTGGGTAAATTAAACTGCTGGAAAACATTGATGGTTATTCTAACATGAAGTCATTGTGATTAATAGTTTGAATGGCCTTGTCTAAACTGGTGTTTACGTCAATGTCCCAAAACCACAGGTTGACTTGGCAGATGTTGAACAAATGAGTGGCCAGCCATACAACAAAAACAAAAACAGTATTTACGTTATTTACACTGAACTGTTGTCCTCATCTTTATATCCTCAATGAAACGGGGCCCAGTGATTATAGGCATTGGTTAGCTTCAGTGACTTGACCCAAAAGAGTTGTGAGCATAGTGAACAATTAGCGATTTGAGTTAAAGGGAGATAACTACATGACATTCAGAAGTGGTATTGTGCAAGGAATGGGAAGGATATACTTCAGCGCTTGAAAGAGCTTGGTCCAAAATTCCCAGCGCTTGAAGAACGCTGAAATGTACAATCTCAGAAATATAGAAAGATATAGATTTTAGTAATTTGTCTTAGTAAAAGAAAAAAAAAAAGAAAATGAAAGGCATTAAGAAAAATGATCTGGTCTTCACTGAAAAGTTTTATGTGAATGTTGGATTTCATAAAGTTCTGCTCTATTTCAAGTTGAAATGCTTGAATAACTGACATTTTATTTTATGTGTATCCTTTTAGATGAGGCTTTGCAATCCTTGTCTTGCTTCAGGCTAAATAATTTCTTTGATGATCACTCAACTCTCTAGCCTTTCTTGAAGAGGGCTTGAAGAATCTAGTACCCACAAGGCAGATAGCAGGAAAGAGTGTAAAACAGTGTGACATACTTGATGGGCTTAAGCAAATAGATGGCAGAGCAGGGTTTTGGAAAAAAACAATATATAAACTACAAGGAACAGGAAGATGTGGTGGAATGATTGCCTACATCTTGAAGAGACACGGCAGAAAAGATTTTAAGTTTTTTAATCTTAGGTCAATAAAGCACCATTGACAGCATTGTCACTAGCGCGATTACTGTACAAAATTTAATTTTATTGATTATTTTTTTATCTATTCGAGCAATCAGACTTTTTTTTTAATCATAAGATACATTTGATAAATAAATGAAAATTACAGAACAACGTCAATAGAAATTTTTAAAAGTTATTAATATTTAACATCATCAGGAAAACTGGAAGAATTCTTACATATGGTTGCAAAAGAAAGCAAGAAGAAAGGACTAGCTATTCATTGTAAGATGGCAATACATGGTCATAAGCAAAAAAAAATGTGAGCTAGATATTAAAATCAAGCAGAAAAATGGATGACAGATGATACGAAAGGCTGGTAATGGGGTAACACTTGGAGCAACAAGGAATTGGACATTATGGGAAGCTATGATTAGCTGTGTCGTGAAGAAACATGGTATAAAAAACATCATCATCAGGTTTTTTTAATCCTGAAAAAGACTTGTGTTCTGTTGCACAGATGTCAGTGATATGGTTCTTTTGACTAAAAATAGTTGTCATGCTTGGCCTATGTGTTGGCCAAGGGCTTCCATTAGAGATCATGCCTAAGTTGATGTTAAAAACTTGACATTAATGGGTTTTTCATTGAAAATTATAAGAACTCCTTTGAAGCAATATATGGATGTCGGTGGGAAATTAAATTCTAATTTACTTTTAAAAGCATTAGAATTCTGATATTATGTAACTGTAAAACAACGTATCTAGAAGTCTGGCAGAAAGTTTGTGGAATTGCTTTTTTTTTTTACTAACCCATAAACATCTTTCAAAACGTCTACTTCTGTAGGCACAAGTAGAAAGCTATGAGCTATCATAGATTTTCTGTTTTTGAAAGCAGATAGTATTGCAAATATTCACAGAAGGTTTGTGATTGTTTATAGAAAGAAAGCAGTCAAGAGTATACATACCCTCATTCAAGAGTGTAATACCACCACTGAGAAAAAAAAAGAAACTTGATTAGAATTTGAATCTTGAGATTTTTTGTGACAATGGGTCTCCCATACAATTTGCTTAGAACACACATGAATTAAAGTGGACTGGGTTCCAAGCATAGCAGTATTTTATGATTAAATAAACAATAACATCTACAAAGTAAGATCTTCAAAGTGGTCAGCTGCGAACTGAAAGGAAATAGAAAATAATGAAATGAAAACTTTTGGGATCAAGTAACACTTGGCTGGATGTGAGGAAATTCCATTTTTAATTTTGTATTAGCAGAGTTATAATTAGCATAGAGAGTTTTGAGCCACCTGTGTACGAATTACAAGTTGTGCATTGTAATGTAGAGATAAGAAGAGGTTAGACAATAGAGTGCCAGAGTTCTAACTGGCTGAAGTGTAGAGCTGATACAATAATCTGTCATGACCGAAGTAGCAAAAGTTATTCCAAGTTTCGTTGACCTATCCCACTGAAGACTGCTAAGTGAATTCTTGGATAAAATAATCAATAGTTGTGGTTTCATTTCTTGTTAATTCCACCTGCTTTTTGTTTTTTTTGTGAACTTATGCTGAGCCTTTCCCAGTTTTTGTGTGGAAACAAAGCATAATGTTTGGTAATTTGACCATTTTCATATGCTCTGTGCACGTCTTAAAACTGTTGTGATTAAAAGCATTACAGACATTAATTCTTTTTTTACTGTCATGTATTTGTAATATTAAAATGTATTTAATACACTTTTTTAAATACTGTATTTATTTGCTTTTCAGGGTTCCCCTAATAAATCACTTTTGTCTTTGTTAAATATTTCTTTTTAAAATTTCAGATCAAGTTTCTTTCTCCACTCGCCTTGGACACTGGGTCCTGTTAGCCGCATCTTTTCTGATATTTTTTCTAACGATACCAGTTTCAATATGGTTTAGTTTCAAGGTAATCAAATATTCTTTTATTTTCTACTTATTTTTATGAGCGGGTGCTGAAAACTTAGTTCGGGGTATTTTCTAAAATCCGATGAAGCAGATCTGTTTTAGAAAGATGTCAGTTGGAGTTTGTCCTGGTCAAATTGGTGAACAGATTGTCCTCAATAATTTCTAATATGAGAGATTGATTGATGGATTTACAACTTATCTTTAAATAATCTGCAAAGGGTTGATAAGCGAAAAGATTTTTTTAGATTGTAAGAATGTTTATTTTTTTTTTTTTTTTCTGAGATAATAATGATTTAGTGATACATGTCTTTCTTCTATGTGCCATGTTCTTTCAGGACAAGCGATCAAGGTCCTCCACATCTTCCTATGCCTTATAGCCCTTAACACACTTTCTCAGTCAGTTGAGTAACATATGTGATACATGCTTTGGGTGGTCATGTCTCGAAAGATATGAGACTGACTGGGCAGAACATTATCCTGCAGTAGACTGGTTGCCAGCCAAATCTATAGAACCCAATCTGTTCTGTTATTTAATCCATAACTAGTTGGAAGAGACAGATTAATACCTTTCCCAAGAGTATTTGTGTGTGAGTGCAAGGAATTCAAGTGGAATTTGAACTCAGCTCACCGATTTGGTGTTCCAAGCTGATATCCACTGCACCACAATACACATCCAATCAGTTAAGTGCCATACGTGATACACGTTTGAGTGATCATGTTTCTTTCGAGACCTGACTGACTGGGCAGAAGATTATCCTGCAGTAGATTGCTATTGCTTTATGCGGTAGACTAGTTGCCAGCCAAGAACCCAATCTGCCCTATTATTTAACCCATAACAGGAGGGAAGAGACGGATTAATACTTTTCCCAAAGGATATTTGTGTGTAAAGGAATACAAGGAATTCAAACTCGATTCCCTGATTTCTTGTTCCGAGCCGATATCCACTGTACCACAAACGCACATCCACTTTTTACTCCTCACAAACCCTGTTTTTCCCTGATGTTTATTACGTTTCTTTTTTATCCTCTCTAAAATCTCATCGTTGCTAGCGTTTTCAGTCCATGGTATCCTCAGCATCTTTCTGTAGAACCACATTTCAGTTGCTACAAGTCTTTCCTTCATCTTTGATTGTCTAGCATTCACTGCCATATTGAAAGACAAACATCACATAACAATCCAGTACTCGTGTCTTTGTTTCCAAAGAAATTTTCCTGTCCCTCAGTACTCTACTCAGCATCTTTTGCCACGTCATTACGCCGTCAGATCTCAGTGTTACACTTTCCGTCCTCTGTTAGAACACTTTCCAGGTATTTAAATTTCTGTACCTGCTTGATTTTGTATCCCTGACTTTTAGTTGACATTTTAGGCTCCTCTTTTTATTGATCATGCATTCACTTTTACTAATTAACCCATAGCTAGGGAAGAATGAAGTTTTATACATTTCCTAAAGGTATTTGAGCATAAGTGAATATAACGAATCTAACTGGAATTGGAACTCGTCTCTTCGATTAAGAATTTCGAGCCATTATCCATTACAGCACCTGGTATTCCCAAGCAGTCACCCATTTAGGTACTGACCAGGCTTAACATTACTTAACTCTAGTTTCCAATTCAAAGCCATTATCCATTACATCACCCACACATCCAAGCTTACAGTACCTGGTGTTCCAAAGTGGTCACCCATCTAGGTACTGACCAGGCTTAACATTACTTAACTCCAGTTTCCAATTCAAAGCCATTATCCACTACATCACCCACACATCCAAGCTTACAGTACCTGGTGTTCCAAAGTGGTCACTCATTTAGGTACTGACAAATCTCAGTGTTACTTAACTTCAGTGATCGTATTATTTTGTTTGAAGATGACAATCTCATCAACATATCGGTACTTGTGGCAAGTTGTTTGTAGAAAGTGTTGTATAAGTTAAACATTTAGGAGTGCTAGGGTAAACTCTTGGAGATTCCCATCAACATGGGAGTAAGTCCTTCAGTGCTTGTTTTATAACATTAGTTTTCCCTAGCATTATTCTGAAGGGAACTTTTAAAAACTTGCTGTTAGCGAATTACAATATTTCAGTATCTTCTCACAAAGTCAACGTACTGAACAAATCCTTCGAATAATACACGATAATGCTCTCGGAATAATTCTTGAGTAATTCACTCAGAAACAATCTCTTCAATGACGCACAACACTCACATTTCAATCTGAGTGCTTTATATACTAAATATTTATGTCCACGTGATCCCAGTGACACAATTCATTCAAGAGTTGTTGCCTGAAGGTTGATCACACATGTCAGTATCAACACCTTTCCTACACAACAACTTGTCACTGAGATAGTATGAATCTCTGTTGGTGATCATCTCAATTAGGTATACTAAGGATGAAAGAAGGTTATAGCGTTTTTTTTTTTTCAAAGCGGTTATTGTCATAAGATTGTATATAGAACAGTGTGAAAAGATGTGTCAGAGTCTCAACATTTACACTGTTTCTTGGCAGAGTTGAGAACTTTCTAGCACCTTTTCTGAAGTACGGTTATTTGTCAGTTTTGAGGAGATCTCTCACGTTTTATTTAGAAAATTTCGCAAACAAAAATACAGCAAACATAAAATAGAAAGTCACCTTTAACCTGGAGGATGTAGCATGAATTTTGGGGGAATATACTAACTTAGAAAAAAAAAAAAATAAAAATAAAAAGTTTATTTGAAAGAAATTGCATTATTCAATGCAGAGTAAGTGAACTCTTTAATGCCTTTTCATTGATCGTTTTAAATTTGTTTTTCATAACTTAAAAAAAAAATTACTTAATGTCTATTTCCTGGTTCACACTCCTCCCCAGTCTTTTGAACAGGAGTAGATGTTTATCCCTTGTTTCCTGTTTCGGACTGTTTTCCCTACTCCTAAAGTCTTTTTAACCTCTGTCACTTCCAGTAGTGTCTTAGTTACATTATTGCCTTGCTTGAGATAAATTGATTGAAAAAAAAAAAAAAAAAAAAAAATTGACTAGGATTAAGATCTTGTAGTTTGAAATGATTTGATTAAAAATTCATAATAGAAGTTTTGGAAAAGAAAGAAAAACAGCAAATTTCTTTTATTTTAAAGAAATGAATAATTAATAAATAATTAATGATTAAATGAATAATTAAATGTAAGTAAACTCTTGTATGCTATTTGACATTTTGTTTTTAATAATTTTCTTTCTTTCTTTCAAGGTTGTACCTGAGCATAAACGACTTGTTGTCTTTCGATTGGGCTGGATGTTGAAAACAAAAGGGCCAGGTAATTTGATTGTGACTTTTTTTTTTTTTTTTAAACTCCTTATTCCAATGATAAACATTTTTTTCTCTAAACTGATTTCCTCAGAAACCATGTTTCTAATCACCTGAATTATGTTTTCATAAATTGCCTAATTTTATCAAATCAGCAGCAACTATTTGAAATTCATGAGGAATATGAAGTGGTCAGTGCTACCATATCAGGTTGATTTGCATGTCTAGGGTTGAAAAACATGTAACCTTTCTTAGCAGGGCCAAGATATTATCAATCGATGGTAGCAAGTTTTATAATAAATACTGCCTTAGCAGGGATTTGAACCTTGTGCTTTAGAGTTAGATATTTCCTGCCTTAACTCAGATTCCAACAGACAGCAAGAGGTTTGTTAAAATTGTTAATGAAAATGGACGAGACTGGACTGTTTCAATAGATACCCCAACAATTTCTACTTAACTAGTTCTTATCTGTTTATAGTGATTATACAAATTGTGGCTTCTTTCTATTCATGTTATACTGAAATGAAAGTGTGTATGGTTTTGAGATCTCATTCAGTATCCTGAGATTCATACAGAAACTATATCTCTCCTCGTCCTTTCTGACCAGCACAAGTGAAAAGCTCCACGGAGAGTTTTTTCTCTATTGTCAAAAAATAAAGTGATGTCATATTTTAAAAGGGAAGTTTCACTGTTTTTTAAAAATTATCCATTTACTGTTATATTTTTTGTTGTTTATTATAATTTATTATATATATTATTATATATTTATAATCTTTAATTATTAGTATATGTAGTTGATTTTGTTTTTTTAAGATAAGTCATGGTATTCATTGTTTTATTGTTAAAAACAAAAAAAAGGTTATGTCACAAGTTTAAGAACTATTATATTAAGAACATTGGATATCCTGTATTTGTTAAATTACTTATGAATTGGGATGAATAATTCTAATTTTCTCTTTTTATGAATGAGAATGTAACTTTTGAAATTGTAAGGAAATCCTTTATGAGTCGAGTTGTCGTGTTTGTTTTGTTTATCTCTACTAGACTAGAGTATTGTCAATTTCTTTTCTCTAACATTTATTATTCAGACATTTATTTTTAAACAAAATTTGCCTATAATTTTATTTTTTCTTATTTAGTGTCAGTAAGTAACATCTTTAATTTGGACAGGGACATATTTTCAAATTTGTCTGAAGAGCATTTCTGTTATGTACCTATGGAAAGTAATGGGTATGTCCCAATCCTTATATAATAAGTTGGACTCAATTGTGAGACGGTTATTTACTTCACACAGCTTGCGAGTATTGTATTTTATGATACCATAAATATTACTACTTATTTTAAACTTCTGTTTGGGTTATTATTCAAGCAGTAACATTTTAGGTTACATTTTAATGATGAATATTTGGCTGTTGGAATTTTTGGCAATGAAGATTTGACCATTAAATATTTGGTTAAATACAACATTTGGCTGAAGAAGATTGTCATGACAAAGTTTTGGTGAAGAACATTTTGGCAACAAGAAAAAGATCACCAAAAAGAAACATTTCTGCAACAAAGGTTTTGGCTACAAAAAAAACAAAAACAAACTAAATGTTCATAGATACAACATCCCATGAACAAATTATCGGTAAAACTCACAAGAAAAAAAAAGTTACCAGTATAACTTTTGAACAAGGGTTGTTACATAAAAAGTACCAAATCCACAAAGTATTTTAGGTTACAAGGATTTAGCAAAGGTTTACTTTGATATCAGCCAGTTGTTCGAATTTCAACATTCAAAAATCTTATGTAGCATCTTGAGAGACTGCTCTATTCAACAGTTAAATAATATGGAGGTTCTTGTTGTGCCATGTTGTACAAGGATGGGTGTTTCTGCAGGTGTCTGATGAGTAACCCTGAGGCTATATTATGTTGCAGTCTGCACTAGTTACCTTCCCACACATGTTGTATTTGATTGATGACTATTGCTGTTACTATAGGCCTCTCCTTACCAAAATAGTGTATTGTCATGGTTTAGAGCTAAGATATAAAACTAAACCAGCCCCCAAACAACAACACCACCTAAACATTTCTTTCTTTAATGTCTGTGGTATCCGTACCAACTTTTGCAGTGGGCAATCATTCTTCTGCGAAACTACCTCAATCCTACAATTCCCTCTTCTGATTACTGGATATCTTCCTCTCTTTAAGAAGGACTCCAATGTCCTCATACATGGCCTGGGTGTTTATGTCAGCAAACATCTCCCTCTGGCTTAGGAAATCTCTCTTGAATCTCTGGTCCCCTCCTACATGTGTCTTCCTCTCTCTCTCTCTTTGAAAAAAAAAAACAAAAAAAACAGTTATTTCTCTACCAACTCTCCTGACTGCTGCATGCTAAATAGTATTTCAGTTAAAATAGACAAGGTCCTTTCCCTTCACTGATTAGCTAATATATTTGTTTGGTGACTTCCATGCCTATCATGCATAGTGGCTAGAAAACTATCACTGATCTGGAGTCCAAATGCTAAACTTCTCAGTCTCTCACACAAGTGATGGATTTCCCCACGCATTTTCTCAGTAACCACGATGGACACCCTTCTCTCCTAGATCTTTTCTTTACTTCTATCACTGACTCTTGCCATGTTATTTAGTTCTGTCCTCTTGGCAACTGATCATGCTGTGGTGTTTGTAAATATCTCTAACAACTTCCATCCAGGAATTTCTTACCAGCAGAATATCTTACTGTTATCAATGAGTGGACTAGAACTCATTCTGTGATTTTTTTTTTTTTCGATGTCCCTTGGAACAATTTTAATCACTCTGTTCAAGACTGTGTCTCTGAAGTCTTCTCTTGGGTGAAAGTGGGAATTGATGCTTTCATTCCAGCCTATGATTTAAACCATGTTCATCTCCTTGGTTCTCTCCTGCAGTTGTCCACAGGAATCACTTCTTCCAGCTTTACCGGAGTGACACCTCTGATCACAATAGGCACTTCTTTATCATTGCTTGTAACGAATGTAAGCATGTCCTAAATGATGCTAAGCTGTTCTTTGCTGACAGAATAAAGCATCTCGCAAGTTTAGTTCCAAAGATTACTGGCAGCTCTGCAAGAGTGTGCTGAATAGGAAACCCTCGATCCTTCCTGTATTCAATCAATTCGAAGTCCTCAAATCCACAGCAGGCAAGGTTGAGTGCCTTACTTGCAAATTCTTATCCAACTCTACACTTGACTCATCTAGAGTACTCACACCAAATTTTCCATAGAACTGAAGCTCAACTGAGTAATATATATATATTCCTGTTTCTGATCTAACAATTTCTAAGCTTGACTTAAGAGACAAGCAGTAGTAATGGAATCTCACTCATCTTCTAAAGAACTATGCACCTGAACTGGCTCTAGTTCTCTCCAAACTCTTTAACTATTACCTCACTCCTTCCTGCTTGTTGGAAGTCATCTTCTGTAGTTTGTTTTTTTTAAGAACTCTGGGAACCCTCTGACCCCTCTAATTTTTGGCAAGGTATTCAATGCAGTGGAGGATGTGTGTCGTGGTGCAGTGGATATCGGCTTGGAACAAGGAATCAGGGAGCTGAGTTCGAATTCCAGTTGAATTCATTGCATTCACTTACACGCAAATACCCTTGGAAAAGGTATTAATCCATCTTTTCCTTCCATTTATGGATTAAATAACAGGACAGATTAGCCTTGGCTGGCAACCAGTCTACCACAGAAAGCAATGGCAACCTACTGTGGGATAATCTTCTGCCCAGTCAGTCATGTCTCTTTCGAGACATGATCGCCCAAGTGTGTATGGCACTTAACTGACTGAGGTAGTGATTGGGTTTAGCTAAGTTAATGAGGAGACAATTTGAAGACTAAATTTTCCTCTTACCCTTGTGATACATATTTTGTATTTTATGTAATTAAATATTCATTCATGTTAAAAAAAAAAAAAAAAATTTAACAGTGAAATTAATAACTGGCCTAGATTAATGAGTCAGTGATAGGTGCAAGATGCCAAATCATGAGGAGAGGGTAGAGGTATCAAAACACTGTAGCAAAATCCCAATGAGGTCATGACTTGTCTGAAGAGAAATGAGGTTGGGGCGGGGGTCAAATTCACACTGAGACCATCAGATAAAAAACATTGAGAATTTATTTGTTTCTTTAACAATAATTTTCACCTTGTACAAGAACCACTCAAGGTAGTGATTGCATAGAAAGAAGCATATTTTATGGGAAAATGTCGGGAAGATAATGGTTAACTTTAGACTTGAACAGGTTAAGCTTGTAGTGATCATAGAAGCACCATCTTGAGAGCTATTTCCACAAAACGGCAGTTTGCAGGAAAAAGGCTATGGGCGTGGTGCCTATATCAAGGATGGGTTCCCCGTGGCAGAGACTCCAAAAATGAGCCCCCTAAAAATCCTGAATTTAATTCATGCACTTGTGTATTGGCCTTATCCATAGGGTGTCCCTTGTCTTCACAGGATGATGCGGAGCTGTAATGTTTAACAAAATAGCTGAGAAGGATGATATGATCGCCCAAGTGTGTTTCATGTATGGCACTTAACTGACTGATTCAGTGCTATTATCATTGCTGAAATAGGCATCTCACAGCCTTTTCTGACAAACAATATGGCTTCCATTTTGCCAGGTCTATTGCTGATGTGCTAACAACCATCACTATATATCAGGCTCTTAATAAGAATAGTGAAATTCAAGCTGTTGCTCTTGATATCTTGACAGGATTTGGCATGCTGGCCTTCTGTGCAAGCTCCAGAATTATAGTATTTCTAGTCAATTGTTTGATTCAATCCAATTATTCCTGTTAAATCATGAAATAAAAGTTGTTTCCGAATGGGCAAGCTTCCAAATCCTTTCATAAGAATGCTCTATCCTAGATACTATGCTTTTCCTGATTATCAATGATCTTTCTGATATCATCAGTTCCCAAGTAGGCATCTATGCAGATGACACCACCATTTACTTCTGCCTCAATAGGAAATCTGCCAAGGCTGACAGAGTAAACATGGTTGCTTCTCTTCAAAAGGACCTCCAATCTGTGATTGAATGGAGTAGGAAATGGCTCAAGCTTGAATGCCTCCAAAACAAAGCTGATCTCATTTAACCACAATAGGAACACTTGTCTACTGTTAGAATGGATGATGCTAGTCTCCTAGAGAGCATTGCACCTCGTTAACCTCACTCTCTTGAACAACCTCAAATGGAATGACTACGTTGAATCTATAACTGCATCTACTGCTAGGATGGTTGTGTGAGGATAGAAAATTTTTCTTGTCAAGATCCATTTCTCACATTTATAAATCTACCATTCATCCATGCATTGAAGACTGTTGCCATATCTGGTCAGGATCTCTTGCTATTCATCTTGATGTTCTTGACAAAATCCAAAGTAAGATCTGCAATCTACAATCTCAAAGTTTTGTGGCATTGTGGAATGAAGAAATACACAGAGAAATGTAGATAAACTAGTTTATTACCAGAATGGTACAACCAAGATGTATATACAATATTTACAGTCTCTCGCAGTAGTAGGCGTTACTTCCTGAAGTCTGTGATAATGACAACTCCCCGTGCTAAGTGCACATTATCTTTTATACATCCATGCAACCAGATGTCAGGGTATGAGCCACGACAAGTTTAAATGCAACATCATTTGCCATCTTTCTCCTTGATTCCCATCCATCTCTTAACCTTTCTTCAACATCCCCTCTACTTTGTTTTTTTTCTCACTGTAACCCCCTTGCACACTAGTAGTAGTCCTCCCTCACTTGGGTGAAATGGTAATTTAAAAGAAAATCAAAATCCCAGCTTCTCTTATCTCTGGCACTGCAATTTCTACTATCTTTGTTTATGTATTCATGTTCGATAAAGTCTCAGGTCCTGGGTATGACAGTAAACTGCATCCAGCAGCAAGACCTCTGATGGGAGGTTGTGAGAAGCATGGAACCATCTCTTAATTGCTGTTGTTCCCAGGTATGAGCAAATAGTTAACCCCCAAGAGTGGGGTCAAAATACTATGAATTTTAAAAAAACTTTTATAGAAATGTGTACATTTTTTGAAAGAAAAATATTACCAATTTTAAAGAAAAAAATAATTATTACCATAACATTTTTGAAGTGGGGAAAAAAAAAATTATTCCTAGCAAAACATTTTCGAATACAAAGTATTTCGTTAAAATCTGATTAAATCAACCTTTCCACTATAACCGAACATTATAAAATATAAATACCTTAAAACCTTTTTGGCATTAAATAACCCATAGAGATTGATATGTCAATTAAACAAAACTTAAACTAAATAGGGTCTCAGTTTTACAAGTGCTTGATCTCCCAGGTCTTACTTAAGCTTCAGTCTGGGTTCTCTATGAAACTATCAGAGTTTGTTTTCATATCCCTGTTATCCTTCAATAACCAAATTAATCTAATCCCAACTATTAATCACACACACATCATTCATATATATATATATATATGAATGAATGAATAAATATATAAATATATACACACACACACTACAATTAATGACAGCAGCAGCCAGGAATGACCATTCGTTGAAAGGCACATACTTGAACACAAGCTCTTCTACCGTTCTGAAGATGAGATTTTGATCTCGAAATATTAATGTATAATAAATAGGTAATACCCAACAACTTCTTTACCTTCCTTTATTTTACTAAACGCTTTGTGACAGCCTTCAAAACTTAACCATAATCCTAAAATACACAATGCTTCAAGCAAATTACAAAACTTTTAATCTCTTTAAATTTCTCTGGAGGGGTCCTAATTTCACCCTTCTTGTTTTTCTTTCATGCCCTACATGCTTTCATCTTAGGTGACACCCTTCCACAATACATCATAATGAACACTGTCCTCCCTGAGTGCATCTACATACAAATCAGCTTACTGGGCTTGTATAACTGCATTTCATCAGGGAATGCTATTCCAGCCAGTTTAAAGCTCTTGCCCCCAACTCTCCGGGGTCTCATCCTTCAATTGAGTTAGTCTGAAAAGTGTCCTCATCGTTTCTATTGCCATACCTTTGTTGGCAAACTCTCTCATGATTCTATTCTCTACCCTTCTCCAGGGCATCTGTGGATTGGGATCAGACATATATTGGCAGGATGAAGGCTTAGCAATGGGCTCACCATTATCACCATCACTAGCTAACATATACATGGAATACTTTGAAGAGATGGCATTAGAATCCATAGCAACAGTTTTTTCTTCAAAATATAATCTGCATTTAGCCAGATATTAAAAAAAAACAGAAGTTCTCATTTGATTCTGCTTATAAAAGAATGATATATCATGTAGGTTGAAAGAAATAATTTTGTTACTTTATCAAGCTCATACTTAATAAAAGCTTTTTCCAGTTGGTAACTATAAATCAACTTTTGCTCTTATTAGTCTGTGTTTCGGATCTCAGTGTCGCACTTTCTGTCTTAGATCTGAAGGTGAATTGGCATGGTGAAGGAAGCATTCCAGAAGTTAAGTCAAGTATTAAGAAACAGGACAATTTCGCTAGAAACAAAAAGAGAGTACTGGATTGCTATGTGATGTCGGTTTTTCAATATGGCAGTGAATGTTAGACAATATCTTTGAAGATGAAGGAAAAAGTTGAAGCAGCTGAAATGTGGTTCTAAAGAAGGATGCTGCAGATATCATGGACTGAGCATGTGAGCAATGATGGAAACAAACAGAAAGTTAATACTGAGCATCAGGAAGAGACAGCTGAAATTTCTGGGACATGCAATGAGGAAGGAAGGCTTGGAGAACATGTTACTAACAGGTCAGATAGAGAGAAAAAGAGACGGGAAAGCAACAGATAGCATATTTGAAGGACCTTATCAGGTGGATGATGGAATGAGGAGAAAGTGTGCTAAGAGCCACCAGGGATAGGGAGACGTGGAAAGCCATGATTGTCTACGTCCTGAAAGGACAGGGCACATAAAAGAAAGAAGTCTGTGTTTAATAAAGGAAGGGACAACACCAAAGAAAAAAAAAAAAACAAGAAATCTTTTATGTAATGAACTTAACTTATACCATAGCCTAATTGAATTATTCAAGCCCTTAATGATGGTCATATGGTATCTAAATTTTAAATGTCGGAATATAATCAATCATATATTTTAGTAGCATCAAGGGTGGTCTTTAGCAATGCACTGTTCTCATTGCTGATTTCAGGTTTTGCATCATATAGGCTCCAACAGCATCCCTGACTCGATTCTAAACAAGTCAGGCTGCCTCCTTGAAAACGTTGTGCTATGCACTATGGCATTGCAAAGAACAGTATTCATAAAAAACTCGTAAGTCCTGACTTCGACCATTCTTACTGACATATGTTAATCAGCGTCAACCAGTGAAAACAGGGCTTTTCATGCTCCTCTATAGGTCTCTATATTTCTTTATTCCTTTTCCCCTCTTTTCTTTTCAATGGCCTAATCACAATAAATAAATGAATAGCTATGCTATTTACTCAGTTGAGTTACCTATACACGTACTTACCATCTGATACATATTTTAGAAAACAAATCTACCCAATTAATACTAGCATCAACATCCTAAATTTCTAGACTATTACTACCACAAAACTAGTTTTCTCCCCGATTCCATTCATAATACATATGGAGTTAGGCTGAAATAATATATGAAATGATTTGTTTGAACATTATTTTTGATTGATACTTGTATTTAAGTAGATATTCTGTTTTTAATCAAAGTATTATGTATTTGTTTCTACCGGCCTGATTATTTACGATAAATTTTTGTTACGAAAATGTGTGTCATTCAGCAGGATTTTTGTAACAAATTTATTGTTAATAATCAGGCCGGTAGAAATAAATATATAATACTGTTTGATTAAAAACAGAATATCTACTTAAATACAAGTATCGATCAAAAATTAATGTTCAAACAAATCATTGCAAATTGTCGGTTGTTTAACCAGTTTCGTCAATCTTTGTTAGTTTCCGATATATATATATATATATTATGGAAATAAATAAAAATACAGGGATTTTGTTAGAAACCACATTCTAATTTCATTTAATTTCTGGCAGGCTTAGTGTTTGTCCTTCCTTTGGCTGACCGACACCATTTGGTAGACATCAGAACACGGGCATTCAATGTACCTCCACAGCAGGTAGGCAGAGCATTTGTTCTCTTTTCTGAGCTTTGTTTTTTTTTTTGGTATGTTTTTAGCTTGGTACAGCTCAAAACTAAATGGAGAAGAAATTAGGCGGGAATTGTTGGGATGGCCTGTCTGCCTTGAAAATCAGCATTTGAATTTTTTCTTTTTTAAACCAAGGCCAGAATACTTACAACTCAATACACATCTATGTCAGTCTCAAGGCAGTACAAGTTGAGTATTGTAGTGAACAAAAGTTCAAAATTTAAAATTCAAATCTGACTTGCTGATTTTGTTAAAAAAAAAAATCATACAGAACTCGTGAAATTTCACACCTTGATGTGAAATGTTTTTCGGCAAATAGCAAACATCTAATTAAAAAAAAAAAAAAAAAAATTATATATATATATATATATATATATATATGTATGTGTGTGTGTGTGTGGAGAAAAAGAAATAAAAGGACGAGACAAGCCATGCAGTAGAGAAAATATAGACATAATTAACATGCCCCTTGACAAACGTCAAGCATCATATTATAGCCTATATTTCTCTTTCATCTTTTCTTCACCAATCTACTTAACTGACCAATACCTGAAAGACCGAGTGGAGACTTCAAAGACACTCCTAACAAATAAATGCTCACATACACATACGCATATACTCTTTCAGCAATTACTACTATGAACATTTTTAACGTCCTTGTACCAACCAAAAGACATTACTTTTATTTGTAAAACCTTAATTTGTGTGTGTGTGTGTGTGTATATATATATATATATATATATATACACACACACACAATTTGGTTTTCTTGTTTTGTACCCCTCTTATATTGGGCTATCAACTAACAAGGCCAAATCAAACTAATCTGTTTCAACACACATACACTTCACTATAACAGATAACCCACTATAGTATCACTGTTTTAACTGATTACCTAAAGATCTTACTGGTTTTTATCTAATCCTTTTTCTTTTATCTTACATCAACTTGTTTTGTTAAAAGTTGATTTGTCCTAATGAAATTGCCTAATTAGGATACCGAAGTAGTTTTTATCAGGGATGTATAAAGAGGTTTGTCCAAGTGGGTCTCTTGAATGCTTTGGAACAAAAACTGATTAGTGAACTTTTTATTAAATCATTATTCATATCCTAAGAAATAATTATCTAAGAAGAAAATGCAGTTTCTTCTTTAAAATGAATAAACTGTGAATAATAAAAATTACTTCCAAATATGCAGAAATTAAAATGGTTCATAGAATGTCCCAGTTAAATTAAAGCACAAATTGTCTTATATCAGATTCTTTGAAATGGTAATTAATTTGTGAAACTTAATGGCGCAGAGTAATAGTTCTAAGTGTAGACAGTAGAATCCTCTGGGAACTTTTGTGATAGTGAAAGTTGATGCCTATTTTTTTGCACTAATATCCTTAAGAAAAGGCATGAATACATCTCCCTTCAGATGGGTTAAATAGCAGGATAGAATGGGTGCTCTATCCTTGAGCAGCAACTGGTCTAAGAGGAGGAAAATGCAAAAGACAATAGGGCAGACCGCACTCTTTCTCAAGAAAGCATTGTAATTATTGAATTGTCTTCTATGGTTTTCACTTGTATTCACTTACGCGCAAATACCCTTGGGAAAGGTATTAATCTGTCTCTTCCTTCCAGTTATGGGTTAAATAACAGAACAGATTGGGTTCTATAGCCTTGGTCGGCAACCAGTCTACCGCAGAAAGCAATGGCAACCTACTGTGGGATAATCTTCTGCCCAGTCAGTCATGTCTCTTTCGAGACATGATTGCCCAAGCGTGTATCACGTATGTCACTTAACTGACTGACTTCTAGATTGTAAAGATCTTTTTTTGAGATAAAGTATTACTAATTAACCCATAGCAGGCAGAATAGATAAATTCATACCTTTCCCAAGGATATTTACATAGGAAATATAACAAATTCAGTGGGAATTGTAATATGGTTCTCCAATTAACAACTCCAAGGCATTTTCCATTATACCACCCACACACCAAGCTTACAGCACCTGGTATTCCTGAATGATCACCCATCTAGATACTGACCAGGCTTGATGTTGCTTAACTTCAGTGATTATATTGAACTAGTGTTTCAATGTGATATGGCCATAAGCTTTACTTAATAAAGAAAAGGTGTCTGTGGAGAGTCATATATATATATTATATAATGAATTGTTTGAACATTAATTTTTATTGATACTCGTATTTTAGTAGATATTCTGTTTTTTAATTAAACAGTATTATATATTTATATCTACTAGCCTGATTATTTACAATTTTTATTACGAAAATGTGTCATTCGACAGGATTCGAACCCGTGGCCCTTATCTACATAGGGGAAGGACACATTTTCGTCATAAAAATTTATCGTAAATAATCAGGCCAGTAGATATAAATATATAATACTGTTTAATTAAAAAAAAACAAAAAAAAAACAGAATATCTACTTAAATACGAGTATCGATAAAAAATAATGTTCAAACAATTCATTTAAAATTGTCGGTTGTTTATAACCAAGTTTCGTTAAAATTCGTTAATTTCCGTAATATATATATATATATATATATATATTTTTTTATTTTTTTTATTAAAATACTTCAATTCAAAACGGAAAAGTAGGAAGGTAAATCCCAAGAACTTGATCCTAATTAATATTAAAAATTTTAATATTAAATTTTCCATTTCTTCACTTACAACTATTTAAAAGTTAAAATCTAAAATCAGACATGAATTACTTCTGAAATTTTTTGTGACGTAAATTTCTCAAATCTTAACCGTTTTTTTTAAAATTTTTAGTTTTTATTTTTTTCCCTCTCTTTTTCTAATTTTTATTTCCATTTTGAAAGATGTATGTTGCTGAGGAGATGTAAAATCTCTCTTAGGGATTTTATGTCGAATGTTCATTCAACATTTTTGAATTTTGAAAATTTATTTTAGTTTATTATATATATATATATATATATATATATATATATATATGTGTGTGTGTCTTTCCTTGCAATGAGTACTGTGTAGCAGAACAGTGGATAGTGGCTCAGGTTAAGGAATCAGAGAGCAGAGTTTGAGTTCCAGTCAAATTCATTACATTCACATACTCTTGGGAAAGGTAAAGATCCATCTCTTCTCCCCCTCAATTATGGGAAAATAGCAGAACAAACCAGGTCCTATAGTCTTGAATGGCAACTGGTCTAGGAGAAGGAAACAAAAATTCAAACACAGCTTGGTTAGGAGGGTTAATAGCAGGACAGACTTGGTTATATAGCTTTGGTTGGTAACCAGTCTACTGTAGAAAGAACTGGCAATATAGTGAGAGAAAATTTCCAAGTGCTCTCTTCCAACTTTCCTTGAGTCCACATGGAAGCGTAGGCTCAGAAAAAACATGAAATTTGGACAGTTTATCTTCAATTTTTATCCAGAGGTGCAAGGAGGGCATTTTGAAATCAGAATATAAAACAATTAGAGATTTGAATTCAATAAAACATAAGAAAAATTAAAGCAGACATGTTATTTCAAGGGAAATTGGAATTATAGGCCTATTTCAGGCGAACCATCATCAGCTTCTGTTTATTGTACGAAAGATTTTACATGAACCTTTTGTACAATAAAGACGGAAACTGATGATGGTTCACCTTAAATAGGCCCATACTTCCGATTTACCAAGAAATAACATGTCTGCCTTAATTTTTCTTATATTTGCTTTATATGTATATATACATACATGTTTAGAGCTCTTTTAGAGGGTTATGTACAGGATACTCGTTTGGATTCTTCAATATCTACACCGCATGCTTATATATTTTATAAAACATACTGTTAAATATAAGAGAAATTCTCTAACATTTGCATAATTTTTTTTTTTATTTACTTGGTTCTAAGCTTTCGGCTCACATGAGCCATTTTCAGAGAGGTTATAAGGACGTTAACACAAAAACATCCACCATCAGCGATGATTTTATATTGAGACCATCTACATTAAATCCAAACAACCCACACTTAATAAAAATCACATTTAAATCTAGTCATAACATTACATTGCATTTAAATATATGGTTCTGTTATTATTTTGAGCTGTGTGATGTCATAGAACCACATTACAAATTTACTGACTGCGTTTGCTATTTTTAGTATGTGTTGGAATTGTTTAGCCGAGTTTTATGTCAACACAAGATAAAATCATCGCTGATGGTGGATTTTTTTGTGTTAACGTCCTTGTAACTTCTCTGTAGATAGCTCATGTGAGCCGAAAACTTAGAACCAAGTTAATAAAAAAAAATTATCCAAGTTTTGGAGAATTTTTGTCTTTATTTTCACCTGAAATTAAAGCCAAAATACAATGTTTAGAACAGCTCATGATTAAACATAATTAGACATTCATTGTGTTTTATGTTTAGAAAATTATCTGCTGCCTCGATACACTATGTGTTCTAAAAATGTATACACTTCAACTGTCTGTTATGCCAACCATTAGAAAGGACTTTGAAGATGAGTAATTTTCAGCAAGATGGGGCACCTCCATACTCCCTTACGATGTCAGACCCTTACTTGATAAGATTTGGCCAAACAGGTGGATTGAACGAATGGATTTCGTAAAATATCCTCTGCATTTACCAGACCTCAACTAGACATTTTATGGGGATACTTAAAAGACAAAGTCTAAGCTAACAGATGCTGAATTGAGAGAAGCCATAGAACAAGAATGTGCACAAATACCAAACAAATTGTTTTGGTGATGTTTATGATCCCATTGCTTCACATTATCAACAGTGCCTGGACCAGAACAGACGTCAGTTTAAAAGCAGGTGTTTAATTTACAAACATTTTATTGCTTTGTCTGTTTAATTTTAAAATTGATATGACCTTATAATGATTATAAGTTTACATATTTGTTTGGGACATCCTGCGTGTATATATGTACACAGATGATTTTATTAAAATAGTTTGGTTTGTTTAATTATATATCAGCTCTTTATGGTGAAATTTTCTTTTCTTGTAAGCTTTGGTCATTTTTTTTTTTTTTTTGTTTTTCCAATAATGTATTGATGGTAATTTTTTTTATTATGAAAATGTATTGCTGATAATTTTCTCCAATGTAGTTTGATATTTTCATTTTTGACCCCAGTTTGGGAGTTAACTATTTGCCCATAGCTGGGACCCTAACAGGTGCTACCACCCTGGGTCAGGGTGGACCTAGGAATAACAGCAATTAAGAGATAGCTCCACCCTCCTCAAAACCCCTAATCAGGAGCCTTGTTGCTGGACATAGTTTATCATTTTCAGGATGGAATTATAATGGTGAACTTTTATGCAGAACCTTCAAAACTTTTAAGACCGAGACCTGGTGCACATAGTGTGTCACAAGGTTCTCAAAAACGACCCTTCTCAGTTCTTTAATTCCGAGTTGTCCTCTAGACTGAATGCCAACCAAGGCTAAAAGAATCCAGTGTCTTATTGTTTAACCCATAGCTAGAGGAAGAAGAGAGATGGATTCATACCTTTCTTCAAGGGTATTTGCATGAAGGCAACAAATTTGGCAGTCTGATTTCTCATCACAAGCTTCTATTCATTACAACCTTTGTGGGCAAAGATATTAAACATCTTGGGGGGGGGGGTAGCTTTTGTAAAATGTTCTAAATACGTTTCCTTTCTCAGCTACTCACCATGGATGGTGCTGCCATTGAAGTTGGGGCTGATGTCTATATCTGCATTGTTAATGTACAAAAGTCAGTGACATGTGTCCAGGATCTGAATCATTCCACCCGCCTCCTTGTGCAGATGGTTCTTGTTAAGCAACTCACTCAGAGAGCATTAGACGAAATTGAGAAACAAAAAGCTGCCATTGTCAAATCTGTGCAGGTCAGTTAATTTAGATATCTATTTTTCATTTCTTAATGTCAAAGTTTTTATAAAAAACTAGATTTTGTTCCCTCAACCTTCATTTTCCAACCAGACTCCTGGGGGTGGTCGAGGTTTTATTACTGCATGGATTTGACTCCAGACTAACTTTTATTCTCACTATTACCCCCAGTACTATCAAACTTAATGTTATTAGTCATACTAACTGACCTGTAAAAAAAAAAAAAAAATCTTTAGAAATCAAATCCAATTCTAAACTTATTTATAAATGGAACTTTTTTGTGTGTGTCCGTTACCTATAGACTCTGAAACGGCTGAACCGATTTTTTTGAAAATTTAACAATTGTACTATAAGAGTCTGTGAGTGTTCTTAGCTAGGTTTTGTGTCGAGGTACTCCCGATAAATATCGAAAATTGATGATCGAAAAAAATCGGGTTATAAAAGGAGTGGTGCAATTTTAATCAAATTTGATTAGCTCATAGACAAAGACATAAGAAATGATATTAAGAAGTTTCAAGGTTGCAGTTCTTACAATAGTGCAGAAAATTTGATATCGATACCAGAAAATCAAAATTTGACTTACATCCATTCATTTTTCTTTCAGTCTATGGTTTCGCTTTAATTGGGAACAACTATTGCTTTTTAGTCTTTCATGCCAATGTCCAAAGAGTCTGAGCTCCAAGACCATAGATTAGTTTTAAAGCTTTCATTACACCCGAGCAACGCTGGGCTATACTGCTAATTAAGAAGATAAAATACAAAAGAAAATTAGTCAAGTTTTGCTGCATTTTTTTTTTTAATAAAAAGTTACAACTTTTATTAATTTTTATTTAAACATTTCAATTAAAATCACCTGAAATAAATTTTATATGAAAATGTTTAATTTTCACTTAAAGTATGATAAAGTATGTTGTATTTCATATAGAAATTTATTATGAGTTAGAAAACACTAATATTTAGTTTTTAAAATCTTCGTAAAAAATAATCAGTTTACAATTACCAGTCTCGTGATTACATTTTCTTGTTTATCTTTTTTTAAATTCTAAAATGCATTTTCAATTTAGTTTCTAATTAGAAACGCAAAAGTTCTTCCTTAATGATCATTTTAGTTCTTTTCCACTAAAGAAGAACTTTGAAAATTAATTCTTCCAATTACATCCTGACGTTCTTCCCATTTAGAGATAAATAAGGTTCATATCTAAATTTAAATTCTTTAATCTTCCATCGAGTTTTATTCACAAGTTTGAAAAGAAGAATTTGGTTTATTTTGTTTGCCTGTCTGTATACTTGCTCCATTTATTAGAAGCCCACAATTATTGGTTAAACGTTAGAATTTTGATTTTCTTTTCCAAATTTAAGAATGTAATTGATTTAAGACAAATATTGAATTTTATTTAAAAATTGTGCATTATTGATAAAATCTAATTAGTTGTTTGCAGAATGCTGTTGATTTTAATCTCTGGTTAGTTGCAATGAAGTAAAACAAATTCCAGATTTTATTACATGCATTAATGGATAAGATAATAGTTAAATCAGATGCTGATCTGGAATTCTTGGATAAAATATCTTTAAAGAGAAGCATTTGGTTTATTTTGTTCTCGCTGTTGAGCTTGAAAAGGACTGTGGTGGACTGGGGTAAGAAATGGCTTGTAAATTTTAATGCTTCCAAAATGAAGCTACTATCAATTAACCATCATAGACAATCGCACCTACCTCCCATTAACATGGAACAGGCTTGCCTCCCAGAGAGTAAAACACTATGCCTCCTATAGTCTTTCCACTATAGTGGAAGGACTATATCGAATCCATTGTCAAATCTGCTGCTATAAAAGTCGGTTCTTTGTGCAAGAAGTTTTCCCTCGTCTGAATCTATCCTGCACATATATAAATCTACCATCCGCCCATGTATTGAATACCGCTGCCACATCTGGTCAGGTGCCCCTGTTATTCTCCTCGGGGTTCTTGACAAAATACAACGGAGAATCTGTAATTAGATTGATACCGACTTGGCAGACCGGCTGCAGTCACTCTCTCACCGGCGTGACGTAGCTTCCCTGTCCCTCTTCTATAAATACTTTCACGGCTTCTGCTCTGATGAACTTAAATCACTGATGCCCCCTAGGTACGAATTTGCACAAGATTAGCAACTAGGTGAAATCGATAAAATGTAACTGCAATTTCTACTCCAACAGCTTCTTTCCTCGCACTTCACGCCTGTGGAATTCCCTTCCACATACTAGCTTCCCCGACGGCTACAATCTCCAGAGTTTAAATGTAAGGTCAATAGACACCTAACACACTAACTCACATCCATTCTCTCAAACACTCTTCCCGTCTACATCCTTACCCGTCTATCACCCTCCTGACATTTCCTATATCTAACCACTCTTTCTCACCACCTTCCCCTATGTAACCCCCTGCGCAATAGTGGCAGTGGAATGCTTTGCTTGGGGTGAAACGATTAGAGTCTATATACTTGCTTCATTTATTAAAAGCCCACAATTATTAGTGAGAAGTTCGAATGTTTTTCTTTCTTGTTTTCCAAATTTCAAAATGTAGTTTATTTAGGGCAAATATAGAACTTTAAAAATTCAGTATTGTCCACAAAAGTCTCTAGAACAGTCAATTTTGAATTTCGGTTAGTGGCAATGAATGTGTTATAGACAAAAAAATTAATTTCAGATTTTACTGTGGGTATTAGTGGGCTAAAATAATAGTTTAACTCAGATGCTGAACTGTGATTCTTGTATAAAATACTGAATTTTAATTAAGAATTTTGTATTGTCCCCATAATAAATTGTCACCAGAACATTTAATTTTGAGCTCTGGTTGGTGACAATGAATGGGTTATAGACAGAAAACAAATTAGAATTAATTTTAGATTTTATTGTTGGAAGTGAGATGTCAAGATAATAGTTTACTTCAGATGTTGATCTGTGATTCTTGAATAAAATTTCTTCAAGAGAACTTTTATACCATCAGATATTCTGAACTAATTTAAAAAAAAACAGAAAGAATTTAAGATGTTTTAGTTCAAATACTTCCTTTTATAAACTGAAGAAACAGCAATTAATGGGAATGTTCTTTGCATCTGATTTTTTTTTTTTTTTAATCAGAAACAGTAATAATGAGATTCACTTTCACAGCCTTTCCGTTAGCTTTCCTACTAAAAGCATATATATATATAAGCTAGTTGATTACACAACCTTTCGGTATCTTCAGACATTTTAGAGAGTTAATATAAAATGTCTGAAGATACTGAAAAGCTGAAGCCAAGGTTGCATAATTAACTAACTTCTAAATGAAAATATTTAAACATGTATTGAACACTTTAATACAACTGTATACTGGTCTAACTTAATTCTGACCAACAACCTATTAATAATATATATATAATGCCTTTAAATTCAAGTTTTTCTAGTCTCTTGAAACAGACATATCTGCTCAGTTTCGTTTTATCTTAATGTAAGCAGAGCAATTTCTAAAGATTTTCTTTTTACTCAAATTTATTAAACGTTATTTTTACTTAATTGAGTAGATCTCCAGAATATTTATTTATGTCTATAAAAAAAAAAAAAAAAAAAAAAAAAAAAAAAAAAAGGCAAGAAGTCAAATTGATAAATAAAAAAATCCATCACTTTAGAAATAGCTTTGTTTACAATAGGATACAAAACCAAGCTGTTATGTACATTTCAAGCTTCTGGGAAGAGGTTTTTTTTTAAATGTTTTCTTTTTTTTTTTTTAATTTGTTTTTTAGAGTGTATGAAGTCATCAGTTTTGTTATGCTATTCATACTCATATACAAGCCAACTATGTATAGCATGATCCCTGAATTCTTTTTTTTTTGCATGAATTTAAATCCTAGAAAAAAAATTACCTGTATACAGTGCAACTGCATGATTTTCTTTAACCTTTTCAAAAAAAAAAAAAAAAAAAAAAATTACCTGAAATTTAAGGTAAAAACGACAAATATGAAGATATTCGTTTATACCAGAAATGCCAAAAAGATCAATTAGCATTTCTATTGCACAAATACTTTTTCTTTTAAATATTGGTTTTTCTAAAGACACCACTACTAATTATGATTGATTTCCCAATGCAGAAATTTAAGACCAGGTTACTTATGAGATATGCATTTGCTAGATAATTAGTGACACTTATACTCTGCACTCAAAGCATTAGATAATTTAGTCATTAAATGAATGAATTTTTTTCTGGCTTTGCATATATCTTTAGGACTTTTATCTAAAAGTCACTTGATTCTACTGGAATTCTAGCTAAGGATTTTGGAGACTACAAATTGGTGTTAACTTTCCTTTGAATATAAAATAAAAAAAAAAAAAAAATGAAAGAATTTATATTGGTTTGTTTGGTTAATTTGTAGCTACAATCCTTTTTGATGCTCTTTAATAATAAATTTTCCTTGAAGGTTGACTGCAACAAAGCTGCCGCAAGCTGGGGTGTACAAATCAACCGGTGTGAACTGTAAGTAATTCAGTATTTCATTATTAAGGTACATAGCAATTGTTGAATAATAAACCATCTTTTTTTATCCGAATAATAAAAAAAAATCATGAAAGAAAAAGTTTTAAAGGGGAATAACTCCTCTAAATCTTTCGAAAGTTATCTCCCTTGAAACTAGAAAATATTTGTTAATATTCACGACGTGTAAACATTGTCTCCATTTTATTGTAAATAAATACTTGACCAAAACATTTAAAAATATAAAGGCTAAAAGTAACATCAATATCAACCAGTGAATAACATGCATAAAATGAGTCTCAATCTATCAAAGCCATTGAACCATTCTGAATTCCTACTAGCGTTCTGGTATTTGTCAATTTAGGTAACTCCACTCATTTTCAATAGCCAAGTTTTAAATTGAATTTTTAAGAATAAAGTTTTCTTGAAGCTTTAATTGAAAGCTAAATGATGAAATTTACTATTTTCAGTAAGCAAAGTACTCTGGTGGATTTCGAATAGAAATTATTTTAATTGGAATCTCAACTTTTGAGTTGAGAAAGTTTTTTCTTTTTTTCAACCATTTTTGACAGGTTTGTTTTTTTTTTCTTTTTTTTTCTTATAATTATATCGCCCCAAGCAAGGCATTTTACTGCCACTGTTTTGCAGGGGGTTACATAGAAGGAAAGTTAAGAGAAAGAGTGACAGGTTATAGGGGGTGTCAGGAAGTGGATAAGAGAAAGGGGAGTGGACGGAGATAGGAACATGAGATGACTATTGACTTTACATTTAAATTCTTGGAGATTGTAGCTGTCGGGAAAGATAGTAAATGGAAAGGAATTCCACAGGTGGGAAGTGCGAGAAAAGAAGCTGTTGGAGTAGAATTTGCGTTTACAATTTATTAGTTTTGTAAACAAATGTTAATTATCGGTTTTGAAAATCTTGCAAAAAATAAAATATGCATCTATGATATTTTTTGAAAATTAATAAATTTAAAGTGAAATTAATCTTATTTGAAACAAGTACTAATTGTTTATAGTTTGAAATTCAGAAAAGTATTTCTTAATCATGGGATTGATGACAGCCAGATTTAATAAGCTAAGTATAATTGTCTGAACTGTGAAACATGTGACCTTTTAATGTAACACAAAATACCATACTGGAAAAAAAAAAAAAAAAAAAAATTTAAATCTTTCAGCTTAAAGATTTGTATTAAAGTTTAATTTAAAATTTGTAAATATAGTCTTCACTTAACTGCAACAAGGCTTTGAAGAATATAAAAAATATTTTTGAAACTTTATAAACTATTATAATTAAAAATTTTACTTCTTCAGACTATAATGACCTTAATATATATTAATAAAAATCTTATCTAATTAAATAATTAGATCGTTTTATTGTATCTTTTAAAAAGTTTATATTTTACTATTTGGAGCAGAATTTAGAAAAAAGTTTCATGAATTTCAAACAATAATTACATTTATTTCTATACAAGTCCTGAAAGTTTCAGGAAAATATGAAAATTATTGGATTTTTTCAAGAATTTTCAAATTAATGAGCTGTGTAACATTACATTGGCCATTATAAACTCTGGTTACCCACTGATGAAAAAAATTTTTTTAATTTTTTTTCTTATTTTTTACTAAATTTCAATGAAAAAGAAATGATTAAAGATTTCAAAAAAAAGGATTTAAAAAAAAAAATATAGATTCTTTTAACAGTGTCAGTGTTACTCAAACAAAATGCAACCCAAATGGATTTTTTTTTTTAATAAATTTAAGTGTATAAAATGGTTTTAAGTATTTTTTCTATGCTGGAAATTCTTATATATATTTCTTTATCACTTGAACGTAATTTTTAGTGCATACGTGTATTTCAGTAGACACATCATTTATTTAGAAAACAGTATATTTTCGTATATCAGCCTAAATATTCAAGTAGTCTTAGTAGAGAAAAATATGCACTCTCCAGTGGGATTTGAACCTGCGTTCCCCTAGGGATAAACTGTCATTGGATCCAACATGCTTTAAAAGGCATTTATGCACTCTGTAGCCAAGAGGTCAAAGCACATCCGATTTAATGGCTCCCCCAAAAGAGGAACCGAAGTTCAAATCTTGCTGGAGAGTTTGTATTTTCCTAAGATTTCTTGACTATTCAGGCTAATAGAAAAATAAAAACGGAGCATCTACTCAAATACAAGTAGGCACTAAAAATAATGTTAAAGTAATAAAAAAAAACAAAAAAAAACAAATCTGTCAATAATATAAAAACAAATCCATCTATTTTTCAATATCTAGCACACAGTGCAGAAGAAATACCTCCTATATAAGACATTACCTAGATGAAGACATATGTGGGAGGGATTCCTGCCACACTTATGTGATAAAAAATTATTGAAATAATGTAATAAACTGAAAAAAATTTTTTATTGGGACATAATCAAAAAAAAAAAAAAAAAATCTTATTTGTAGATCACTTGTCAAAGTTGTTATGGCCCCAAATTCAAAACTGACTTTACCCAAATGTCTTCCCGTTGGTGAAGAAAGGCAATCACCTCTTGCTGCCTTGCCGTCCCCTTTGAAACAATTGTCTTTGGCTTTGTTCAATGGAAAATTTAAAGGTAAGAAAATTCAGTATTTTGATCATTATTTCAGGGAACTTAATGTGTGACATAAATAAGCCTTTTTAGTTTGTTTTTTTTTCCTGAGCCACATTTAACAGCAAATAATTTAAAATAAAATAAATGTAATGAAGTAGTAGGAGGAAATTTCTCTTTTCACGAGAATTAACTTGGGGTAGGAGATGGAAAATGGTAAACTCTCTACCCACACAAACTTTGACGTCAGCTTCTAAATTCAGTTTGAGCAGATATCAGATTAGGTTGTTACAAAAATAATGGCTGCTTGAAGTGTTATATTTTGAAAAGCCATTTTAACATAGTATTCAAAATGTCAGAAAAATGTCTCAGATGCTTGGTATCAGCACTGAGACATTTTCACACCTTTTGCAAAGTATTGGCAAGGTGAAAAAATCTCAAATGAGTTTCTCATGATCTGGATGAAAATAAAAAATTCAGGTGTTTTGAAGTGTGCTTGATGTTCTTTCTGTACAACACCAATGATCACTTTCTTGACTGAATAGTCACTTGTGATGAAAATTGGATCCTTTATGATAACTGTAAATAATCAGGTCAATGGCTTACTCTTGATGACCCCCCCTCCTAATATTTCTGAAATCCAAAGCTGCATCAGCAAAAGATCATAGTGACTGTTTGGTCTGCAATTGGTGTTATCCACTACAGATTTCTGGAAGCCAATCAGAGCATTAATGCAGAGCTTTACAGCAATCAACTTACCAAAATGCATGTATGCCTGCAGAAAAAAAAAAGAAAAAAAAGAGACCTGCATTAATGAATTGATGTTGCCAGACTGGTCCATGATAATGTGCAGCCACATGTTGCAAAAACTCAGACTTGAGATACAATAGTTTACCACATCCTTCATATTCTCTTGATCTTTCAACCCACTGATTATTTTTAAGCACATTTTTAAATAGTAAAACTTAGGTCCAAACCAGAAGTGGAATCAGCTTTCAAAGATGTTTTTGCATCACAGCCAATAACTTTATCAACAAAGAATAAGTAATCTCGTTGATTGAGAGCAAAGGTGCATAGATGCTCAAGGCTTGTATTTTGACCAATTTCAACATTTTTACAGTTAATTTTATTTGTATAAAATGTTTCTGAAATCAACCATTATTTTTGTAACAACCTAATAAAAATAATGGTGTACAAGATGAACAGAATTTTTCAAACACACTCACAGCCACCAAAGACTAGTTGACTACTAGCATGAGGCAAAAAAGTTAGCAGTTTTTAAAGCAACCTACTTCACTCATTACTCTGTTTTGATTGGCCAGGAGTGAAATTGATTTGCATGTTCTTTAAAGCAGTCTATTCAACTTGACACTTGCACCGTGATTGGCTATGAATTAAGTGAATTTACATGTTCTAGGATGGGTAGCTATTGTGTATTTCTCAACAGTTTCAGGTGTTAAACCACACGGTCTTTCTATTTTTCCTTCTCACTTAGCCCTGTACCAGACTAGGCTGAACCTAATGCAAACAAAGAAAATTTACTTTCCTTGTACAATCTTGATTTTTTTTTAACTTAATTTTGCTATGGTGGCATGATGGATATCAGCTCGGAATGAGAAATCTGAGCCATTCACTTATGTGCAAATACCCTTGAGAAGAGTATGAACTCATCTTTTTTCCTCGCTAGGAGTTAAATAGCAGAACAGACTGGGTCCTATAGCCTTGGTTGGCAATCAGTTTACTCGTAGAATACTTCTGCCAAGTCAGTCATGAATCAAAAGAGACATGATCGCCCAAGTGACATTGAAGGAAGGAATTTTACTGTAACATCTCTGAGCAATCTACTGTATTCAGAATCTGTTTATTCTGATCTTTCTGGCAACAAGGTCTTTGAAATAAAAAATTAAAAAAACCACATGGTTCATAAATATAAAGAACTTTACATTATAGAACAAAATATGATTGATGCGATACTAAATAGGACATCTTCCCTCCTTACCCGGCCTTTTGTATTTTCCTGTCATGTGACCAATGGTAAGAAGATTGAAACTTTCTTTTCAGGTGCAGAGACAAGTCGTCAGGAGAGATTCACTTGTGAAGAAGTGAGAGATCCAGGAAGAATTTTTGATTTGCTTCAATCCGTGCTGAGCGAGGATTTAGTCAAAGCAGTTCAGGCAGTGTACCAAATTGACATCGAATCCGAAGCAAATGCTTACTTGAGTCAGAGTTTCGTTTTGGACCTCAAAAATGGTGAGAGAAATAAACTAGTCGGTTTGAAGAATCTAGTTTCATGGGGAAGGGATTGGTCAGGGGTGTACGAACTGTATTCTGGCAATGCTGCATCAATTTACTGTACTGCAGCTATATCATTTCACTTTCAACATTTGAATAGCACTAATCAAAATGGATTATAAACAATCTTAATATTTGAACTTGGCCGACAATAGATTTTTATGCAATTCTGTTAAATATGATGAGTTTTCTTCCTTCAAAGACTCTGGGAAGAAAACGGATGATGAAGGTGTGGTGGGTATACTGATGGCATAAGTATTCATAGTTGGGATAAGAATGATTTTTGAACAGGGGGAGGAATACATCATTTACCAAATATTCCAAGAAATAAGCTTTTGGACCTCCCCTAAAAAAAAAAAAAAAAAAAAAAAAAAAAACAACTTTCTAAAATATAAACTATGATCTGGAATTAGAATGAAAGCAGTGATGGCACAATACACTAAATTCATCGTAAAAATTCAGGATGTGGAATCAGTAAATCCGAAACTCTTCAGACATCTCAATATCTGGATTAGTTATAGCAAATTTAGTATAGGTGAAAAGAAAATTGAACGTGGGCAAAGCTGTCTGGCACCAAATCTGTTTAGAAATATCTAAACTCTCAGTTGTATACAACTGCTTCCTAATATCAATCGCTAAAAATGGCTTTGAGTGAGTGTCTTAGCATAGGTAATCCTTTTTTGAATATTGTTGACTGGTATGACAATCACAAAAAACTATATCAAATAACAAAAATCACATCACAAGAGGACTACCAATAGCAGCAACAATTAAATTGGATAGTAAATATAACTTGAGGAGAAAATAATGACAGAAAAAAAAGTTTCCTGAAAAATTGTTTTAAGGAAAAGATTTTTATAAATTTTCACTGATAGCATTATTAGCTGTTCAGTCAATGAATGCTAAATATTGCCTTATAGTGAAACAGCTAATGTTACCATCACCATTGGTTTGGTGTTGATTGAAGCTAAACTTGTGTGGCTGAGTCTTTAAGTGTTGAGATTTCTTTTGGCTTCCGACCCAGCTTAAACTTGTTAATCTGATTATTGAATGCAATATCTGGCTCCAGGGTTTATTTTTGATTCCTTGGAAGATCCTCTTAATTATGAGGACTCTAGAAGCTATGTCAGGATTCGTCATTGGCAGCCATAATCTGGACAACATAAGATATGCAGATGATACAGTACTGATAGCAGACACGGAAAGGAAACTACAAAACCCTCTAAAAGAAGATAGTTGAAGAAAGTTGAAAGAAAGGACTACAAATAAACTACAAGTAAACCAAATGCATGGTCATCAGTAAAAAGGGCAGCCCAATATGTCAAATACAAGTTGGGGATACTAAAATCAAGCAAGTACAAAAATTTAAATACCTGGGAAGTGTTCTAACAGAGGACGGAATGTGCGACACAGATCCAAAGGCGAATTGGCATGGCGAAGGACACCTTCCAGAAGCTGAGCAGAGTATTAAGAAACAGGAAAATTTCGCTAGAAACAAAGAGTACTGGATTGCTATGTGATGTCAGTTCTTCAATATGGCAGTGAATGCTGTACAATATCATCAAAGATAAAGGAAAACTTTGAAGCAACTGAAATGTGGTTCTACAGAAGGATGCTGAGGATATCATGGCTCAAGCATGTGAGCAATGATGAGGTTTTGGAAAGCATGAAAACGAAAAGGAAATTAATACCAAGCATCAGAAAAAAAATCAGCTAAAGTTCCTGGGACATGCAATGAGGAAGGAGGGCTTAGAGAATCTGATACTCACAGGTCAGATAGAGGGAAAGAGAGACAAGAAAGCAGCGGGTAACATACTTGAGCCTGAGCAGGTAGATGACACAGCAGGGTTTGGGTGTGGTAACAGGAGGAAGCATGCTAAGAGCCACCAGGAACAGGGAGAAGTGGAGGGCTATGATCGCCTATGTCCTGAAGGAACATGGCACATAGAATGTTCTTGGTGACATTATACGGAATTTCTTTTTGTTTAATACAAATACTTTAATTTATTAATATCTAAGATATTTGAAACTTTCTTAAAAATTTGAAGATTCTATTTTAGTTGGTACTTTTCCATTTACAAAGTGAAATCGTGTGTGTTTATATATATATATATATATATATATATATATACACACACACACGTGTGTGTGCGTCATCCGCAGACAGATCTATTTCGCTGTATCACAGCTCATCAGTACGGTTAGATTCCGATTGCTTCTTAACTCAGGATTGAAACCTGGCTGAATTGGCGTCAGTCGGCAATTCTACCTCTGGGTTATGGGTGTTCGGTAGAAGAAGGCAGACTTTTTAGCGCATATATTATTATACGCGCCCAATAGCCAGTGTGCTCTATTTTACTGAATGAGTGATGCTCATTATATAACACAAATGTGAACATTCTAAACAGTTTAGATGTTACATTGATATTCATATTCAGTAAAAATATGAAGGACATCAAATATATGACCAACAACTTAACTTCACATATGAACTTTTAAAAATTTTTATTAGGCATAGTAATAGACATATATTGATATTGCATATATCAAGTCGCCATCAAGACTAAAAGCTCACTTAACATCTTACTTTTTGTAGCAAACTTAAAAATATAAAATAACCTAATAGATGAATTAACTTTAGGAAAATTGAAGAGCAGATACAAACAAAAACAACAAAATGCACCATTTAACTATCATAGGCGAGATGAAATGAAAAATTACAAAAAGCCTAAGACAAATATATGTAACGTTTATCAACAAAAATAAATGACACTCATGGCTTATATAAAAAAAACAAAAAAAAAAACAAAAACAAAAAAAAAACAAAAAAAAAACACAAAACAAAAAAGAAACAAGTACTTATCAATATAAGTATAATCCACAACAAATGGATACAAATATTAGAAGACTTGACCATAAAATACAAACAGCCCATCAGTCAAATTTTATTTAAACTACAAATCAAGCCCAGAACAAAAAGCAAATTAACTTTTATCAATAACAAAAATCTTTGATAAACCATTATCAAAAACCATTAGATAACTTATGTTCAAAGTCTCCCAGAAATCAGAAAAAGAATTCGAACTGAAGAAATATATATATATATATATATATATATATATATACACACACACAGAGTTATGAGGTGAATGTTGTTCTGAAATTTTCACTGTATAATGTCCAGTTTATGCAATTAATATCCACTACTGAATTAAATGCATTGACAAATGAAATTATAAAAGAAAAAAAAGAAAAAAAAAATGGGAATTGCTATATAAAAATGAAGGTCTTTTGCCCATACAAGATAAATGTATTGATGTAGGTTTGTGTTTTATGAAATATTAAATTCTAGTTACTTCACACTATTACTATTGGAAAAAGCAGGAACCCCCCCCCCCCACACACACACACACACATTTGCTTTGATATCCATGTGGTCAAATAAGACAGGCTAGTGTGTTCTGCCTGAGGAAAGTAACCCTTTCAAAGTTTAGCCTGGCCATTCACTGCAACTAATTCTTCCTTACCTAATTGACTAGATTTTGTGAAAGTGGATCAAGACTCACACACATATCGTGTCCCTTCTGAGAAACTGTCCTCATCATAACAATTATATAATAATATGCATGCGTTCTTTCATTCTATATGTTACGTGATAGTTTAATCAAGTGGGTCATTATTATGGTGCAGTAATTGCCCCCAAGGACACCTCGGTGTGGTGTAATGGTTAACGAGCTCGTCTCGCTAGAATCATCATAACCGAGTAGTGAGTTCAATCCTCACTGGGTACCCCCTACTTTTGGCCGTGTGTTACATCTAAGCTATGCTTAGAAAATCACTTTCCTCCAGGTTTGGGGGGGTCGGGATATTTGGATCTGGATCTGGAATAATAATGTGAGTTGTAACCATACAAAAACCATTTGGAATTCGTTCATAAAACAATTAGTGTTACTGTTGGTTGAAATTTATATAAATTTCTCATAAAATATTTGTTCAGGAAAATAGTTTTCTGAAGTATACTGGGCACCTCGGCATGCTGTAATGGTTAACGAACTCGTCTCGATAGAATCATTATAACCGAGTAGTGAGTTTGATCCTCCTACTTTAGGCTGTTTTTCTAGTCTAAGCTACATTTAGAAAATCACCTTCCTCCAGGTTTGGGGGTTGGGCGCAGGGCTAACAACCCTGCCCCATAAAAATTAGTTTGTTACAGAAACAACAAAAATGCTGCTCTACACACCATTGGGTATAACAGAAAAGTTTATTATTATTATTAATTGCCCTCAAATTCTACCGGGCTTATGGCCATGTCGCATTGAATACACTGGTTCTCGTCCAATCACTGAAATTAAGCAACATCGAGCCTGGTCAGTACATTGTTGTTTTGCGGCCTTTGGCCAAGATAGAACTCACTACACCCCTCCAGTTATCCTTGTGTATTTGGAACCCTGGCACAGTTTGCAGCAAAATTCATAATCTTGTCAAATAGCTGAATACTTGATGCTTCACCAGGGCTACCGAGGATGTTTTTGTGACACCAACACTAGATGGGTTACCTCCAGGCCCCATCCTGTTATTTAACCCATAACTGGAGGAAAGTGACTGATTAATACCTTTCCCAAGGGTACCAGTGCTGAAGTGAATGCAGGGTACTCAACTGGAATTTGAACATGGCTCACTGATTTCTTTTTCGAAACTCATATCAACTGCACCACTACTCACATCCATTACATCAGTGACGGATGTGCGTAATGGTGCAGTCACCCATCTAAGTACATAGATGGGTTACCACTTGGGAATACCAGGTGCTGTAAATGTAGGGACCAAGAGTGGTCCACCAATCCTCCAGGTTTGAGGGTTGGATGTAGAGCAAACAACCCTGCCCCATATAAAACAGTTTGTTATCGAAATAGTTACAGAAGCTTTGCTGCTTTGGGTATAACGGATAAGCAACATTGCAGTCTTGTGCCTGACTTATCTAAGTTTTAGTAAATATCTGTCTATAGTGCCTTTCTGTTGTTTGTCTCTTGTTTAATGAATGCAATTTCTGCTTGCAGGTTGTGGAAATGTGAAACAAGGATCAAGTGCAATGGTTGATGCCAGCCTGACTCTTAATATTAAAGATCTGTTTGAAATGATAGCTGGAAGGCTGAAGCCTCTTGCAGCTTATATGAATGGCCAATTGAAAGTGTCTGGGAATGTGAAAGCTGCTCTCAGGTTGGACCCATTACTTGTCAAACTACGGACTGCTTTGTAGCCAGAGGATTTTTTTTTTTTTTTAGGTGTGGCGTTACCGCCCTGCTCGGGGTGATATGATTAAAAAAAAAAAAAAAAAAAAAAAAAGACAAATTCAAAATTTAGTTCTCAACTTTTGAAATAACCCAAACTAGCAACTCTGCCCAGGTTTTCTAGAGTAAAGAAATCGAGGATGTTAATTAGTGGCAAGTTCAAATTTCTGCCAGGTCTGTTGCATTTTATTTACTTTTGTACAGCTTTCTAGCCTTGGTTGGCAGCCAGTCTATAAGAACTATAAAAAAATAAAAAAGCAGTTAATTGGAAATCCACTCCACTATCTATTCTAACAAGTAATGGCAATTCACAGATGCTAATGATAATAGAAATTTAAAAAAAAAAAAAATCATCAAGGCACCAAACATTGTTTTTTTAGCTAATTTGACAGCACTGAATCTGAAAATGACCTTATTTTTTTTTTTTATTGGTTATCTACCATTTTTGCTGTACAGAAATGCCTCATTTTTTGGAAAAGCATTTTTTCATAGATATGATATTGACAGACAGCAATATTTCTCAAAGTAATACAGTAGAAACTTCTCAATTCATATTTAAACCAACAAATATTAGGCTGCTTATTGAGAAATACTATTTTTTTTTTTTTATAGCTAATGAAACCCTAAATTTTTAAAAATAACACTATGGAATATACCAAGATGAACAAGTATTTTTATCAAATCATTTAATAAACTAACAGCAGAAATAAAACCTTTATGAACATAACGATGGTAAAATTTTTTTCTTATTTGATTGTCAGTCATGTTCAATGTTAATGAAGTCTCTTTTGATTAACCAGTAGTAGTCAGTCATCATTCGTTTGAACCACTGTCCCTGGTAGCACTCTTCCGTTTGGATATCCTGATGGAATCCTTCTCCTTGCTCATCACAATTATCCAGAAATTTATCTAGACGGCTATGCAAAAAAAAGAAAAAAAAGAAAGAAAAACCTTAATACTCATATTAGTGTATTACTGATAAAGTTTCTACTTTAAATTTTGGTGATAAATTAGAAAGATTTGGTACTTTTATTTTAAACTTTTTGACTTGAAAAATAAAAATAAAAAATTAAATTGATTCTCCCCCCACCCAAAAAAATGAGTAATTTCAGTACAGCAGAAACAGTAGTTAACAATTAAAACCTAAGGTAATTTTTGAAAACAGCACCATTAAATTAGCTGTTTTGTTTCTTGCCACTAAAAATCATGTTGGTCAGTGTTACCTACATCCTAAAGTGGTCAAGGGATTAAAAAAGTAGGGGAGGGATCCTTTTTTTTTTTTTTCTTTTCAATCAAATATGGATGATCTACAAGAACTAGCAGAAAAAAAAAAAAAAATTGGTCAATAGCTAAATCATCATTGGGTAAAAGAGATAATTCCATCTCTACTACAGTTTTACTTCTTGGATCATCATGTGAAATAACCAAACTCGCCTGAGTTTCATGGGATGCGATGAGCAAAGAATTTTTTTTTAAAATTTTCTTAAATTGTTTTTCTCTCTTAAAGATTTTAAAAGTCCTTATGAAAGGAAAAACAATATTTTCTTTGTCCATCTCATTCTATGAAATGGAGCATGATCTCACAGCTTTGTATTCACGATATTCATGGAACCGAAAACAAAAATGTCCTTGTTTAAAAATGTTAAAATTCTTCAATGACTACATCATTGAGATAAGAATTTTTCTGGTTAGCTCTGCATCTAAAGAGAACAATCATCCAAACAAAAAAGAAATGGTTTGAATGAAGAGGAGAGTTGGGAGGGAAAAAAAAAAAAAAAAATTCATATCAATTTATGTCAGATTTAAACTAAAGGTCTTGCATATTGTCGTGGAAACCTCGCAACTGCTTAGCTTTCATTGAGGGTCGGAAAGAAAGATTTCATTGAGGGTCGGAAAGAAAGATTTCATTGAGGGTCGGAAAGAAAGATTTCATTGAGGGTCGGAAAGAAAGATTTCATTGAGGGTCGGAAAGAAAGATTTCATTGAGGGTCGGAAAGAAAGATTTCATTGAGGGTCGGAAAGAAAGATTTCATTGAGGGTCGGAAAGAAAGATTTCATTGAGGGTCGGAAAGAAAGATTTCATTGAGGGTCGGAAAGAAAGATTTCATTGAGGGTCGGAAAGAAAGATTTCATTGAGGTGGTCAAAAGAAAGATTTCATTGAGGGTCGGAAAGAAAGATTTCATTGAGGGTCGGAAAGAAAGATTTGGCTGAGGGTCGGAAAGAAAGATTTCATTGAGGGTCGGAAAGAAAGATTTCATTGAGGGTCGGAAAGAAAGATTTCATTGAGGGTCGGAAAGAAAGATTTCATTGAGGGTCGGAAAGAAAGATTTCATTGAGGGTCGGAAAGAAAGATTTCATTGAGGGTCGGAAAGAAAGATTTCATTGAGGGTCGGAAAGAAAGATTTCATTGAGGGTCGGAAAGAAAGATTTCATTGAGGGTCGGAAAGAAAGATTTCATTGAGGGTCGGAAAGAAAGATTTCATTGAGGGTCGGAAAGAAAGATTTCATTGAGGGTCGGAAAGAAAGATTTATTGAGGGTCGGAAAGAAAGATTTCATTGAGGGTCGGAAAGAAAGATTTCATTGAGGGTCGGAAAGAAAGATTTCATTGAGGGTCGGAAAGAAAGATTTCATTGAGGGTCGGAAAGAAAGATTTCATTGAGGGTCGGAAAGAAAGATTTCATTGAGGGTCGGAAAGAAAGATTTCATTGAGGGTCGGAAAGAAAGATTTCATTGAGGGTCGGGAAAGAAAGATTTCATTGAGGGTCGGAAAGAAAGATTTCATTGAGGGTCGGAAAGAAAGATTTCATTGAGGGTCGGAAAGAAAGATTTCATTGAGGGTCGGAAAGAAAGATTTCATTGAGGGTCGGAAAGAAAGATTTCATTGAGGGTCGGAAAGAAAGATTTCCATTGAGGGTCGGAAAGAAAGATTTCATTGAGGGTCGGAAAGAAAGATTTCATTGAGGGTCGGAAAGCAAAGATTTCATTGAGGGTCGGAAAGAAAGATTTCATTGAGGGTCGGAAAGAAAGATTTCATTGAGGGTCGGAAAGAATATTTCATTGAGGGTCGGAAAGAAAGATTTCATTGGAGGGTCGGGAAAGAAAGATTTCATTGGAGGGTCGGAAAGAAAGATTTCATTGAGGGTCGGAAAGAAAGATTTCAGCTGAGGGTCGGAAAGAAAGATTTCATTGAGGGTCGGAAAGAAAAGATCATTGAGGGTCGGAAAGAAAGATTTCATTGAGGGTCGGAAAGAAAGATTTCATTGAGGGTCGGAAAGAAAGATTTCATTGAGGGTCGGAAAGAAAGATTTCATTGAGGGTCGGAAAGAAAGATTTCATTGAGGGTCGGAAAGAAAGATTTCATTGAGGGTCGGAAAGAAAGATTTCATTGAGGGTCGGAAAGAAAGATTTCATTGAGGGTCGGAAAGAAAGATTTCATTGAGGGTCGGAAAGAAAGATTTCATTGAGGGTCGGAAAGAAAGATTTCATTGAGGGTCGGAAAGAAAGATTTATTGAGGGTCGGAAAGAAAGATTTCATTGAGGGTCGGAAAGAAAGATTTCATTGAGGGTCGGAAAGAAAGATTTCATTGAGGGTCGGAAAGAAAGATTTCATTGAGGGTCGGAAAGAAAGATTTCATTGAGGGTCGGAAAGAAAGATTTCATTGAGGGTCGGAAAGAAAGATTTCATTGGAGGGTCGGAAAGAAAGATTTTATTGAGGGTCGGAGAAAGATTTCATTGAGGGTCGGAAAGAAAGATTTCATTGAGGGTCGGAAAGAAAGATTTCATTGAGGGTCGGAAAGAAAGATTTCATTGAGGGTCGGAAAGAAAGATTTCATTGAGGGTCGGAAAGAAAGATTTACGGAGGGTCGGAAAGAAAGATTTCATTGAGGGTCGGAAAGAAAGATTTCATTGAGGGTCGGAAAGAAAGATTTCATTGAGGGTCGGAAAGAAAGATTTCATTGAGGGTCGGAAAGAAAGATTTATTGAGGGGTCGGAAAGAAAGATTTCATTGAGGGTCGGAAAGAAAGATTTCATTGGAGGGAATGGAAAGAAAGATTTCATTGAGGGTCGGAAAGAAAGATTTGATGAGGGTCGGAAAGAAAGATTTCATTGAGGGTCGAAAGAAAGATTTCATTGAGGGTCGGAAAGAAAGATTTCATTGAGGGTCGGAAAGAAAGATTTCATTGAGGGTCGGAAAGAAAGATTTCATTGAGGGTCGGAAAGAAAGATTTCATTGAGGGTCGGAAAGAAAGATTTCATTGAGGGTCGGAAAGAAAGATTTCATTGAGGGTCGGAAAGAAAGATTTCAAGCTTGAGGGTCGGAAAGAAAGATTTCATTGAGGGTCGGCCTTCAGTTATTTAGCGTTTTGATCTTTTGTTGCGGCTTAATGAGTTTCTTTTGTCAATTGTGAATAGAAAAGTTTTTGACCATCAAATTGGGATGATATCTGAAATCAAGGCAAGAACGATATTTATAGTGTTATGGTTTTGCGAAAACAGCACAAAGGTATTTTGATCTAAAATGTCAAGTTGAACACTTATTGTAAATATCAAAGTTGAGGGATTGAAAAATTATTTACTCTTTGTGTCGTTGATTAAATTTCATTATGTATTTGTTGTTTTTATTATGCAGTTCTTACATGTACAGGCTTTTTTTGTACAGTCACAGGTAAGTAATTATACATAATTAAAAAAAAAAAACATGTAAACAGACGTCAACATTGCATTGTGACTGGCAATTTCCTGCATTAAGTCTGTAATGTGTTGCTCCATTTTGTGTAAGAATTCAAAATATTACATTTGGAGAATAGCCATTTCAATAAGCCCTTAAAAACCTGTTTCTTCAGTTCCAAGTAACATATGAATAAGAAAAATTTGTGTGTGATCAGAAGTAAAAGTTTGTTTAGAAAAAAAAAAAAGGAAAAAGACAAAAATTAGGGATAGGGTAGAAAGGGCAGATGTAATGTGTAGATGATAGAAGTTGGAAGGAAGTAGTTTCTAAGAATATTTTTTTTTAATCATATCATCCCAAGCAAGGCGGTAATGCCACTGATGCGCAGGGTAAAAAGATTGGAAAAGAGAAAGCCAGAAACCACAAAGAAAAACTGGGGGAAAAACCAGATTCCCCCTCCCGCCAAGTTGCATGTATTTGATAGTACTCTGTGTAATCAACATCTAACATGGTCTTATATTCATTTATAGTATGAAGCTGCCAGGCACCATGCTGTGTTAATTTCTGTGTCTATACTGATTATATCTACTGTTTAGTTGTCACAAATATTCTGTAAGCATCAGTGAATTTCAATGCTTTCGTTTTTTTCCTCCATGTGTAAGAATTCCATTAAGTACATCTGCTTAATATACACTTTCATGCCTAATGCTAGATTGCAGCCATTTAAAAAAAAAAAGAAAAAAGGAAGGATGGTTGTTTTCCCAAAATTATAGCAAAACAAGCAGCAAGTTGGCTATTGCTCATATTCTATCTTTTAGATTTATTGTATTTATTTATTCATTAGGAATAAAAATATTTTTTGATAAAAGATTGTTTTGATCAAATTAAGATTTTCAATGGAAATCTTTGAAAATGATTTTTTCCTTGACTTTCATCAAATGTCTTGAATGTGTGTAAATAAACAGCACAATTAATTTGTTATTATCCAACAAATGCAAGAAAAACTAAATTACCAAAAGAATGTCATTCCATTAATAATTTAGATGAGTATCCTTATCTTTGTTTTTTTTTTAGTTACTGTTTTGAATCTCCAGCATTCCTAACATGAAGTGTCTGTCACTCATCCCCACTTTATGCACAAGGGATGCCTTAAGAGTAAGACTTAATTTTTATGAGAATTCGGACATATGAAGGAAACCAGAGGATAGAGATTCTTTTCAGTTACCTAATATTTTTTCCATTGCCAGGAAAATGTCCATATAGTTTATCTTTCATCGAACTGAATTTGGTTTGGCATATACATTGCTGTCTTCACTACTGTACCATTACCCAATGCTTAACTGTGCTTACAATCTTTGTCTGGTTTCAGTGAATGTGCAATACTATTTCTGGTGTTGAGAAAGGGAGAAGAGATAATTGAATATTTTTTTCTTCATCCACTAGAAGCTAGGTGAAGAATATTCTAAGAAGCCCCCCCTAGTTAAATGAAATTATGACCACAAAAAACAAGTCACAAAATTCAGAAAAGCCATTATTGTGAAAATTTAACAACCATTGATAAAATGACAGCAGTCTAAGATTTGATTTGAAACTTACATGAAAGATCTTGGAAGAGTTTTATGACTCTTAGAGACGAGTCACCTCCTGGTCAGAAAGAGACGAAATTCTCAGAAAGAAAATTTTGTTTTTAGAGAACTTTGCATTGCTGATAATTAAAGAGAAACCTTTTTTGGCCGAAGCTAGATAATTTCTTACAGCGATTATATACAAGGCGAGAAAGCCTAGATAATTAAAAACATCTCAGGTCGACAGATTGAAATGATAAAACTGCCATACATCGATGGGAAGAAAATTTTGGAGCAATAATTAAAATTTGGTTGTTTGGGCTGGATAGGAGACACTCACACTTGAGAGAAGAAGGGGGTTGATCAAATGACCAGTGTGGAAGAGGGGCCTAGTGGAATTTTGGGAAAGTCGGAGAAACATACCACACGCTTCAGGCAGTGGTAAGAGGCACTCATACAGGAGAGAAGGAAACGGGATTAATCAAATGACCAAAAGGAGAATCCTTGACTGGTCATTTGGAAATACTAAGCATACCTCAGAGTGCGTCACAACCACCCCTGCTGGATGCAAGGCTCAATAAAAGCAAATATAAGTGGGTTTAGACAGAAGAGTTGGTGTTACAGTTAGTTCAAGAGTGAGAGTAGAGTTCTTAGTTGGACCGGTCCAGCTTGAATTAACACGAGAGGCGTGTTGTCACGTGACTGCTGCCTTGGAAGAACCTCCAACTTTAACCAGGTGCGAGACCCCAAGCAACTTAGATAAAGTGTTACTTTCTATAGGAGTCATGGGTTGGCATGCAAGGGTGATAAACACAGACATTTTATATATATATATATATATATATATATATATAGTCATCCGCAGACAGATCTGTTTCGCTGTATCAGTACGGTTAGACACCGATTACTCCCTACCGAATTGGCGTCAGTCGGCGACTCTACCTCTGGGCCACGGGGCGTTCGGTGGAAGAAGGCAGTCTTTTTAGAAGAAGGCATATCATATTACGTGCCCAATAGCTAGAGAGAGACACACACACAGTAAGTTAAAATTGCTAGTCCACTATACTACCCGGGTTTCAGATGTTAGGTATCGTCAGGTATTATGTATGAAAACAGCAGAAATGCCACACCTTATACGAGACCAGAGGAAGAGTACTAGAATAGTTGGAAGAAAATAAAAGGCAAAACACGACCGGAGTAGAAGAGGAGGTGAAAAAAAATGTCAGAAGCAAAGTTGATAACTAAATTTTGAATTTGAGTTTTAACAACCCAAAAAGTTGTTTTGTTTTTTCTTTGGTTAAGTACATGGCAAAATCTGCAAATTATTCATTAATATTCTGACGGACATTTTCCAAGACATTTGGAGAAACATTGTTAAACTTAGTTATAACTGTACTAATAAAAAACAAAGATTATGAAGTCTGAAAGAACGCGTAGAAGTAATAGAGGTGAAGAAGAGACCCTGAGAAAATGGAACTGCGGAACTAAAGATAATCGTCCTTTTAGTGGAGGGTGTTGTACTGAGTGTTATTGTATATGCTGCAGAGGTGCATGACCGTGTTAGTAAGTTTAAGAAGGGTTATGATTTAAAGTTTGTAAACCTTCGCAAACTTTACGCTGGCTGCACTGAAGGGTCCTTCAAAACATTTGTCGTTCAGATCGGAGAAACATTGTGGTGGGTTAGACCATTTTGAACAAGTTCCACCTTTTTTTTTTTTTTAACCTTCAAGACAACAGACTGAGAGCATCCCATCCCGATAACAACCTCATTTTCAGTCTGGCCAGCTTCCCACAATCAATTTAGCGTGACAATTATTGGTCCATTCGTTCGAATATAATAATTCCTCTCACTAAAACTAATTTCATTTTTCAGTCATACTTTAGAGACCATGATAGCAGATATTCTCTTTTAAGTCCCCACTAGTCACAAATGTACAATTCTTGTCGGGGCGGGGGTTAAAAATAACCGTATATTGGGTTTACGTACCAATATCTTTGGAGGTTAGCAGCACCCGATCTGCATTTTCTTTCTTAAATTCGTCAGTCTATTCAAGTGCTAGAATTCTTAATCTTGTTTAGAGAATAGCTAGAGATTAAGAGAACAACTGTTGCGTAGGGAGCTGGTTAAGGTTTCTTTAATTCGGCCTTGTGTCAGACTTAACCGAACTACCTACAGCTTACAAGTTTTCTGCAGAATTATCTGAAGGTTTACATCATTATCAGCAGGTTGGTTGTCGTCTGGTTGGAATGTGTGGATAAGTGTACAAAAGTGGAATAATGAAATATACATTGCATTTTTAAAACAGAAATTTATTAAAGGTTAAGACTAACAAGTCGTAGATGTTGATGTACAATTAGAAACATTAATAAGAGGTTAAGGGTAGAGTTCGTACAAAATGTTCGTAGTAGTAATTGTTGAAAGAGATAAGGAGAAACAGAAAGAGAACAATGTCTGAATCGCTTGAAGTTGTGTTACATTTTAGATAATGGTCTCGCTGCTCCCAATGACTCTCTGCCTGACTGACGTTAATGAAGTCCTTTTACTGTAATCTAGATTTTTCGCACTTACTCGAAGTCCTTTTTGATCTTGCAAGTCGCTCCCATTCGCCAAAAATCATTTTAACGCCTACTTGCGAAATCTGGTTTCGACTTTTTCTTTAGGCAGATGGTCAATTCTTTTATATTTAGGAAAACCCGGATTTCACACGTCGTCGTGAATTTTTGTGAAAGTGAAGAAGAGTGGATTTTAATTTTTTTATTTGCTACACAACCATTAAAACATTAGACCTTTTAAAAGATATCTCATAAGTCTGTATAGTAAAAAAAAAAAAAAAGTTTTTAAAAATCTTAATTCTAAATGATTTGTATGAAGCGTATGAATTTTTGATTTGTAAAGTATTTTTAATGAAGTAATAACCGAAGACACTGAGTGACTGGAAAAAGTTTAAAATGTTTGAAACTTCAATTAAAAAAAAAAAAAAAAATGAAAACAATTATAAAAACTCAATTTTTTTTCTTCAGAATATATTCTCAAATTATATTATAAAATCAATAAAAACTGTCTATATTAAAAATAGTGTAGTTCCAATTCATTTTACTATTTGAAGTAGATTTTCAGTAAAATGGTCTGGTTCTGGTAATTAAAAGAAAATTACACGATTTACAGTCTCCAATGAATTCCGCATTTAACTAATAATGTATTTCTAGAAGTTTTATGCAATTAATTGGAGTGGGAGGGGGAGACATGCCAAAAAAAAAATTTTTTTTTTTACGAAGACTCTCTAAAAATAATAATTGTATAAGTAACTGCATTCATTTGTGAATAAGTCCTGAAAGTTTCAGACAATTTTCAACGATAACGTTTTGTTTAATAGCCATATTATTACGTAAACACAACGCGAATCGCAGACGGACAATAAAAAAAAAATTAATTGAAATTTCGAACGTGTTAGGATTAAAAATTAATAACAAAATTTGATCTTTCCTCTTAATAACATAAAAAGTTTGATGATATAAAACTTTATTTTATAAAGTTTGAGCACGTTTAACATCAAAAAGGGTCTTGACTCTTGAATGACCATAAAACCTTAGAAAATACTTATATTTTTTGTCAAATATTCTTGCAGAATGTTCTGTTTTAAATCACGATTGCAATCATTATCGACTGTGAAGAAGGGAAACTTATAGTTAATACTTACCGAATATGATGGTCGTCAAAAGATTATCGTAATGCAATTCTTGGATGTCTTTAATAATTTAATATTAAAGACTAAAATCAATTTGAACAAAAACTGAACGTGAGCCACTTGTTGCAAATGGCTGCCTTATTCTGGTGCTTCTGTTACACGAAATCTCGTCGATTCTCTCTTCCTTGGCGTGAGACAGGAAAGTCAACTTTACAAGCTAGTTCCTCATTGGCTACATTTTTATTCATTTTCACCAATGAAAATTCCTGCAAGAAATGACATAATATCAACATATTATTTCATAAAATTAAAAGGTAACCAAAGAAGTTCTGTCCGTTTTTAAAGGAAAAAAAGGAAACGTTTTACAGTATGTGTAACTTATATTTAGTCTTCGAAGTAATCACCATCGGCATCCAGCACCTTCTGCCAACGTGTCTCCGGCAGTTCAATGCATATGCGGTAGAACTCGGGGGGGGGGGGGGTCCGTGAGGGCTTTGCGCAAGTCTGCTTCATTGGTGAAGGATTTCCCACGAAGATGATTATCCAGGGAGTAGAAGAGGTGGTAATCGGATGGCGCAAGGTCAGGTGAATAAGGTGGATGGCACAAAGTCTCCCACCCAAGCTGCTGTATGGTATCCCTGACCACTCACGCTATATGCGGCCTGGTGTTATCATGGAGGAAAAGCACACCTTTGTGATTCACCAGTGCTGGCTTCTTCTGGCGCAATGCCTGTTGCACACGTTTCAATTGCTGCGAGTATAGGTCTCCAGTAACCGTTTGGCCCGTTGGTAACAGTTCATAATGAACCAGTTGACAACCTGTCCACCAGACACAAAGCATAATCTTGCGTGGGTGCATAGGCAGTCTTGCGGTGTGAGGGACATCATCCTGAGGAGACAGCCAATGTTTGGAACGCTTGAGAGTTTCGTACAGAACCCACTTTTCGTCACTGGTAAGCACTCGATTGAATAAGGATGCGGTAGGGTGGCGAGAAAGCAGCGATACGCACGCTGCCACTCATTGTCCCTTGTGGACCTCCAACAGCGTTTGCGGACCCCACTTGCTCAGTTTGTACGTATTACCTAGGCAGTGCAGGTAAAGTGTAACTGTTTCATCGGAAACGTTGAACTGTCTGGCAAGTTCACCACTCGTTAGACTACTGTCTTCTTCAATAGCCGCGTTCAGGACTCCGTCATTCAAGACCTGTGGTCGTCCACTGCGAGGCTCATCATGGAAGGACAAACCTCCCGATTTGAATTTTCGAAACCAACGCCTTACAGTACGTTCATCCACAGAACTATCCCCAAACGCTTCACATATGCGGCGATTTGATGCAGCTCCTGATAAGCCCACTTTGAAATCGTAAAGCAAACAGCCCTGAACGCGATCTCTAGACCCTTCCATCCTTCTCACAGCTATCCGGCTTATAACTGATGGCCGGGCACGGTGCGAGTAGTTTTTATAACGTCTGATGTAACTACTTCCGGCTGTCCGAATTTGAAAACAATTGCTACAAGCATTTCGTATATATTTCAACTTCATTCAATGACTAATCAAGAACTTTTTTGGTTACCGTGTATATCGTTCAATGGCCCGATATAGTTGAATTCTAAGCGCCGCTTAGATGTGGCACAAGGCCGAAAGTATGGGGTGCCCAGTAAGGATCGAACTTACTACTAACAGGTTCTAGCAAACCAAGCTTACTAACCATTACACAGCGTCGAGGTGCCCAAATGGCCTGATAGAGATATTTAATGACCAGTGGATGAAGGCGTTGCATAGCCACAGCGGTTCAAAGTAAATAATTGCACATTATATTATTATTTGACATACGAAACCTATTTACTTGTTAAAAGTGGCATGGTAATGGTGAAATTGTCCGTTTTCATACAGTTAATATTCGGTATTTATCGACCAGATAAAATTATTGTCGGTTGAAATTTATAATTTTTGAACAAACACATTTTCAGGAATTTGTCTTTATTTCTGAGATGAGGTAGTATTTACAGTATTTACATTAATCGGACTATTGTCCTCATCTTTGTTGCCATTTGTACGAAGTTTAATAAGAGACCATTCTATTTGTCTCTATTTCTGAGATGATATAGTATTTACATTATTTGCATTATTCGGACTTTTGTCCTTATCTTTGTTGCCATTTGTACGATGTTTCGACCACTGTACGCTCCAGCCTTCTTTAAGTGCTAGAAATTTCGAACTGAACCGTTTATTACAATCACTGGGGCATATGAACTCTACTCCTTGCGTAGTAGTGCCTCTTAAGGACACTGGGCCCAGTTAGTTAGTTCCTGTGACTTGACCCAAAGAGTTGTGAGTTCAATACAAAGCTACAGCAGTGATGAACAAGTAGAGGGTTAGAGGGAGATAACTCATGACAACCAAAAGAGGCTCTACACAAAGGATAAGAATGATATACCCCAGTGATTGCAATAAAGGGTTCGGTTCGAAATTCCTAGCACCTGAAGAAGGCCGGAGCGTACAACGGCCAAAACGTCGTACAAATGTTAACAAAGATTAGGACAATAGTCCAAATAATATAAATACATTTTCAATAAATTTTCTACATTTTTCAGAACAACCATTGTTTCTAGTATTAATGAAAGTTACCTTCCCAAACTTATGTTTAAGTTTCTGTAGACAGCATAATTTAGTTATTAAATAAACAAAGATTAATAAACTGATTAAGAGAAAAAATATATAACTTTTCTAATTAAGTAACTTATGAACTTTTACTTGCGACATAAAATAATTCACGTAATGTTTTAATAGCCATTATTATCTTCAAAATTTATACTGGCGCAACAAAATCACAAATGATTGCATATAATAATAGAAACATGTGGAATTTCAGCAGAAGCAACATCTAAAATGGACAGCACATGTAACTCGAAGAAAGTAAAGACTTAATCAAAAATCAATGTTTGCTATTTCATAGACATGGTTAGGTAAGAAGCCCCTATCAATACCGGAAAGAGTGATAATGAAGCTATAGGGAGATGGTTACTGTTCAACAATTCGGCCTTGTGTCATACATAACTGAACTCCCTATAGCTTACAAATTTTATTCATAATCATCATCAGAAGGTTGTCAGTAGGTTGGAATGTGTAGAAGAATGAAAAAATAGAAATATGTTAAAATAGAAATTTATTGATAGAAAGGATAACATGAATTGTAGAAGTTAATGTTCAATGTGAAACAAGTAATGAGTTAAGGGTATCAAGAGTTGTAGAAATGTTCGTAGTAGTAATTTGTTGGAAAGAGTTTATGGGTACGTATGCATATATGTTTGTTTGGCAGGAATGTCTTTGAATGAAGAAGAAGAAGTAAAAGGAATCAGCACATGAGAAAGAAGTAGAAAGAGAACGAATATGCGACGCGACCTTACGCCCGGGCCGACTTGAAGTTTCTCCCGTTACATTTTAGTATGTAGTCTCGCTGCTCCCATCTGACTGACTGATTGACACTGACCGAAGCCTTTTATAACCATTTATTTATTTTTTTCGCACTGGGTCGTTAAGTCTTTTAGTCTTGCAAATTGCTTTCATTGGTCAGAAAATCATATTAACATCTACTCGCGAAATCCGGTTTCGATTTTTTCTTTAAGCACGTGGTCAATCATTTTTCTATTTGGTAAAACCAGATTTCACACGTCATTGTGAATTTTGTAAAAGTGAAGAAGAAAGTTGATTTTAATTCTTAATTTCTTATTCATCACAATAACAGTTATTTGAATTGAGAAACGTATTTTCGTGAACAGATTTTTAAATGGAACGATTTTATATATTTCAATCTAAAGTATCCAGAACTGCTCCGTCAGTGAATGTCAAACGTTTCAGTTAAAATTTCCGTTATTGTTAAAGATTAGAACAGATTTTTAAATAGAACGATTTTATATATTTCAATCTAAAGTATCCAGGACTGCTCCGTCAGTGAATGTCAAATGTTTCAGTTAATATTTCCATTATGGTTAAGGATTAAAACAGATTTTTAAATAGAACGATTTTATATATTTCAATCTAGAGTATCCAGGACTGCTCCGTCAGTGAATGTCAAACGTTTCAGTTAAAATTTCCGTTATTGTTAAAGATTAGAACAGATTTTGAAATAGAACGATTTTATATATTTCAATCTAAAGTATCCTGGACTGCTCCGGCAGTGAATGTCAAACGTTTCAGTTAATATTTCCGTTATTGTTAAAGATTAGAACAGATTTTGAAATAGAACGATTTTATATATTTCAATCTAAAGTATCCAGGACTGCTCCGTCAGTGAATGTCAAACGTTTCAGTTAATATTTCCGTTATTGTTAAAGATTAGAACAGATTTTGAAATAGAACGATTTTATATATTTCAGTCTAAAGTATCCAGGACTGCTCCATCAGTGAATGTCAAACGTTTCAGTTAAAATTTCCGTTATTGTTAAAGATTAGAACAGATTTTTAAATAGAACGATTTTATATATTTCAATCTAGAGTATCCAGGACTGCTCCGTCAGTGAATGTCAAACGTTTCAGTTAAAATTTCCGTTATTGTTAAAGATTAGAACAGATTTTGAAATAGAACGATTTTATATATTTCAATCTAAAGTATCCTTGACTGCTCCGCCAGTGAATGTCAAACGTTTCAGTTAATATTTCCGTTATTGTTAAAGATTAGAACAGATTTTGAAATAGGACGATTTTATATATTTCAATCTAAAGTATCCAGGACTGCTCCTTCAGTGAATGTCAAACGTTTCAGTTAAAATTTCCGTTATTGTTAAAGATTAGAACAGATTTTTAAATAGAACGATTTTATATATTTCAATCTAGAGTATCCAGGACTGCTCCGTCAGTGAATGTCAAACGTTTCAGTTAATATTTCCGTTATTGGTAAAGATTAGAACAGATTTTAAATAGAACGATTTTATATATTTCAATCTAGAGTATCCAGGACTGCTCCGTCAGTGAATGTCAAACGTTTCAGTTAATATTTCCGTTATTGTTAAAGATTAGAACAGATTTTGAAATAGAACGATTTTATATATTTCAATCTAAAGTATCCAGGACTGCTCCGTCAGTGAATGTCAAACGTTTCAGTTAATATTTCCGTTATTGTTAAAGAGTAGAACAGATTTTGAGGACCCTAGAAGTTATGCCAGGATTTGTAATCGGAGGCCACAATTGGAACAACCTAAGGTACGCACATGATACAGCGCTGATATCAAACACGGAAAGGAAACTACAAGACCCCCTACAGAAGGTAGCTGAAGAGAGTGACAAGAAACAGCCACAAATAAACTGCAAGAAAACCGAATACATGATCATCAGCGAAAAGAGCAGCCCAAAATGCCAAATACAGTTGAGGGATACCAGAATCAAGTAGGTACAAAAATTTAAATACCTGGGAAACAAAGAAGAGAGTACTGGATTGCTATGTGTTGTCAGTTCTACAATATGGCAGTGAATGCTGAACAATATCATCAAAGATAAAGGAAAACTTTGAAGCAACTGAAATGTGGTTCTACAGAAGGATGCTCCGAATATCATGGATCGAGCATGTGAGCAATGATGAGGTTTTGGAAATGATGAAAACGAAAAGAAAATTAATAATGAGCATCAGGAAGGGACAGCTAAAGTTCCTAGGACATGCAATGAGGAAGGAGGGCTTGGAAAACCTGATACTCATAGTCCAGATAGTGGGAAAAAGAGACACGGGAAAGCAGCGGATAACATATTTGAAGGACTTAATCAGGTGGATGATGGAACGAGGGTTGCATGGTGTAACAAAAGAAGGCGTACTAATAGCCACCAGGGTTAGGGAGACGTGTAAAGCCTAGATCGCCTACGTCCTTAAAGGACAGGGCACATAGAAGAAGAGCGTACGCAGATGATACAATGCTGATTGCAGGCACGGAAAGAGCTCTTACAGAAAGTAGATGAAGAGAGTGACAAAAAAAAGGACGACAAATAAAGTGCAAGAAAACCGAATGCATGGTCATCAGCAAAAAGAGCAGCGCAAAATGCCAAATACAGGCGAGGGATACTAAAATCAAGCAGGTTCAAAGTTTTAAATACCTGGGAAGTGTTCTAAGAGAAGACGGAATGTGTGACACAGAGATTTGAAGGCGAATTGTCATGGCGAAGGATGCGTTCCAGAAGTTGAGTAGAGTATTAAGAGACCGGAAAATCTTACTAGAAACAAAAAAGAGAGTACTGGATTGCTATGTGATGTCAGTTCTTTAATATGGCAGTGAATGATGGACAATATCAACAAAGATGAAGGAAAAGCTTGAAGCAGCTGAAATGTGGTTTTACAGAAGGAATGCTGTGAATATCATGGACCGAGAATGTGAGCAATGATGAGGTGTTGGAAAGGATGGAAACGAAAAGCAAATTAATATTGAGCATCAGGAAGAGACAACTAAAGTTTCTTGGACATGCAGTGAAGAAGGAGGGCTTGGAGAACCTGATACTCATAGTCCAGATAGAGGGAAAAGAGACAGAGGAAAGCACCAGATAACATATTTGAAGGGCCTGATCAGGTGGATGACGGAACGGGGGTTGCGAGATGTTACAGGAGAAAGTGGGCCAAGAGCCACCAGGGATAGGGAAACGTAGAAGGCCATGATTTCCTACGTCCCGAAAGGACAAGGCGCATAGCGGAAGAAGACTGTCACAAACAGCAGTCATGTATATGTGATTGTTTTTTCAGTGTTCCCATGTGGCTACCGAATGGGACATATTGTCAAGGTTTAAAGTACTCTTTACCGGTAATACCTAGGAAAAATTGCTCAAGCCTCCTCAGCAATTCCCGCTTTTAATATACGTCAAAATAATAAATAATAAACTTTTCCGTTACACCCAATGGTGTGTAGGGCAGCGTTTTTGCTGTTTCCGTAACAAACTATTTTTTATAGGGCAAGATTGTTAGCCCAACCCCCAAACCTGAAAGAAGGTAATTTTCTAAGCGTAGCTTAGACGTGACACACGGCCGAATGTAGGGGGTACCCAGTGAGGATCGAACTCACTACTCAGTTATAATGATTCTAGCGAGACAAGCTTGCTAACCATTTCATCACACCGAAGTGCCCTTAATATACCCCAGGCGAATGGTAATAATCGATATACTTTATTTACATGAACGATATATGGTGTTAGATTTCCATCCACTGATGATCACACGCGGCGAGATTTTGGAATTCCCGCCCCCTGGCGATAATTTTAGGCGGCGCGAGATTTGAAAGACTCGCTCTCTTTCACGGTTACTGCAAAAAGTGAATACTCACCTACAGACAAATCTACCAGGAGCTTATAAAATCTCATCAAAAGCGTTTATACCCACAACAGTATAAAAGGCTTGTCTATTTAGGAGATGATGACAAGATAAATAGAGACATTTTTCGTATAAGGAAGTTATAGAGGGAAATGGTGAAATTAAGTTTTATGTATACTTCATCTTTATTCTGGGTCTCGTCAGACAAAGGCGATCATGGCTCTTCACAATTCCTTGTCCTTTGCAGCTTTTAATGAATTCTGTCTTTTTGATATCTCTTCCAAACCTTGTTCTACCACCCATGTACGCATGCTCGTTATGTAGGCTATGCTCGCTTTTTCTCTGCCACTATTACTTATAGGATACAAATCCTATACCAACTAAAAAAAACAAAAAACAGAATAAATTGCACACCAGCAAAACTAAATTCAAACGACTACAACATTTGGAAAACCCCAAAGTAAATTGCAAATCCACAAAAGTGGATCCAAACAGCTAAAAGCTTTTTTTTCACAAGTCAGTGTGAAAAATCATATTCTGAATCCTGATTGGTTGACAAATCGAGAGATTCAAAATACGCCAGCGAAACGTTTTTTTCACAGCTAAAGAAAAAATATTTCTGGGATCCTTCCACGTGACTAGAATTCTAAATTTAAGCATGTCTCCTGACCAGTCACAGCTGTCAGTCAGTCAAGAGGGTAACTGAGAGACATCAGTCGGTCGATCCATCACTCAAGCAAGCAGTCGATCTATCAGTCAACCACGCCAGTCAATCCCGAGAGGCGCAGTGTCAGATACACACAGACCGATAGGCACCGACATCAAAGAGACCAGTACCGACAAACTAATCCTTCGCCCACTCAACTGTTACCAAGGAAAGAAGAGAGGAAACACCTGCAACGGCCATAAAACTTTTCACAGCTCTCAGCAACCAGAAAGGAGAAGTAACACCGACTTACTAAGTTAAGTAGAATGATTCACCGTTTTACACATACACTACTAATTACTACTGTTTCCGTTTGACTCTCTCTCTCTCCCTTCGAGAATTCGCATTCACACTCCTTTTTCAACACAATTTGAAACACTTTCTTTTTCACCAACTTAGAGGCTGGTACAGAAAAGGAAAGAAACATTGTGCAACTACTCTGTTTAATTAACAGCCTCAAACATTTTTATCGTCCAACAATATTTGCTCAAATCCAACAGACAATTTTATATTCAACGACATTCGTTCAAATCCAACAGACACTTTTATATTCAACCAACATTCACACAAATATAAAAGAGACTTTGCTATCAAACAAAAGATACACAAATTGTACAAATTGTCTACATTGTATATATATTGTCAAATACAAAATTTTCATATTTTTATACAACATTTCTTATTGTGTTGTCTTTTCTCGAAGTTTTTGTTGTATTTTTGTGGACCGGATAGCCCGCATTAAAACCGCCTTTTAATCCGAGTTGTTCTGGAACCACACATACTTTCAATATGTCCCCTGAGTCCCAAATATTTCAATCCTTCTTTCCTCATAAATACGAGGTGAGCATGAAGTCTTTAGTCATCCTTGATAGTCTTAATACTTATCTGAAATCTATGGAAACCATATTAAACACGATAGTGTTGAGATATTGTTGGATTACTAGGCCACGAGGACAATCGCACGTGGCGAGATTTGGTAATTACAACTCCCTGACGAGATTTACAGGCGGCGCGAGATTTGAAAGAAGCGCTCATTTTCTTGGTAACTTTTCATAGCGAAAAGACGTATTCTTTTCGCTTCTGCGAAATGTGTAGACTAACTACTGACATAGAAGGTTACTTTGAAATTTTCACATTTCATTTCTCCATTTTTCTTTTGTAAAATCTCTTGTCAATATATTTCTTAATTATTTCCGTGTTCCAATTCTATGTTTTATTTTTTCTTTTTGATTTACACGATTCCACCAAATATTGTCAGCAGGTTAAATGTAACAGGAGCACATTAAATCTCATCAAAAACTTTTTACATGCAACAATGTACAACGTCAATCAGCTGTGCTGGTTTGTCTTACTGTTAACCGAGATTCTAATTCATTCTAGAAAGTCTTATTATTGTGAGTTCTATTTGCAATACACATGCATTACTGTTTTCTGGATGCCTCATACTTTCTGACTTGTGCCAGACCTAAGCTATGCTTAGAAAATCTCCATACTATACTGTTCCCAGCCCGATAGCTAGCAAGTGAAGGAAAATGTCTCTCGAGTAGCACTGTTTTGCTAATGAATACCGATTTTTTAAAAATTTATTACAAATTATAAATTGTTTTGTTTGCGTTCATAAATAAATCATAAAAAGTCTGCTCTTGTTTATTCGTCTTGTTTTGTGTTTTTTTATGGCACGTGATCAGTAATCAACTTCCGCACATGTAGTTAAGAGATAAATAATTAACTTGTAATTGTTCCCGTGTATTAATATCAGGGTTAGTTTTGGTAAGCGCGCAACGTATGTCACATTCTACCTCCAGTCGGTTTCGTGCTTTGGACTTGATTGTTAGTAAAGTAGAAAATCCCCCCTTCAGAGCTCATGTTAGAACGTGAACCGACTGGTACGTACGCCGCCGCCCATCTACAATAATATATATATATATATATATATCTCTCTCTCTATTTCGTAGGTAGTGTAATTATTTCCCCCTGGTAGCTTTAAATTTCCCACAGTTTGGAAATCGCTGGGTTAGAGAAAGAAATGGTAGGAATACTATTCTGGGAAACCCATGTGGGAAAAGAAAAGCTTTACAGGAAAATTTCGGGACCAAAGAAACTAACTTTGTTTCCTAATAAACGTGGACTTTAAATTAAGGGTTAAATTAAATTGGCGGTGATAAAGCATCGGTTATCGGCGCCCAAAACAAGGCAAGTATTACCCCCACTTGAAACAATTAGAACTCTCTTTCAATTGATTGGCGGGAACATTACTAATTAACGTTATTTTGAGAGTATTTGTCTATGCTTCTGAGATGAGGTAGTACAAACATTATTGTCATAGTGGCATTGAACTCTTCCTACAACTACATATACTTTCCCTCACAAGAGGTGGCTGAGAGGGGAGTGAGAGATCCGCAGGAGATCAGCATAAGCAGATCAGCGGAGAGCGATAGGCAGAGATAGCCAAGACTGCTACAGTACGACTATTGCGAGTGTCAGTTATAGTATTACTTCCTAACCCGTATTTATTCGTTCTACTAACAGAGTTCCAGGTAATTGTATTTTGCTGTGTTAATATATATATATATATATATATATATATATATATATATATATATATATATATATATCGTTATTTCCTATTTTGGTTGTTGTATTATTTTCTTGCTGGACTCTTAACCGGGTACTACGACAATTATTTATACTGTTGGACTGTTGTTCTCATCTTTATTGCCATGTTTACGATGTTTCGGCCATTGTACGCTCCGTCCTTCTTCAGGTGCTAGAAATTCAAGGACACATGACCCAGTGAGTATATGCGTTGGTTAGTTCCAGTGACTTGACCCAAAGAGTTGTCAGCTCAATACCTGCCTACAGCAGTGGTGAACAAATAACTTAGAGAGTTAAGTTAAAAGGAGACAACTACATGTCATCCGGAAGGGGCATCGCACATAGAATGAGAAAAATATACCCCAGTGATCAAAATAAAGGGCATGGTTAAAAATTCCAAGCACCTGAAGAAGACCGGAGCGTAAAATGGCCGAAACATCGTAAACATGGCAATAATAATGGGTCCGAATAGTGTAAATAAAGTATTTTGAGAGTGTTTAATTTAGCAATCTGATTGTCAATACACCCACAACTAACGAAAGCCGTAGAATATTTAATATCGTAAAAGTGAAACATCTTATTTCCGGCACTTTCAAAGTCAACACACGTCGGCCAGGCATTTAATTAAGAGATCAGATGATTGAACGATCGTTTATTTCTCAACTCGTGTCGACTTTCAAAGTCGTCAATCAAAGTTCAAATTTCGGCATATTGCCAACATCGCTCGTCTTGGTCAGATCCATGGATCCTACCCTTTGCTTTCCATCGTCCACCTGTAACTTTCATGCCTAATGAAACAGCTGAACGTGTGTTAAGGTAATGGGTGGGGCACTATCTGAATTTACTGGAATACTGTGAAGGAAATACACTATTTACATTATTTGGACTATTGTCCTAATCTTTGCTGCCATTTGTACGACGTTTCGGCTGTTGTACGCTCCGGCCTTCTTCAGGTGTTAGGAATTTCGAACAAACCCTTCATTGCAAAAACTGGGATATATCATTCTTATCACTTGTGTAGAGCCTCTTTTGGTTATCATGAGTTATCTCCCTCTAACCCTCTAAGTTACTTGTTCATCACTGCTGTAGTCTCGTATTGAACTCACAACTCTTTGGGTCAAGTCACAGGAACAAACCAGCTTCTATATCCACTGGACCACTATCTTCCTTAAGGAAGATGACTCATGAAAACTAAAAGAGGCTCTACGCAAGGGATGAGAATGATATACAACAGTGATTATAATAAAGGGTTTGGTTCAGAATTTCTAGCACCTGAAAAAGGCTGGAGCGTACAACGGCCGAAACGCCGTACAAATGGCAACAAAGATGACGACAATAGTCCGAATAATGTAAATAGTGTAAATAATTTCCCATCTCAGATATATAGACGTGAATATGCGGAGAAGAGATTGCACGTTTTTAAAAAATTACGCCGGGGTCATTCGTATCAGTGGTCCCTGCCCAATCTTCTTAACAGTGCAAGCACTTTTTTTTTTAATCGTATCACCCCGAGCAAGGTGGTAACGCCACTGATGTGCAGGGGGCTACGTAATAGTGAGAAGATTGGAAAAGAGAAAGCCGGAAACCACATCCTAATCAGGGAACAAGGGATGAGCCTCTTCACCTGTTCAATAGACGTGGATGGAGTGTGAACCGGGCGATAGATAGATGTATCTACTCCAATTGAAGAAAAAAAAAAAGAAACCAATCAAATCCACAGTTGTTGGGATATTTTTGCTTTATATCAAGTATTAAGAATTTAGTAACGAGGGTCCACAAATTGGAGGAGAGAGTTATCAATGATATTGTTCTGACTTCAAATCCACAGTTATTGGGATATTTTTGCATTATATCAAGTATTAAGAATTTAGTAACGAGGGTCCACAAATTGGAGGAGAGAGTTATCAATGATATTGTTCTGACTTCAAATCCACAATTATATCCCTTTAACTCACAGTCTCTATTTTCTTTTGTTTTTGTAAATATACTTTTTATCACATAAAATTTGGTGAGGTGTAAGCAAATCTTCATTGAGAAAATGTGACTCAGAGAAAAGAAATTTTCGGAACCACTACACTAGACGGTTTCTACCTCCTCTACTGGTAGAAATGAACTCAGTTCGATGAGATGTACATAACAGGCAAAGAGACAGTGTATCTGTGGCAACCATGGGGCACAGACAGGATTTAACAACATTCGACTCTTAAAAAAAAGAATACTGCAGCCAGAAAGACAGAGCAATACCTCCAAAATGGTAGGTGCTCTCAGGTTTTTTTGCTTTTTGTAAAATTGTAAAGTGAGGACAATCACTGATATAATCATTTTATTGTCTTTGGTTTTTTAAATTATTTTTCTGTCTTTTTCGTCTCGTATTAGTCTTGTACGAAGGTGAATTATTTTTCTGTCTTTTTCGTTTCGTATTAGTCTTGTACGAAGGTGAATTATTTTTCTGTCTTTTTCGTCTCGTATTAGTCTTGTACGAAGGTGAATTATTTTTCTGTCTTTTTCGTCTCGTATTAATCTTGTACGAAGGTGAATTATTTTTCTGTCTTTTTCGTCTCGTATTAGTCTTGTACGAAGGTGAATTATTTTTCTGTCTTTTTCGTCTCGTATTAGTCTTGTACGAAGGTGAATTATTTTTCTGTCTTTTTCGTCTCGTATTAGTCTTGTACGAAGGTGAATTATTTTTCTGTCTTTTTCGTCTCGTATTAGTCTTGTACGAAGGTGAAAAATATGACTTTTGTCATGAACTGTAATGGCCCACCAGTTGCTGGCGCGGACACATCCACAGAGAAACTTCTAACCAAGCATAAGCATATTTATGTGATGTATTTAGTAAATACAAATCTCATTATCTTCTTTAACCCATTCTCTTATTAACCAATCAGAACCATCATAAATAGGTAACTTTTTGTTTTGCTCCCCGAAGCCCTTTACCCCTTCAAATCTTTCCAAAACATCCCTATTTACGTGCAAATGTATATGCTGAACTTAAATCGGTAATTGTTTATTGAAGAAACCTACCTTTTTTTTTTTTCATTTTATCGAGCAGAAAAATATGGAACTTCTTGTCGCTGTTTCTCTCACCCCGTAACCACGGTTCAGAATGTTATTCACTGCAGATTGAATTCACGCGTAGTTTTACGATTTTTCGGTCTTTTTACTTCCATTTTGCGATTAATGCGCGGAAAATGAGTTCTGAAACACGTCAAATCGCGGAGTAATTGCTCCCAAAGGAAGTAAACAGAACGAATTCAGTTTCCTAGGCCTCAGGTCATTCAGCGGTGAATCAGAAATAAGAACGGTGGTAAGGGGTGAGATATAGTCCGATTTATTTCTGGTCGATAACATGAAAAAAAGGTACGTTTCTTCTATAAACAATTATCGATTTGAGTTCAGCATATATATTTGCACGGAAATAGGGATGTTTTGGAAAGATTTGAAGGGGTAAAAGCCTTCGGGGAACAAAACAAAAATTTACCAATAAATATTCACTGCGGGTCAGTTGTTTTCGCGTTCGAAATGGCGCTCAGCATATTCAAATATTAACTGTGTTCACCTTATTTCTTTAGACGTGCACAATATTTTGCTAATATTCATAGTAGCCTTTCCAACTTGTGCATCGTAGAATCTTCCCTCAAGAAACGGTCACCAGGTATATTCTCCCTCTATGAAACTAACTTAAACTCTTCCATTGCTACCAATGAATTCTTGGTTCTAGGCTGAAAGAATTCCAGCATTCACGTGCATGGCCTTGGTGGAAATATCTGGGATAATCTTTCGATGGCCAGGGAAATGTTTCTCGAGGCCGCATAGTACTCTTTCTTATGCTTCCGACTTTTATTACTAAACTCTGTTAGCTTGTAGTGGGGGTATCTATTCTTTTCCCGTTTGTAGTGGGAGTTCGTTCTAGTGAAGGGTAGTTGCATATTGTTGAAGATTAACGGAATTTGGCCTTGTTGTAGATCGCCCACTATAAGTCATAAAATGATTATAAAATCAAGAAAAGCAAATTGAGTTGGAAAATAACATTTTATATATACACATATCAATTAATGCTTTTACAATTAAAGTAATACTTGAAATATAGATCCAACGGAGGTTAAAATGTTCAGGGCAATAAAATGCTGAAAGAGAATTAATGCTTAGGAATGTGGGGAGCGCTATGAGTAAGGAATGTCTTTGATGTAGTCGCTCCTTAGGTCAGTAAGTAGTTTTGAGGCAGGGAAGAAGGACAGAGGTGAGGGAGGCGAGCGTAGTAAGCCACTTGACTTTCGGTTAAGGGAGATACTAATTACTCTCTTCTCGAGTCGGTCTGCCTGTCGAAGCTTTCTGTATCCGCTTTTTATATCTTTTTTTTGCATCACAGCAGCTCATTTGGGATTTCACACTTGTATTTGATTCTGGGCTTCCCATTGGCTGGTAAATAAAATTCGCGTAGGCTTGCGAACTGGAAATTTAATATTTGATTAATTTTTAGTTTTCAACCGGAACATCTGCGCGGAGCCGGCGGCGCACGGACGACTTTTGGTCATTTGCTTTTTGGTCGTGAAAGCGCTTACATCCGGTCCAAAAAAAGAGATAGCTTATGGTGATACCGAGCCTTTTGCTCGATATCACCATAAGCTATCTCTTTTTTTTATTGCTCCCCTCTTTTCAGGACGGCAGTATATTAAACATCATGACAGTATAGAAGAAGCGCTTTCTCTCTATCCATCTGTGAACATCTTTGTCTTCGTTGACTTTAATGATCATCATGACACGTATGTTCTAAACATCCTGTTATTGAGACATTAAATGTTTCCATTGTTCAATCCCTTATTCAAACCGTGGGACTCTCTACTCGTTTTCCTATTTATTTCTTACCTATTTTCTCTACTCGCTCTTGCCGAACTTTGCGATGCTGCCCTCTTGGTAACTCTGACCAATTTATGGTAGCTCTTGATATTTCATTCTAATCATCTATTAAACAGGAACCCCATTATCCTTAAAACCTCTTTTAGTTACCAGCATCTGTGAATTTCTTCGCGACACCCCTGTCACGTTTGTAACTCGGACCTTCCGTCAGCAAGGACAAATTCTTTCGACACCGTTTCCTTTTGTCTGTCTGTTTACCTTTACTTCTCGTTTCACTGCGACATCTTTCTTGTTACTGTTTTTTATTCTATTTTATTTTGTTTTCCCTTCTCTTTCATTCTTGTGCTTTCTAACATAGGTTATGCTTCCTTTTGTTTTAATTGCCTGTCCTTTATCACGCCTTACCGTTTTTTATCCACTCTCGGCAACGTGATAATACCACGTGAGTAGAGTTTGCCTTTTGGCAGGATTTTCAGATTCTCCCTGTTGGTCCCTATATCCACATGCACTATTCGCCTCTCCACCGTTTCATACAACTTTGATTTTTTACTGTGCTGCCCTGGACAAAATGCCGAAAAGCATCCTGCTTAGACAGCCAGTTTAACTCAAATTCGCAAGAACATACAGACGAATTTTATTGAAAAACGAAAGATCTAATTGGAGGAATAAAATCTTTCGTTTTTCTATGAAATTCGTCTGTGTGTTTTTATGAATTTGAATTAAACTGGCTGTCTAAGCAGGATGCTTTTTGGCATTTTGTCCAGGGTAGCACAACCCCATGTATTGACATCTTTAACTTCTCAGTTGAAAATTGCGCCACTGAGGTTTTTTCTTGGTTCAAGGTCGGCATAGACACTTTCATTTCTTCTGGGAAATAACAGATGAAACCTCAATCCATGGTTTTGACTAGCATGCCCAGCCACAAGAACCACTATTTTCGGCTATACCAGTCTGACATGTCATAACATGTATCCGTTGCTGCTCATAATAAATATAAGCCAGTCCTCGAATGAGCAAAATACCTGTTTGCCGAGAGAATGAGGCACTGGAACTCTAACAACTTTGGCTCTCGTGATTACTGGCGGCTCTGTAATAAGGCATAAAATAAGTGCAAAGCTCTATTCTCCCCCTCCACCTATGCAATCAATTTGAGGTGTTAACATCCTCTACTGATAAAGTTGAATGATTTGCCTGTAAATTCTCCTCAAACTTTACTCTTGACACATTCGAAGTATCACTGACTAACTTCACACTTAGAAATTGGGTTTTTGCTATCGTCTCTAAACTAGATCCCCACAAACGATGTGAACCCGTTGGTATCCCTGTAATAGTCATTAAGAGGTGTGCTTCCAAAATAGCTCCTGTTTTCACTAAACTGTATAATAAATGCTTCCTGCTTTCTTATCTGCAGGAAGTCATCATCTGTTCCAGTTTTTAAGAATTTTGGTGAGCCGTCTGACCCTTCCAACTATCGGCCTATTAATCTTCCATCCATTTTTGGAAAGCTCCTAGAGGCCCTAACCAATGCTGAATTGGTTCATCATTTCTCATCGCAGGGACTTTTTTTTATCAGACAAACAATACAGCTTTCGTTTCTCCAGGTCAACTGCTGATGTATTGACGATAATTAAGGCAAGAGTCTATCATTCTCTAGATGAAAATGGCAAAGTCCTTGCTATTGAATTGGACATATCAAAAACCTTTGACAGAATCTGGCATGCAGGTCTTCTCCAAAACTGAAAAGTTACTGCGTCTCTGAACAAATTTTTGAACTGATCAAGTTTTTCCTATCAAATCGTGAAATGAATATCATCCTGAGCGACCAATCGTCTGGATACTTTCGTACTAATGCGGGTATTTCGAAGGGATTTATTTATATTTTTAAATTTCATTAACGATTTATTTATGTTTTTAAATTTCATTAACGACGTTCCTGATCGCATTGGCTCTCAACTTGCCATCTACACCACAGACGACACAAACATTTATACAACCTTTGATCCCAGCCCGGTGGCCAGCGAGTGAAGAAAAGAGTTGTTAAGTAGCACTGGCTGCTTGGTCAATGAATGACAAATGTTTCCACATAATGAAACAGATACCATTACTATACTAATACTATTATCGTTACCAATATAATTACTATTACCATTACAAATACCATTACTATCACCAATACAATCACCAGTACCATTACTATTACCATTACCAATACCATTACCACTACCATTAACATTACCATTGCCAATACCATCACCATTACTATTACCACTACCATAACTATTACCAATACCATCATCAGTACATTACTATTACCATTACCAATAACTTCACCAGTTCCATTGGTATTGCCATTACCAGTACGATTGCTATTACCATTACCAGTACCATTACCAATACTATCACCAGCACCACTAGTATTACCATTAGCAATATCATTTAACCAGTACCATTAACATTACCATTACCAATACCATCACCAGTACCATTACCATTACTATTACCAATACCATCACCACTACCATTGCTATTACTATTACCATCACCAGTACCATTACTATTACTATTATTATTACCATTACCAATAACCTCACCAGTACCATTGATATTGCCATTAGCAGTACGATTGCTATTAGCATTACCAGTACCATTACTATTACCATTACCAATACCATCACCAGTACCACTAGTATTACCATTAGCAATACCATTACCAGTACCATTAACATTACCAATACCATCACCAGTACCATTACCATTACTATTACCAATACTATCACCAGTACCATTGCTATTACCATTATCATCACCGGTACCATTACTATTACCATTACCATCACCAATGCCATTACCATTACCATCACCAGCACCATTACTATTACCAATACCACTACAATTGCCATTATTTTACCATTACCATCACCAGTACCATTACCAGTAACATTACTATTACCATTACCAGTACCATTACTATTACCATTACCAATACCATCATCAGTACTATTACTATTACCATTACCAGTATCATTACTATTACCATTACCACTACCATAACCAGTACCATTACTATTACCATATTCATTACCATCACCAGTACCATTACTATTACCATTACCAGTACCATTACTATTACCTTTACCAAGACCATCACCAGTACCATTACTATAACAATTACCATTATCAATCCCATTACCATTTCCACTAAGTGTGAAGTACAATTGTGGAGCCTGAGTGACAAATGTTTAGAAAAGGAAAAGAAAATTATAACTTGCCAAATGTTTTTTTTTTGCAAAGAAAGACGCATTGAAGACATTGAGTTAAGACGTTACTCTTTATTTCGTTACAGCTGAGTTTTGCATCATAATACAATTGTGTTATATGTTTGTGAGTTTTTGTTTGTAGGGTGGTGATGGTTGGTGTTGGTGTGCTGTGGGTGACAGGGAAAACAAGCAGTGGCAGACATTAGATAAAACACAGACATATACAACAGGTTGAGGGAGGGAGATGGGTGCTGGGAGTAATGGCACCAGGAATTTTGGTGCCATCTGCAGATGTAGGCTGTAAGGCACTTGGTCCTTTTAGTTATAACAAAACAGCTTATGATGAGCTATTCCGTCAGGCGATGTTCTCTTTTTTTTATCACTATTGTTCTTTTTTTTTAACAATTTTTATATTCTTTTAAATTCAATTTCTTTAAAGTTTTGGTTTTTGTCATAGATGCTGTTGCTGCTGTTGTTGTTAGGAGTGTAAACAGAATAAAAAATGAATTTGAAACAGCAGTCAACCTATAAAAGTTCTTCATGCTTGGCAGCCACTCTCTATGCTGGACAAAAACCTGAAATATTTTTATCCTTGCAGTGGAAATTAAGCCGATGCATTACCTAATAATTTTTAAAATTCTATCTGTCTCGGTTCTTTCTTAAAATTATTTTAATGGATGCACAGAGAGCATTTATGTTTTTATTTTCTTATTGCGATCATTGTCTTTTTCGTTAAATCTTAAAAATTTATTTTTGTTCTCTATCAAGTGTTGGCCACATTATCTTTCTGGAAATGAAATCTGAAAAGTTTTCTTTAGTCAAGATAGCAGCTTCATAAAATATAAAACCTGAAAGGAGTTTAAGTTTTTCCTAAATTCCCTCAAGGGTAGCCTAGGGTATGAAGATAAAAAAATGTTTCAAGATACACTAAACCAGTGGTTCTCAACCTTTTCTTTGACCCTAGCCTACTTTTACACTTAACTTCTTTTGGTGGACACCAATAACCATTTGATTGAAAAAAAAAAGCTTACTTTATTTTTTACCAATAGATTAGTTTAGGAATTATATCATAGAAATAGTGACTGTATATACTTTATTTTGTAATAAAACTAATTTAATGAAAATAAACTTGTATTTAACAACTAAATTATATGGTATGTTTATGTAAATTATTATATAACTAATAATAAACCATTTAAAATATGTGTATTATTAATAAATTGAAAAAAGTGCTGATTTATTTAAGAAAATCCCTGTTATTTTGTGAGTTTTTTAAATATTCAACTCCATCGAATTCAATGATAGTTGAAGATCCCCTTTTTTTACAATGTCAATCTATTGCTATATTAATTAATTTAAATCAATATTTTATTTTATTTTATTTTATTTTATTTTATTTTATTAATATTTGAAATTAATATTATTATTTAGTATTAATATGCTAAATTAAATTATATAATAAATTATAATCTTCATATAATTCTTCCTTTACAAATTCTTCTCAGTTTTTATTTAACTTTTACAATGAAAACATTCAGTAGAGTAAAAGAGATGCTAAATTATATCATTTCATCTTGTTTTTCTGCTAGATTTAGAGTTGTTTTTCTGTTTTTGATATTTTTATATGATGTAGGTTATTGTAGAAATTCCAATTCTCTGTTGTAACAACTTTTCCAAAGTGAAATTGCACTTTGGGCCATTAAAATATTATATTGAATTTGTTATTTTTTTGTGTGGATCCCCAGGGTCCATATGTACCTCAGTTGGGAACCACTGTGTTAAACAAAACATAGAAAAAGAATGTAAAGATTAAATGTCAAATGTTATTAAATATTATAATTTGTTATAAAAGGTTTTGACATACTTTGTCCAACATTAGTAGTCTATAATCTGCTATCAAAGGTTTAACAGATAAAATTGCAGTATTTATTAAAACAAATATTTTGTCAGAAAGTATAAAACTTTTCCAAGATTTGATAATTCATTCACAATTCACACTTATAAAATACTATATGTATATCCAACAGTGAAAAAAATGATTACAAGTTCCAGAGGTGCTTTACATCAAAAGACAGCAACCTACCATCTAATAAATTTTCTTAAATCTTGACAGGCACATGTTAAAATGTTTTTAATTGTAAGATCATTTTAGTCATGTCATATTTAAAATCTTTTCCATCACCAGAGCCTATGACCTCCATTCACTTAAAATTTTTGACTGCTAATAACAAAAATGCTCCACTGCTTATCTCTTGACTTTTATGGATTTTTTTTCATAGAATTGACCCATGATGTTTGAAGGTACTTGAAAGATTATACATAACTTTGCAAGTTCCTTTATAAATTTCTATCTGATATCAAATGACTTATTAATAAACGTTCCATGTTCTATTTAATAAACTATATTTAAACAAAGGATTGCTGCTCAAATATACAATATTATGTGTGTGTCAATGTGTATGTGTGTCAATGTGTATGTAACACTTTTTACAGAGTGCACAGATACTTTCATCCACAGTGATGGGATATGGCACAAGGCCAGTCTAAAATGGGGAGTCAAAACATGTGCACGTGGACTAAAGCCCCAAATTGTCCAGTCCCTGCAACCAACAAACACTAACATTATTATTCCACTGATCCTCCTCATTGGCGCAATAAGGAGAGAGACTGGCACAAGGTTGAAATCTCTGGGACCTGGCATCTCTCATTCATTTGTGTTTCTATACAAAAACAGAAACACAGGCAAGGCAAAGTGCACAGATACTTCACTCTGATCTACTTATAGAGGGATGGTGAATGAGATTGACATTCTGAACCAAAGCAAAGTGCACTGATACTTCACTTTGATTGCTTGAGTGTGAAGTATCTGTGCACTTCGCTTACGTTCAAAATGGCACTCTTGATCCCTCTGCAAAAAATCAAAGTTTGTAGAGGAATAGAGAATCACATTTTGATCTTAGACAGAGTGCACAGATACTTGTTTTTAAGCAGAAATATTGATTTCTATATAAATGTAATTTTCTTTTGGTGCTATGCATGTTTAATTATATTGTTTTAATTATAAAAAATATTAATTAGTTTTTGACCTCAAACACTTTTGAGATTATGAACTCTAAAGTAAATGATTTTATTTATCAAAACCATAAATAAAACATTAAGAGTATCAAACCAATCTCTTTTGCTGTTGTTCTATATTATAAATATCTTATCATACAATAATAATATGCATTTGAAGATGCTATTCAAACTATATCAACATTACAAACATAATTTGATATTGATGAATGATTTTGTTAGAGAGGGACTTCAGTTGATGTGCTTGTGGCCCTCCATAAGCTCCACAAAGAATCTGCAGGAAGAGACATTGAAGAATGAGAAACAATCAGGAAAGTATCTGCACTCTGTTCTATTAGCCATAGTGCCTTACCAACTGCAATATAGAAGAACTTATGAAGCTTTATTTAACATGGAAAACGTTTATTTTATTATAAAGGGAGAAGGAAGATGGGATGTGTTTATTTTATTACCACACCAATGTAAATATTTCAATAAGTTAATGATAAACAGTATTTAAAATAATTATATTATAAATATAATTATAATATAAATTCTATGAATAGGAAGTAAATTGTTACTGAATAGAAACTGTTGAAGGTGCCATTTAAAAGAATTTTGAATGGAAATAAAATAATTCTTGCAGCGTTTGAGAAAGAAAAACTAATCAAACTGAATTAATTTTAATCCGAGTTTTCTTTTTGTTTTTTTTTTTGTGAGAAATAATTTTTTGAAGCTTAAAGTCAAATATATCTTCATTGTATGATATTGTTTGTGTTTCTTCCTGTAGACTTCTTGTGGAGATTATGGAGGGCCACAACCACATCAACTGGTATCCCTGTCTAATAAATTTGTGAATATCAAATTATGTTTGAGAATACACGTTTTTGTAATGTTGATATAGTTTGAATATGCTTCTTCAAATATGTATTTAATATTGTATAGTGAAACGTTTATAATATGGAACAACAGCAAAAAAGAGGGGGTTGTTAATGTCAATGTTTTATTAAAAATTAGTTTTGATCAATGAAGTCATTTACTTCAGATTTCATTGTTTTGATAGTGTTTGATGTCAAGAGATTTTTAAGTGTTCATTCATTGTCAATCAAATGGAACATTATTTTGAGTATTAAATAAATATAAAGTTATCCTTAATATTTTGATCTAAAGTGAGTTAAAGTTAGAAATATGGGTTTAGCCGATATCTACCTATTTATTTATATCAAAGAAAGTTTAGCATTCTAAAACTGATTTAATTGGTAAATAATTTTTTTGAGAAATAATCTTTTTCTAGTTAAATTATGAATATCACAGAAAAATTTAAAATTTATATAAGGTATGAAACTAAATTTCCAGAAAAATATTAATGATGCGTAATATTTAAATCAGAACATACCCCTCTCCTCGCGACATGGCAAGATTGGCAGTGTCTGAACCAATGTAGATTTCGGTTTGGAGAACATCTTTTCCCAAAAAACTATCGGCTGTAGGTATTTCTGAACAGGCAACACAGAGTTACTTCCCTTGTTCTTCAACATACACAGGAACTTGTTTTTTTTGTTTAAAAGTTTAGAAGAAATAAAACAATGGACAGTAGGATTTTGGGGAATTAATTTAATATAGCAACTATATTTTTTTAATAATCAAGGACGACAAAAGGAGAAATAAGTGACCTACCTAAGAAGCTTGTATAAATAAAATAACAACAGCGAGTGGGAAAGATGAAAAGGTTGAAAATTACAAAGACACTCGTCCTGAAAGGACACGCCTCACAAAATAATGAGTGTTGTATTAAAATTTATTTTATAGAATTTTTTATCTTGAGGATAAAATATAAAATTAACTGATGGGTTAATCTGTTAAAAAAACAGTAGACAAAATATATAAATTGTTAGGTAATCTTAATTTAAGAGCAAAAACGATTTTATTTATTATTTTCATAATTTTCTTCTTAATTTGTTAAACCCACAAATCAAATTTAGATCAATTAAAAAGAATGAAATAGTGAAAAATTTAACTTCGTTTAAAAAATTAGAACTTAAATATTAGACACAAAAAAACTACATAAAAGTTTATCTTAGTCATTGCTATTGTAGTGAGCTAGATGTGTACATAGGGTTTTCAGATTTGACAAAGAGTTTGATTTTATTTTTAATTGATTTTTAATTATATTTTTAAGCAGAAATTATTACTCTTTTTTATATGCCATTATTATCTTTAGTATGCACTGATTGACTTGCTTTATGTAGTGTTCTTAGTTTGTCATAGTCATAGGCTTTTAGTTGCTACACTCTCCGCCATTTTCCTAGCTCTGTGAATTGCATACACTTATATAAGATTATAACAAATGACTTAAATTTTTATATTCAAAGAGACAACTTAAAAAGTTATTGCTTATATGATATCTATTTTGTTTTTATAGACTATCATTATTCTCTTTGAATGTTAGTTCTGCACTTCAGTGTTATTAAAGTTGGAAGAAGGGATATTACTCTCTATTAAAGATAAGTGTTAAAAAGACTAAAATTAGTATTTTATATAAATGTGGTCATAGGATTGTAACTGGACATATTTAAAACTAGAAACCTTTGTTATTTTTATGTAAAATTAAATTCTAGTGGAAATAAATTATTTAACAAATAAACTCCTATTTTTCATGTTAATTTTATTCAGGTTTATTGTAATATGTACCTTTTTATGATATTACTCTAAAAATATGGCTTCTTTTTAACAGTCACCTCACAGCCATTTTGATAAATGACAAAATGATTCTTTTGCTTAATATTCAAAAAATATAATTATAATATTTTGCTTGATCAATTTACAATTAATTATGAGACTTCAATGATGTAAATTTTTAAAGTCATCGAAGAATTTGAAATAAATGCCAGTATTTTTTAAACTCTTTTCAAATGCTACCAAAGGATGATTTTTTTTATCATTGACAAAAACAATTAAATCTTTAATACACGAATTAATAATAATTAATAATTTAGGATTTTTTGGATCATTAAAGGATGCTGACATTCTGACAATGGCCGTAAAGATGGACAAAAAAGAGATGTCTTTTTATATACACAAGCAGCAACAGCAACAAAATGACTGCCATTTATTTTTTAACAAAGGATCAGTTTTTTTAATCCCTCCCCCAAAATTGATTTTAGAATGTTACAATCTTATATTTTCTGAGTGTTGTCATTATGTGTTAGGAAATAAACATGCATATATATATATATATATATATATGCATATGTACTTACATATATATACTCAAATAATGTAGTCAGACATAAATGCTCGAACTGATTGATATATATATATATATATATATATATATATATGATGTATGTGTGTATGAGTGTGCATGTGTATACTATTTATTTCTGCCTTTCTCTCTATATATACATATATATATATATATACATATATATACATATATATATATATATATATATATATACATATATATACATATATACATATATATATATATGTATTTCTCTCTCTCTCTATCTCTCTCTCTATATATATATATATTTCTCTCACTCTCTCTCTATATATAGAGAGAGAGAGAGAGAAAGAGAGAGAGAGAAATATATATATATTTCTCTCTCTCTCTCTATATATATATATACATATATATTTCTCTCTCTCTGTATATATTTCTCTCTCTCTCTCTCTATATATATATTTCTCTCTCTCTCTCTCTATATATATATATATATATATATATATTAAGGATGAATATTAAGTTTTTGCTCCATGTTTGCTGCAACTCTGTGTTTCGGACACATAGCGATCATCGGGCATAAATTTAAACCTGTTTAAATTTCATTTACTTCCTTATGTGAAATACTCATGAGTTTAATGAAAGGCAAGAAAGAAATGCATATTTATTTGTTGCATTCTTACCACCAGCAACTCATTGTATACTCTTTTATATGTGTGTGTGTGTGTGTGAACAAAGCTTTATATATATATATATATATATATATATATATATATATATATATATATATAAATATTTTAAGGAACATGAAAAAAGATTTCGACAATGAGAGATAAAAAATACTTAAGAAACAACAAAATATAGATTTATTGTATGGTATCCAACATTATAACGTTTCGGTTGTTATAACCATCATCAGGGCTTATAAAAAAAAAAACTTCACAAAAGTAAATATAACCTCTGATGATGGTTATAACAACTAAAACATTATAATGTTGGCTACCATACAATAGATTCATATTTTGTTGTTTCTCAATTATTTTTTATCTCTCTCTCTCTCTCTCTCTCTCTCACACGCACACACACACACACACACATATATATATAGAGTCATTTACATACAAGCTTTAATTGGAGTAGATAGACTAAACTATCACCCGGTTCACACTCCACTCACGTCTATTAAACAGGTGAAGAGGCTCATCCCTTGTTCCCTGTTTAGGATGTGGTTTCCGGCTTTCTCTTTTCCAATCTTTTCACTCCTATGTAGCCCCCTGCACATTAGTGGCTTTACCACCTTGCTCGGGGTGATATGATTGAAAAAAAAAAAAGCCTGTTTCGCCTACAAGCCTGTTTCGCCTACAAGCCTGTTTCACATCCACATACAAATCTATATTTATCATTTCAATGTTATTTTTAGTTGGTATCCATATATGAGTAGATAAAATTTTATTAGATTAATAAGTAGAAAAACTATTACTTCTATCATATATATATATATATAGTGTGTGTGTGTTTATATAACTCTGTATCTGTATATGTATATATATTATATCCATGTGCGTGCTTGTTCATTTGTGTCTGTGCATGTTTGTATATATGCATGTGTATTTAATGTGTTGCTACTGTATTAAATAAAAGATGCAGTCATAGCATTAGATTGTCCCAAAATAATTATACTTTCAAATTTCATCTCTTCTCATCAGTAATTGATTATAAGATGCAAATAAGCTGATAAGTATAATTATTTTATAACAATTTGTTATTTTCAATGGATACACACACAGATAATGAATCCTAGCGCCAATGAAACTGTCTGCAGGAAGTTGCAACTTGATTCAGGTACAAAAACACAAAAATAACAACTGTTTTTTTTTTTTAATAAAGAAATGTTCTCCAATTTTTTTTTTTTGTCAGTGCAATTTAGTTTTTATGAAAAGATGCTTGCCAAGGATTTGCGATGTTTTTTAATCAGCAAAAAAACCCAAATGAATGCATTTTGAAACGATTAAGAGAAAGATACATTTTCTTACTGAATTGTTTGTTTTTTAAAATATTTTTCTTTGTTATTTGATTTAGTGAAAATTTGTAATTATTTATTTTTTTGGAGTAGAATAAGAATTTATTTGAACTGATGATGATAGATTAGAAATTTGGTGTTATGGATATTAAAAGCTATTTAGAAAGACTACTATTTTTGATCTGGAAACACACACACACACACACACACGCACACACACACACACATGCATGCAGACATGCACATACATATACACATACATTATTATGCGTGCATGCACACACATGTATACACATACATACATGCATACATACACATTTATACAGACACATACATACATACATACATACATTCATATACACACATGTATACAGACACATACATGCACACATACATGCATAGACTCATACATACATGCTTACATGTACACACATACATTAATACATACAAGCATTCATACGCTTACATACCCACATATATGCATGCATACAGACATACACAGATACATGCATACACACACATAAAGATATCAGATGGCCTGAAAATTGTGTTCAAGCATGACACAGATTGTCACTACTCAGTGTTGAGCTCAGTGTCCACTTTCATATTTTATTTTTTTTATATGTGTGTGTGTCTGTCTGTATATATGTATATATGCATGTCACTCACACACATACACACACAGATATATCAGATGACCTGAAGATTACATTCAAGCATGACACAGAATGTCACAACTCAGTGCTGGTATCGTGTCCACTTTTATATTTTATTTTTATATATGTGTATGTCGTGTGTCTGTATGTATATGTGCACATTGTCACTCTCTCTCTCTCTCTCACACACACACACACACACATGCACACACACATGTATTTGGACAACAATGTTTCCTTTATACATGTTTAAGATTTTTATTATCTCTGGTTCTGGTCATTTTCTCAAACAACAAGCTTAACTGTTTGGATTGATATATTGTGATGCATTTGTTTTCATATGTCTATCTATCTATCATATATATATATATATATATATATATATATATATATATATATACAGAAAAATTAAGGCAGACACGTTATTTCATGGTAAATCGGAAGTATAGGCCTATTTCAGGCAAACCATCATCAGCTTTGGTATTTATTGTACAAAGGATTTTACACAAATCTTTTGTACATTAAAGAAGGAAGCTGATGATGGTTTGCCTGAAATAGGCCTATACTTCCGATTTACCATGAAATAACGTGTCTGCCTTAATTTTTCTTATATTTGCTCTATATGTATTTATATACATATATATTTAGAGCTCCCCTAGAGAGTTGTATGTGCAGGATACTTCTTTGGATTCTTCTATATCTACATTGCATGCTTATATACATACATACATACATATATATATATATATATATATATATATATATATATATATATATATATATATATATATACCAATCACTTGAAAAAGGTTGAAGCACACAATAGCTGAAATGTTGTCAAAATATGGAAATACAATCTGAATAATGTAAATAATTACAATACCTTATCTCATAACTATATACCTCCCCATATATATATATATATATATATATATATATATATATCCAAACAGGCTTGATTAAAAAGCACTCACAATGTCTATTTCATTTTTATTGTATTTTACTAATAAAATATTATACAGACAGACTTTGTTGGTTTCTTTCAGTCAAAATTGTTTGGATGAATATTTGCTGTCCAAATGTTCTTTATGTATTTATCTGTGTGTGTGCACATACATGTGTGTGTGTGTGTGCGTGTGTGTGCGTGTGTGTGCGTGTGTGTTAGAATGTTTTTTAAATGAACTCATGTTGGTTCTTTTTCAACTGATTGTAAAATATAACATTGCCAAATAGCCTGACATTCGTTTGTTGAATCATCAAAGAAACTTGCAACAGAAATATGATAAAGAAAAACAAAAAACAAAAAAAATGTCATTATGCATTTTTTGTTGAATGTTAGAAAGCTTTTTATGAACCAGCCAGGTAAGAAAATAAGAAAATCAAACATTTCTTTCTTAAAACCCAAATCTTTCGCAACATGTTGTTTTAATAATCGCACATCTCAGCTCAATAGCTACCGACATCTGTTGCCGTTGCTTAGAATTGATTTATATTTTATGACATTATTTTTGCTGTTTTCACGAATAAATGTTCGATGCTTTTGAAAGTCATACCTGGTGATTCCATCAAGCTGTTTTTATCACTAAATGGCACATTGATAATTATTTTGATTTTGTTTTGACTCATTGGATTTTTCATGCACCTGTTTTCTACAATTTGTTGTTGTAAAAGATAACGTTGATTTTCTTTTGTCTTTTTTTGCTTTGTTTTTCCCTGTCAACATTTGGTTTATTGAATACATGCATACATACAAACACATGTACATACCTACATGATGCATATATATATATATATATATATATATATATATATATATATATATATATATATATATATATACATATATATATATATATACACATATATATATATAAAATCATGCACACAGACATGCATAAGTATGTAAATACATATATACATGCCTAAATATATGAATGTAATGTAAGTTAAGAAAATCATTTAAAAAAAGATATATTCACATAATAAATGTATAAAGAAAACCTGGAAAGAGGAACAATTTATAGCAATATTAAATTTCTCACACTGCTTAAAAGAACACACTCCATTAAAAAAATGAATAGTTCAAATAGATCGACTAAACCCTGTTATCAGTAAAGGAAAAAAAAAAACAAAAACAAAAAAAAAAACAAAAGGTTTTAAATATCTTTTTTGCTCTTTGCAAGGGTGCTCAGTTATACAAACAAACAAATAAACAAACATTTTTTTTCTTTTTTTAAATCCCAGCCAGGGAAATAAAGTAACCCTGCATTGTGTTTTCTTTTAATTTTATTTTTTATTGTATGTAAATTTAGCCGATCAAGTTTCTTATACACACATACTTTTCCTTTTTCAAACAATATTAATTTTTTTTACCCTCTGGTGAGGACACACAAATGATGGGTGTGTTAAAGTGACATTTTAAAAAATTTTTCTTCTTGGTTTTATTTTCTTCTTTTGTTTATTTGTTTTTACTTTGTGTCATAGTCTAGAAAGTGTTGAATTTCCTCCTGTGACTTTGAAAAGGAAGTGAGTTCTGGTTTTATTTGACTTTATAAAAAAGTATTTGCATTCAGTTTGTGTTGAGAATATCATCATTAGTCTTACAATCATTTAGTTTCTGGGTTTTTGTCAGATTTCCATATATAAGCAATCCGGCAATATTTGCCTAAATGTAGACATTTTCTTATCTCTTTTTTGGTAAAAAATTGTCTTGAGTTTGTGAATTTAAAATTGACGTTTGAGAAGATGAATATATCTGTTTGGGATGGGATAAAAAGATTGATTTATATTTAGAGAGCAAATGGTGCTTTCTTTCTTTTTTTTTCTTTTTATCTTTTAAAGTATTTCCCTGTCTTCACGCAACATAAAATGCGATAAAATAACAATTCAAAACAAACTGCTTCTTAAAATATTAAAAAAAAAGAAAGACAAATAAGCTATTATAAGTTGTCTCCCCTTATACAATTGTCTTTGAAAATGTTTTTTGTTTCATGATTTTATTAACCTTATATTTTGGACAAATTAAGTAAAATATATTATTTACTTCTTTTTGTGAGAAATAATTCACTTATAGTTGTTAAAATTGGTCATTTATTGAATATTTCTATTTATTAAAAATTTAATACAACTTTGTTTTTTCCACTCTTCTTGCTTGTGGGACTCTCTTCCAACTCCAGCCAATTTTAATCTGCAAAATTTTAAATATAATGTCAATTGCTATCTACTGTCTTCTTTAATACTCTTTTCTCTTCCTGCTTATTATTAATGGTTCTGTTAATAATTCTTTGACATCCTGTAAACCATTGTGTCTTAGTGGCTTTACTACCTTGCATGGGGTGATATTGATTTACAAAAAAAAATTAATATTTATTATCTATATTTAAAATATTTTAAAATGAGAATTAATTTTCTGATTAAAAACTTATATGAAAGTTACTGTTCATGCAGGTAAGTTGGATCTTGAAAGAACTTTTATTTTTTGGATAGGACTAATAAAATGAAACAAACTATTTTATTGCATAGGACTTGAAATTGAAGCAGCGTTAAAGACAGAGATCTATATCACCAATCTTTTTTTATCTAGAAAATAAAAAAGGCATAAGTTGGGAAAATTTTTGATGAAAATAAACATTCGGAAAAAAAAAATCCAAATGAAAATAAAAAGAGGTTGATTTTTTAAAAAAAGTTTTAGTTGTAGTCAGATGATTCCATTTTGGTCATTCACAATAAAAAAAAAACAAAAAAAAAACTGTATTTTTGTTTTTGGATAAAAAATCGTTATGAAATGGGCCAAAAATGTCATCTCCAGAACTTCTCATCCACCTCCTCCTCAATCATCATCATCCTCCTCCTCCTCGTCATCATCATCCAACTACTAACAAAATGAAATAATTTTTCCTTATTTTGGTGCTTTTTTGTGGTTTTCCTCTGGTTCATTCTATAACCTCTGGCGACTACACTTGTCTTTTTTATTTTTATTTTTTTCAAATTGAGTACCCTTTTTTTTTTTTTTGAGAATGATTGAGAAGTGAGGGCTGAACAAACCCCGGAGTTGGGCTCCGTCTGTTATGCTCTTCTCCATTCCATAACATCCTTCTCAACCATTTCTGTGAACTGGTAGAATTGTCCCTGCGACTATAAAAAAAGCATTTTAACTCCCAAAAAATGCAGATTGACATAAAGTCAGGGTGGACTCTTTGCGATACACCAGATGACTGATTCACATGATGTGGCCCTCAAACCACTCCGCCATTTTTGTTGTTTTTTATTAAATGTTTTATGCATTACCATGATTATAAATTTTGAGCAAAAGGCGATTACCAAAATCAAACAACTTTTTTCTCAATAATCAAAACAGAAAAAGAAAAAAAAAACTGTTAGAAATTAAATATAAATTGGGGAAGGAAGGGGTCATATAGGTTTGTTTGTAAGACTGTCAGAGATATAATAAATGTATCAATGATTATGGCATTTGTGAAATTCTTTTTGCCCTTCTATCAGATGGAGTATGTAAATATAAGTATTTCAATATAAATTGAATGTTTAATGTAGGTTGATGAGTTAAAACAATTCAAATATGGAGTAAATTATAAAGATGAAGTGAAGAAACACCTTCATATCCCACTTGAAGCTAATTTATTTAGCCTTTGTTTCCAGAGCTGGGAGCAAACTGATGTCATAAATAAATTATTAAGAAATGTTTATATCTACATATTTATATAATTTTTCTTTGTCAGTCTCACAGGCAAACCTCGTAAAGACACCAAATAAACAGAAGATAGGGATTCATAATATAATAATTTTAATATGAAAATGATTTAATCAGCTAAGGTAAAGAAGTATCAGGTGCCATTACATGATAGGGCTGTAAGAGTGAACAGATTGACTTGGGTTTGATTCAAGTAACCTGTTCACTCGTGTCTTCTGAAATTCACCTCTGGAGATTATCACGTACACAGTTTCCTTTTGGTTTCCATTTTTATTTATCATTTATTTTCATTTATTTATCATTTATTTTCATTTATTTATTTATAAAATTTAATTCTACACAGAAAGAAAGCCAGTTTCTGTGAGAATATTGTGCCTTCAATGAAAGCTTTAGTTATTTCGAAAATGTTTAAAAAATATTTTAAATACTCGACAATTTTACTATTAAGTTAAAAATTTTTAAAAATGTGGAGAACATTAAAATATAGCTTCTACAAAGAAAATTATTTCTCATTTTAAATAAATTTGCTTAATATATTTTATTTGAAAAATAAGACAAAAGCCCTTTTCTGGTCTTTTATCAGGGCTTATACTCAAGAGTTTAATAACACATTTGTTTTTTGAACTGGAAAATTTGGAGTTTATTTTTTAAAAACAACAAATGTGATTTACTCTTGTTCTTTTGGGACTAATGAGAGTTTTATAGTTGCGTTCTTGGTTTTTTGAAGGGGGCTTTTGGTGGGGAAATTTGAGTAAAGAACTGATGTTTCATGGCATTAATGCAAAGTAAGGATTCTTACAGAATAAGGAATTGGCTTATATATATATATATATATATATATATATATATATATATATATATATATATATTTCTTGTTACTATAATGTAATATTTAGTAGGTACATGTATTTGAGTAGATATCACTCTCCACTTTTTTAAACAGTGAAAAAATATCTACAGTTTTAGAGATTGAGGATTGTACTAAAAAAAGGTGCTTCCTAATAGAGATCTCTTTTACACATATTTTTTAATAAAACTCTCAATCTCAAACAACATCTCTCATTTCAGAATAGGAATGTTTACTCAAATGTTTATACCCACAAAATATAACTTTTAAAGCAGTAAGAAGTAATGTGAATTAAAAATAAATCATTTAATTACTTATAAAATTACTGTACATATATATATATATATATATATATATATATATGAGTGTGTTTGTGTGTGTTTTTATATATATAGATATACAGATGTATACATATATATATATGTATGTATACATATGAATATATAATCTGTTAGAAGTGGTTTCTTTTTCAACATTGAAATTATTAAATTAGTTTGAAGTTGTAGCATAAAAAAATGATTAGATACAATTTTTAATCAGACACCGGAAAAATTTTTAAGAATCGTAAGGCTGAGCACTGGATGGAAATATCAATATTATACATTTTATAATATTAAAAAAAATTCTATCCAAGTATAAATAATCACAGTGCTATATATATATATATATATATATATATACTAAATATATTTACATGTATGTCTACTAAAGATTTTAACTGATGACTTGACAAGAGACATAATTTGGTTCAGAGATCATTAAACACAACCACATTTTTTTTTGTTTGTTTTTAATATTTAATTTTTTTTTTTTACAAATCTAAACGTTTTTATTTTTATTTTTAGAATCTTAGGACATTTGATGAATTATACCTTTTCCCTCTGGAGAAAAATAGTGAATTGATAAAATTAAAATAGATAATATCATTGGTGAATTTCCTGCTTACTATTATATACCACTTTTATTTTACAACAAAAATGATGATTTATTTAGTATGAAAAGTAACTAAATATTTAAATATTTAATTTTTATATAAGAAGCCTATTTAACTAAAAAGGTAAAACTTTTGAAACATAAAACTTAAAACATTTGTTTACCACTTCCAGATGCTAAACATATGACTCTGCACTAAGTGGATTATAATAAAAGTTATATATATATATATATATATATATATATATATATATATATATATATATGCATGTCAGTGTTTATATATAAATGTGTGTGTATACATATGTATGCATATATAAAAGCATATATGTACATGTATACATATACACACATGCATCTGTATACACATATATATATGTATATACATATATATACAATTTTAAGTTTTTTCTATAATTTTAGAAAGTTTTAATACATATATATATATATACTATATATACAGTTTTAAGGAGTTTTGATATAGTTAAATATACATATATGTAGTTTAAGGAATTTTAATATATATATATATATATATATATATATATATATATATATATATATATATAATTTTAACAAATACTGTGTGCTTTGAGACCCGTAAAATGACAGGTAATGTTGAAAAAAGAGAGGATTTCTCAAACATTTCAGCCCTATTTTGCACGTGGCAAAAAACTGGACGAGGCAAAAAATATTTGGTCATATAGACATCAGGATTTTAGCTAAGTAGAAGATTGTATCAATAACACTAAGCACTTACAAAACTTGATATGTCAAAAAAAATGTAACCTTCAAGAAAGCCATTGTTGGAAGGGCATTAATTCAGGTGAGATAACTTATTGTAGCGATTAAACAGGGGAGGTAATTCCGATAAAACACTGGATAAATTATTCAAGGGTAAACCAATTAAAAACATACGATTCTAATTATAAGTAAAAATAAAAGGCAATGAAAAAATAAATCTTATTCATTTGTATGCATTTTTACACACGTATTTATCGCTTTCTTGTTTACGGAACCACATTTAATATCACAGAACGAACACAGATTTTTTTAAAAACAGTATCAAAATGTGCCGTAACTGATCAACAAAACAAAATCTCAACTTTTTTAATGCCTTGATGTTTCCCTAAAATATTTCGGGTGAATTTCAAGGAATTCATTAAATCCATTTTACTTCGTTTATGGTTAAAGAGCCATTCCACTTTTGGAACAACGTTTGTCTGGGATATTGATGGTGGCAGGATGGTTTTGGGAAGACATTAAAAAGAGTACGCTGAAACACAGAGATACACTTCAAATTCAGGAGCTTGAGGAAATTATTTTTGTATAGCAGCAAGTCTGTATTTAATACATTTTCGTTATCTTAACGCTGTGAAATAAGGTAAAGATTTACGACAGATTTTTTCCTAAATAACCAATGATTTAATGGTGTTCCACTTTGAGATAGTTAACTTGTTTTATTTTATTTTTAAATTTAATCAAAATAATTTGTGTTTCATTTATTCCAAATGAGGAATTTAAATGATTGACGGGATTAAATGACAAGTACAGAAAAAATAACCATCATGACAAGTACCTAATTAACTGCAATGTTCTCTGTTTCATATATATATATATATATATATATATATATATATATATATATATATATATATATGTATATATGTGTGTGTGTGTAAAAATTCAGATATAACTAGAAATATATTTTTAAAAACGCAATATGAATAAAGACAAAAGGCAAACTTATCTTAGCTGACGTGTTCCATCCTTGAATGCACTTTATCAAGGCAAATGTAAATATAAAAATACAATCTTTACATTTGCCTTGATAAAGTTCATCAAAGAACGAAACGTGATGGGGAAGATAAGTTTACCTTTCGTCTTTATTCCTATACATATTATATATATTCAGACCTGAAGATTGCGTTTTTCATGAAACGCAGAGCTGTGCTACCGGTGAGGAAAAAAATGTAATTTTTATTATTAATATATATATATATATATATATATATATATATAAATATTATTTTTAATGGTACTCGGATTTGATACACTATTTTTTTTAAATAATTAAACACTATATTTACTTACATCCACCGGCATGAATAATCGAAAAATCTTGTTAATAAAATATGCATTTTCCGGCAGGATTCGAACCTGCTTCCTCTAGGGAAAACTGTCTCAAATACGTCGATCAATGGACGGTTTTCTCTTAGGGCAGGTTCGATTCCTGCCGGAAAACGCATATTTTCTGAACATGATTTCTCGATTATTCATTCAGGTAGATATAAATAAATATACTGTTTAATTATAAAAAACAGTACCTCTACTCAAATACGAGGATCCATAAAAAATAATGTTTAAATAAATAAATTCAAAATATGTCGGTGTTAATCCATTTCGTAAAATACCGTAGAATAGAATATATATATATATATATATATATATATAGAAAGAAAAGTAAGAAAGTGTTTTTAATCTAACATGTTTCACTTTAACAAACTTTTTCAGTAATTCTTTAAAGAGGAATCTTTCGTCTTTAATGAATCTCTGAAGAAGCTTGTTAAAGTGAAACATGTTTGATTAAAAACACTTTTTCCTACTTGTTCTTTACTTATTCTCTTCATCTTGTCGGATTCCAACTTATATATATATATAAATATAAAAGTCGACAATGAAGTAAACACCCAACAATAATACAAGGCAATTTCCCGCTTAAACTCAACTGTCAGGTCATCTTTTTGTAAAAAGATGACAACTGCGTTTAAGCATAAAACAGACTGTTTTTTTTATTTTAATGTCAACTTTAAATCCGATGAGAACTCAATGTTAGAATTTAACAGAGACTAGATTATCGAGTTCCAGACGATCTAGGTTTACATCTGCAGTTCGCACAAATATATATATATATATGCAAACTTATCACTATACTCGTTTCGAAAAACCCTCCGCGTATATACGCGGAAGGAAAAAATGGTTGTAAAAAAAGAAAGAGCTAAGCACATGAATATCAGCCAAAGCGATTTGGACCGAGCCAGTACGTAGCCCAAGGAAAAAACCCGAGACGAGTAATCAAGAACAAAAAAACAAAAAAAAAAAAACACAAAAAAAAACCTTCCAACCTTCCAACCTTCTCTGAAGATCCTTTAAGGTGAAACCTTGGTAGGTTTTTAGCTCACTAGGTTAATTTACTTTATATATATATATATATATATATATATATATATATATATAGGGAGAGATGTCTCAGTAAAGTAGAAATGATCGTTAATGACATACTGTTGAAATATCTGAGCATTACGTTTATTAAAAACTTGGCGTTTATGAATTAAACAAAAATGTTTCCTTGTTAATTATTTTGTTACTGTTATCTTTGGTAAACAAAAATGATGGTTATCTTGAAGAAGTCTTTAGAAAGTGTCTACATTCCGTTATATTTCCCTAATTCTACAAAAAGATGCGTTTATTTAAAGACAATTGTATTAGCAATTAGTCCTTAAAATTGTTTCACTGTGTATCTGTTTTGTGGAGTACAGAAAACAGTAAACTCTTTTTTTTTTCTCCCGTCTTCATAAAAAACACCAAAACAAACCGCCATAGTTTTCAACAATTACTCGCTCGTGTATATAACTAATGTCTGTGGATTTTTTGATTCAGAAATGATAGGAAGGCCACAGTTGGGGAAATCATTTCAAATCCCTGACTATGAAATTTTTATTTTAGCCATTTAGTTTTCAGACTAAATTTGATAAAATGTCTATTAAATCCTCGGTCTACTTTCATAGCAGCCAAAGGCTTACTTGACAACTATTCTGATGTTTCGCGGTGTAATCGTTTTAACTCTGCTGATTGTAAATGTTTCTTCCTTAGTATAAAAAGAAGCTAAGAAATTTAACCCTTTTTAGACTCGGAGGAAAAAACACGACTCGACGAACGATCGTCTGTGCGCAAGTATAACCTTCAATTACCTGAAGTAAACAAGATCGTCTGTGATAACTTTTGCGGTCCAGTAAGTCCGGAGAATATATCTGTGTATATATATATATTTTAATTTTTAACTTTCAGTCTCAGTTTTTAAAGTTTTAAATAAGACAAAATATATGTAAAACGATACAGAAAATAACTGAAAAATCCTTCCGTCTATCTCCCAATTATTGGTAATGATTGTATTTGCCTTCTTCAGTAATAACATTTTTTCTGGGGTAATCTTTGAGCGTCCCGGCCAAAATTTTAGAAAAAAAAAATATAAATGTCAAAAAAAAAAAAAAAAAAAAAGAAACAAAAAAAAAAAAATGTAAAAAATTGCAGGTAAGTGTTCGATTGAGGTAAGGGCCCAAATCGCACCCCCACGGGAATGTGCACGTCCGTGGGCGGTGTTTAGTCCTAGCATTGCCTCTCACTGAGTTTGCGAATGGGGGAGGAGTTGATTAGTTGACTGGTGGGTGTTGCTGCACGTGGCGCTCCTCCTGACCCACACTGTCCCATCAACTACCCCCCGCCCACGCCTAGCCGTAGGCTTCCTTGCCGGTGGCTGCACTAAAGCCTGCCAGCGGCATAAAGTGAATACCGTTGTCTGTGATACTTTTTTTTCGGGGTCCTTTCTTCACTGTCTTTTTCGACGAACCAAAGCATTTCATTGCGAACCGGAATTCCCTCAGCATTTCTGCACAGATGGAACGCTGCAAAGAGAAAGAAGATGAGTTAAAAAAAAAAAAAAATTACCCCCCCCCCCCACCGCAAAAAAAACAAAACAAAACAAAACGAGCAAACTGTAACTGTTAAGAGTGTCAGTTACTGTCGCAAGATTGTGTATTTTCATGGTATAAAACACACTTATGTTAATTTCTGTTAATTCACCCAAAAAATAGCAACTCACGCCAAAATAAAAAGAAATTATATTTACTGAAATTCGAACCAAATTCTATCAGAGCGAGACCCTTCTACTGCACAATGGTTGGGTGATCTTTGCGATCGCCCCAAAATGTGGGCTACTCACGTGCACTATTTCTAATCTTGGGGTCTTCGATCGTACTTCCTTCGATAAACAGGCTTTTTTTTTGTTTAAATTGTAAAAAAAAAAAAATCCTATAAGTACCTCGAATATCATCTGCACTTACGAAATGTGAATAACTCCCTAATTTTTGGTAATTTTCGATTCTGAGGGTTGGAGTTGTGGCGCGTCATGCTAAACAAATTTTGATTTAAAATCTATCATTTCAAAAGAGCGCAAAAATTGAAATAAAAATATCAAATAAATTATTTATAACATAAATCTGTATTTACATAGTATAGACAACACCAAGACGCACACAACATGCACTTAACACAACAGCAAAGGTCTCACACACACACGCAATCAGTAACAATAACCATACACACACTTCTTCCTCCCTTATAACAAACCGCTAACCAGGCTAAAGCACACACGCACACACGCACACACGCACAGATAAATTAAATAGGGTAGATTTAATTACAATACTACACATAGCCTTTACACACAGAAAAAAATAGTTACAATAACCACGCTAACACATTTTCTCCCCACCCAGCGGGCTGTAGTAGCAGAGGTGCCCATAACAAACCACGTACCAGGACAGAACACACACACACACACACACACACACACACACACACACACACACACACACACACACAGATATATATACAAAATAAAGTAGATTCAATTACAGCACACACAACGAGCAAACACCATCAGATAAATCAGACAGATAAGACAACAGCAATGTAACTGATATTCTTTGACCCGGTCAAAGTCACATCAACTCCCAGATCCTACGAACTGATTCCATCAGACCAATAAAAACCCCAACTTGAACACACACACACACACACACACACACACACACACACACACACACACACACACACACACACACACCATTAGACCATGAAAAACCCCCAACTAGAACACACACAGATACACACTCGCACACACACACACACGCACACATACACACACGCACACACGTACAGCAGCAGTGGATAAAGCCAGCCATTCATAGATGGGCAGCTAAAAGCACGGTCATTCTAAGGATTTCTCTGCCATTCTGATGTTGAAATTATAGTCTCGAAATATCAAACAGGTCATACAAACACCTCCCGACCTTCCTTTACTTCATTCAACGCATTGTGACAGTCTTCAAGACATAACACATACAAATAAATTATTATTTAAAATTTATAATTTCTTAGGATGATTTAATATTTGTGATAATTAACTTTACATTATTTGGGGTGAATTAAAAGAAAAGATCACACTTTTTTTTAGCTTAAGATTTTATGTCAAAATCAGCTTGGATCGAAGTTAAGTTACTTTAAATATCATCCACATTTTTAGCTGCTTAAAGTGAATCACGTTCTGTTTTACTAATACACGAGATTTGATTTTTAAGAAATATCATTCTTTTCATGATTGATGAAATTTTATTTGAATCACGTTCTGTTATGCTAATATCCGAAATCTGTGAATTTAATACGAGATCTGAAAATTTAAACAAAATTTAAATTTTATTTCAATCACGTTCTAACTTGTTAATATACGAGATCTGATTTTTATGAAATGAATTCTTTTCATGATTGATGAGGCATATTCATAGAAGTAGAAGTTTTGAAAGTTGTATTTAGATACACTGATGAGCTTTGATACAACGAAATAGGCTTGTATGTGGATGACTAATTATGCTCTCGTTTGCCGATTGAGCACTCTAGAGGGGATAATTTTAAAAACAGTAGCCGCTTTCTGTGATTTACGCATTACTCTTAAATCATGAATTGTGTTCTCTTGGCTGCTAGTGTGTGTATACACCGCGTATATAACACGTTCAAATATCCCCCTTCTTTCAGCCGTGCGCCGAGATATTAGAGGTAGAATCTCTGACTGATGCCAAATAGGCCGAATTTTAGTCCCAGCTGGAAGCAATCGGATATCTAGCCACACTGATAATACCGCGAAACAGTATTGTTATGGTGAAACACACCTATTCCTCTGATAATGGACTCTCGCTTCTATATTAATAAGAGTTAACAGAAAGTTAACCCGAGAAGTTCTTTGAAAGTTCATAGCAGTTCTTATAAGTTCTAGAGAGTTCTTTAGAGTTCTCGTGGAGTTCAGTAGAACTAATAGGCAGTTGATATTCGTCGGCAGTTAGCCGAATACTAAAGAGTCAGCTTTCAGGGGAAGATTACCAAGTTCCTAACATTTAGGGTGCGTTAAGTCGACATAGCACGATTATAATTTTCAGTGCGAAAACTACTCCACAACACATATGGATGACAATATATATATATATATATATATATATATATATATATATATATATATTGGGTAAAAATATATGACAAAGTGGATAAAGTTTTCGTGGAATTTCGATGAAGTCCTATAGGGTGCATCATATGAAAAATTTCTACTTTGTCTAACCTCAATGTTGTTCTTTATATATATATATATATATATATATATATATATATATATATATATATGCATGTGTGTGTATTGGTATTTTTCAGGGAGCTCATGCCGCAAGGCCAAGGTTTAAAGTTGGTCTAACGGCCACACCGTGGAAAAATTGCATAAGTTCCTCATCACTTGTCCTATTGTTGACACCTCAGGCCAATAAAACCAGCCCCTTCCCGATGGATATGTACTGCATTGAAGGGCCTCCTGGATCTAGGGCTAAATATTAGTATAATAAAAACCCAGCAGAACGTAAATGGATTTATGTGTGTATGTGCCCCATATGGAACTGTGTTTCCGATGAAAACAAATTTATTAATAATTTTGACGGACATAATGTCATTCGCTTATCAAGATGGATGACCTTACATTAAAACCAGCATGAAATGTTCTTCCAAATCCGATACGAAAAAATACTTGGTGAGAACACAAATATGATGGCGCATCTTCAGCTCTAAAAGCGTCTAAAACTAATGGAAGCCCTTACTATTAAGGAGAAAAATAAAACCCAATCCATAAGAACATCTATTAAGAATACGGCCTTAAAGTCCCAGCCGTATTCGAAAATTATATATACATCTGATGTGCGTTTGGTGCAGTGGATATCGGTTCGGAACGAGAAATCGGAGAGCTGAGTTCTGATTCCAGTTGAATTGGTTACATTCCCTTACGCGCAAATATCCTTGGAAAAGGTATTAATCAGTCTCTTCTCTCTCCAGTTATGGGTTAAATAACAGGACAAATTGGGTTTTATAACCTTGGTTGGCAACTAGTGTACTGCAGAAAGTAATGGCAACCTACTACAAGAAAATCTTCTGTTCAGTCAGTCATGTCCCGAAAGAGACATGAACGCCTAAGCGTGTATCGTGTATGACACTTAACAGATATTAATTTATCTTTCAGAAACTTATCAGTCATTCAGTTAAATGCCATACGTGATACCCACTTGGGTGATCATGTCTCGAAAGAGACATGACTGACTGGGCAGAAGGTTATCCCGCAGTAGGTTGCCATTGCTTTCTGCGGTAGACTGGTTGCCAGCCAAGGCTATAGAACCCAATCTGTCCTGTTATTTGACTTATAGCTAGAGAGTGAAGAGATGTATTATATTATTAATTAGAAATTATTGGGGGATTAGTTTATGACTTCATAACAATATAAAACTGATCCCCCACTTTATGACCAATAGAAGCCTTAATCATGTCTCAAACTATTATATTCAGTCAGTCAGTTAAGTGCCATACGTGATACACACTTGGGAGATCATATCTCGAAAGAGACATGACTGATTGGGCAGAAAATTATCCCGCAGTAGGTTGCCATTGCTTTCTACGGTAGACTGGTTGCCGATCAAGGCTATAGAACCCAATCTGTCCTGTTATTTAACCCATAACTGGAGGGAAGAGACGGATTAATACCTTTCCCATGGGCATTTGCGAGTAAGTGAATGCAAGAATTTAACTGGAATTCGAACTCGACTTATACATTATTTAAAATAGTAAAGAAAAAAACATTTCAAAATGGCTAAAAGAATAAGCAAAATCGCTTGGAAAGAACAATTATTTAGAAAATTTCTACACCCAGTAAGATTTATGAAAACGCTCCTGTTTGCATGCAAAAATAATGCAATAAAAAAAATTAACAGAAGTATTTTGTCAGTTAATTCTAACGAAACATATCTTACAGAAGGTTTGCTGCCTGAACACAACAATAAGAGAAAAAAGAAACATGGATGACGAGAATGAAGAAATGAAAAGAAAAGAAACACATAAATAAAATGGAAAAGAATTGTCAACAGAGAAAAACGAAAATACGGACCTTGTCTTCTTCTGCATTTTTCTTTGCTTTCCAAACGAACTCCATCATGGCAGCGATGAGACCGGTAGCCAGTCCCCCGCCGAGTACAACGAAGACGCCGCCAACAGTGGACACGCCTAATTCGCTGGCATCCTTATTGGCGTCTTCATTCTCGCATTTCACTGCCCCGTATCCTTCGCGCCACCATTTGTTATATAAAAGGGTTATTACTTGCTCTTCTTGCAGTTTCAAGATAGCATCTGAGATGAGGTCTCGATAAGGAGACTCTGAAAGGCAAACATCAAATGTTTAGCTTTCGACACGAACGAACATTACAATAACAGTCAATTTAAAACAAACCTCCATCCCCCAACTTTTATATAATATATAATCCGTTTCAGGGCCGTAGCTGATGCTAAAAAAAATCACCGGGCACAGAGAAAATTGCCCGGATTTATTAGTTAACAATGTGACGACGTCATCAGTGTCATCCGTTTCTAGAAACTATGATTTTTGCGGATTTTTTCGGCTATTCCAATGGAAATTAGGCACAGAACGTGAACTAAAGCAGGGAATCGGGTTCGGACTTCCTTTTTTTTTTTTTTTTTTTTTAATCATATCACTCCGAGCAAGGCGGTAACGCCACTGATGTGCAGGGGGCTACGTGAGAGTGAAAAGATTTGGAAAAGAGAAAGCCGGAAACCACATCCTGAACAGGGGACAAGGGATGAGCCTCTACACCTGTTCAATAGACGAGGGTGGAGTGTGAACCGGGCGATAGTTTAGTCTATCTACTCCAATTGAAAAAAAAAAAATGAAAAAGAAAAAAAAAGAAAAGTGAAAAGATTGGAAAAGAGAAAGCTGGAAACCACATCCTGAATAGGGAACAAGGGATGAGCCTCTACACCTGTTCAATAGACGAGGGTGGAGTGTGAATCGGGCGATAGTTTAGTCTATCTACTCCAATTTCTGAGTATAACCAGTCTTTTCTCCCAAAATTAATAAATAAACAGATTTTTACTGCGTTCATTTGGATGTTTTCTACGTTTTTCTTTCTTTCTTTCTTTCTTTCTTTCTTTCTTCATGAATTGTTTAGTTTGATTTCTGACGAAGACATTTTTCCTCGCCCAGATTTTCACTATGATGGCACGGATCGGCCCGGACCCGTGCCCGGCGTGCCCGGCGTGCCCGGCGTGCCCGGCGTGCCCGGTAGTCAGATACGGCTATGATCCGTTTTATCTTTCTGTTTTCTATTGCATTATTCAGGATTGAGCATTTTTCATTTTAACTGAATTTTACTCATTTTGCCACGAAGTTCATTTGTTGAAATAGGAGTCCACCGGGCACGTGCAGTATTTCCAAGTATTTGATAAATTATTATTACGAAAAGTAACCAGGGAATTTTTTTTAGTTTTCTTATTTTAATTACCTTATGAATTATAATTCTTATTTTAATAATTGAATAAACTCCTTACGAGTTCTACAACCATAAAACACTCGTGGAAATTCGTCTATTACATCATTAAGTATTTGAATTGAATACTTTTAAACAAATATTGCAATAGCAGTCATAAGTATAAATGCAGGCTATTATTTAAAGATGTAAGAGGGTACAAATGAAAAGACTAAAAATGACATGATTTTCTATTTCACTGTGACAAACGTTAAACGCACGAGAGTGTTATCACCTCCACTTTCTTTCTTTCTTTCTTTCTTTCTTATGCTTGCTTATTACGAACTCACACTATTATAAATATTTTTTCATTCAACTTTCATCGCAATCAAAACGGAAGCAAAATGTACAACAATATATTTTATCTGTTGTTGAAAGGCATACAATTGGGTTCAAAATATATTTAGTTGAAGGCATAAAATTGTGTTCAAAGCATTTCGATTTCGGTATTAAATAACCCATAGAGGTGTTGGTATGCTGCTGAACCAAATCAACCAACCAACTATCTATATACACAAGCTTGTTAGTTAAGCTATCCACTGCTTTCATGTCTCTCTTGCTATCAATCTGCCCTGTGAATGGATACTCAGACCAGGATCTAACAGAGGTGCCAACTAACTTACCAATGAATTATAACATTATTATTATTGAGTTGGAGAAAAGCACGCCAGTAAATATACAGGTAAAAATAAACGAGTCCCAGGATACCGATCATGACACTCGAAGGCATACAAAGCACAAGCATCTCAGCCAGATATGCGCGACATGGTGACAGGTGAGGCCAACTTTGAAATACCTAGTCCGCTCAGATGGTCGCCGACTAAGGATGTATCATCGTATCTAAATGTGATTGTCAATTCGCCTTGGCTGAATCATCCGTCAAAATTAAAACACCTCTCGATACCCAGCCATTATGCTCTTCTACTACCCCTGCTCATGAACAGGGATGCACAGTACGTAGACTTTTATGGAATATGCAATGTTATCGGTCTTGAGCTGGCATCTCGATTTCAGTCACTTTCACACCGCCAAAACGTAGCCTCTCTCTTTCTTTTCTATAAATATTTCCACGATAAGTGTGGAAACGAAAAGGAAATTAATACTGAGCATCAGGAAGAGACAGCTGAAGTTCCTGGGACACGCAATGAGGAAGGCGGGCCTGAAGAACCCGATGCTAACAGGCCAGATAGAGGGAAAAAGAGACAGGGGAAAGCAACGGATAGCATATTTAAAGGACCTAATCAGGTGGATGACAGAACGAGGATTGCATGGTGTAACAGGAGAAGGCGTGCTAAGAGCCACCAGAGATAAGGAAACGTGGAAAGCCATGATCGCCTACGTCCTGAAAGGACAGGGCACATAGAAGATGATATATCTGTTTATAAATTATCATGTGGATATAAAGTGGAGGATCAAACCTATATTATAATCAATATGTAAACTGATCCCTCATTTTATGGCCATTATAGTTTCTATACAAATATATTATACATTTATAGGCTTCAGCTAGTGGATAGCAGAGCGGGGTTTGGGTGGTGTAACAGGAGAAGGCATGCTAAGAGCTACCAGGGATAGGGAAACGTGGAAAGCCATGATCGCCTACGTCCTGAAAGGACAGGGCACATAGAAGATGATATATGCCAACTGTTTATAAATTATCATGTGGATATAAAGTGGAGGATCAACCCCATATTATAATCAATATGTAAACTGATCCCTCATTTTGTGGCCATGCTAGTTTCTATACATATATATTATAGATTTATAGGCTTCAGTTAGTGGATGGCAGAGCAGGGTTTGGGTGGTGTAACAGGAGAAGGCATGCTAAGAGCCACCAGGGATAGGGAAACGTGGAAGGCAATGATCGCCTACGTCATGAATGGAAACGGCACATAGAAGAAGAATATATATGCCAACTGTTTATAACAAATTATAGTGTGAATATAAAATGGGGTATCAAACCTATATTATAATCAATATGTAAACTGATCGCTCATTTTGTGGCCGTGCTAGTTTCTATACATATATATTATAGATTTATAGGCTTCAGCTAGTGGATGGCAGAGCAGGGTTTGGCTGGTGTAACAGGAGAAGGCGTTCTTAGAGCCACCAGGGATAGGGAAACGTGGAAAGCCATGATCGCCTATGTTCTGAAGGGGCAGGGCACATAGAAGAAGAAGAAGAAGAAGAAGAAGAAGTGTTCTAATGTGCTTTCCTCTTTAGTACCTCGACCTCATGAATCTAAGCTTGGTAATTGGTAACTTGGTCCCATTTTACTATTGAAATAACTAGAAACTATAAGTTCTATTCTAGTAGTTTCAACTCTCGCTCTTACCACCTGTGAAACTCTCTTTCCTTTCAACTACGATCTTTAAAAAATCAAAATGTAACACCGATAGCCTTCTTTTGTCTTTCTATTTCCTCATCGTTTATTTCATAAAGAAAAAATAGATGAATAACGACAAAGATTTTGGGAAAATAGAAGCAACAAAGACATGTATACTTAGAAAGAAACAATTTAAATTTCATAAATAAAGACGGCTCAGAGTGTAGCTGCCGCCAGGCACCATTTGCTACCAAACCGAGGCCGTCGCTATATTACCAGGCCTATTCTATAATTAAAGTTGACTTGCTGACGTCACACTTAGTAGTGTTGTTTTACTACCCGGCGTCCGTTTCAGAACCAAATTGCAAAGGGGAATATAAAAATACACCGAAAGTTCATTGTTTTTCGTTTCCAAAAAATAAGCATTTATTTGATAAATGGAAACATGCCATTAAAAGGGAGAATTTTACCCCAAGTCCATTTAGCAAAGTGAGTAGTTAAAATTTTATCACCATTTATTTCAACAGTCGCTAAAATCAAAATTTGCTAAAAAATTAGTTTTGCCGTAGCACAAGAAAGAAAGCACTTTGTTTATAATATATCTTTTAAATTAATATAATAAAATAAGATATTATTTTTATTTCTTTGAATAAAATTGAAATAAAAATTATCTTAAAAAATATCTGAATTAAAAAAAATAAAATTTATGGCTATTCGTTCGTACGTTTTTTTTTTGTTTTTTTTTCGAAATGTTTTAAAATTTAAACTGAAGCCGAAAAAAGTTGTTAAACATTATATTTTCTAAGAATATTTGAATTTATATTTTATTGATATTTTATTTCAGAAAATAATGTTTTCTTTTCAATGAGATGTTTAAAAAAATTCTTAGGAATAGAAAGTAAAATCTTACTTAACTTTTCTATACTTGCAACTTTATGAATCGTTTTTAAACATGAAAAAATATTCTTGAATTAAATTTTTTTATTCTTTTTTCTGTATTAACAAAAACTACAAAATTTATTTTTTAGTCAATTTTAAAAGAATTTGTTTTATTTTTAAGGTTTTTTATTTGAAAACTCCGTGAAATTATTTCTTGCAAAAGTCAAGAAATCACTATTACCGAAAATTAAAACATGAAAATGATGTTTTAAACTTTGTTTAAAACTATTATTTCTGAATAATTTTTGAATTTATTTGAAACATACAGGCCTAAATCACACCACACTTGAATTTTAAAACCTAATTTTTAAAATATTTAATTTTTAGAAAATATTTAGCACAAAATGAACACCCTCAAAAAATATTTTCTAAACATTTTTTTCCTATTTGTGATAATTTGAAGTTAATTATCGATATTAATCCATAGAAAAAATTGGAAATAAAAAAAAATTAGAATTTTAACTGAAGAATAAATCTTTTATAGTTGGTTTAGGGATTTTTAATCCTTAAAAGAATTAATTAATAAGTAAAACATTAACCAAAAAAGAGTTTTGCAAAAAAATGATTTTTTTTTATAAAGTTTAACATCATAAATGAAATAGAAACATTAATTTTTACTTTTTTTTTCATTTTTTACAATTAAAATATTTTAAAAATGTAATTGAATTACTAGGATTTTTAGGTGTATTTTTTTTAAAGGTAAAAATTTATCTTTTTATTTCATCCAGTAGGATTAACAATGGATTCAATCAAAATATTTCAAAATATTATTTTAAAATTCGAACTCCGTTGTTTTATAGCAGAATTTCCCTAAAGACAATTTGTTGATATTAATAAATCTATTGGATTAAAAGTTCTCAAGACGTTTTTAAAAATCTATTTCAGATTTAGCTATCCTATCGTTAATTCGTTCGATTCATAATTATTCATTGCTGTTATGCCGTTTTAAAAAAATGGAAATGTTATAGTTGTAAAAGTTTAGTATCAGGAAGAGTTGATATGCTTCCTGATATAAACAGTTATTTTCAAGGAATTAATAGAGGTTCTCTGTTATAGCCCAATGATGTAACAACAAATTTAGTACTATACAATTATATTATTAATAAACTTGTAAAGAATCCTTCTTTTCTTCATTCAATGAATCAAAGAAAATTGTCTACATAACATTCGATGTTTTGGCTAATGAACTTTTTTTCATGTTTACTCATGTGGTGAAGGTCACAGCATTGAAAAAAAAATGATTATCTGAACCTCTTTTAATGCATTATTAAATATTTTTTGTAGCAAGGAAAATAATATTACTTGTAAGAAGTTAAGTAAAAAAAAAAACTTTTATAAGCTTGATTTTTAAAAAAACAGTAACTTAAACTTATTTAGTTTGAATTAATTTGCTTGAATTTAAATTGTTGCATTTTTTTAATATTTTTAATTAATTTGCTTATTTATTGTTGCTTCTTGTTTGTTCCTAAATTCTAATGGTTGCTTGATTGCTATATTTGAGTGATTCTGATTTAAAAATTCTTGCAATTAAAACAAGTGATTGTGATTTTTCATAAATTAAAAATATGAAAATTTAAGCAGTGTTTGTTAAATTTTTAGAATTTAGACGAATAAATGAAAAGTTTTGTCTTTAAAACTGTTTATTTACAAACACGACCGACAGTCAGTAGTCAACAATAATGTTTATATTTTCTTATTAATTATTGTTCTTCTTAATTTTAATTAAAATTCATAAAACCAGCATAAATAAAAAACATGTGACTTTCTTTTTTTTTCCTGTTACATTTTAAAAAGTTTTAAAATCTTTATTAAAAAAAAAACGACTTTGTGATTATCAATATTATCATGAAGTGAGACACGGCTGCTACGCTAATTCATGACTCTACTACCGTGACGTCACATTTCATCGCTTCGGCCTTGGTAATATATAGCGACGGCCTCGACCAAACCCAATGTAAAAATCAGCAGGTTCATTCGCCCGAAGCCAGCCCTGTATTCTTGACCGGCGGCCTTGTCACCCCTTGGGACAATGTGGCCAGAAAATATAGTTCCTTATATTTTAAGATAACGTAAAACAATAATGAGGTCTAAATGAGACAAAACAGTAAAGATAGAATAAGTAAATAAAAATATAACAAATAAGCTGTTTTTACGGCAACCTTTTCTAAAATAAAGGATTTTTGGTCTCTTCGTAAGAAATAGAAACCCCCTTCAACAGTCTTTTGGATTGAGACCTTCTAAGAGGGCAGACGTAAATTTGTTATCTCCAGTAGCAGCACAGTCGTTCGGTACTGTTAGGGAGTAACTCAATTGCCATAGACCACACGAGATGCCAACGGGGTAATTAAAATTTTTTCCATTCAACTTCCAGCAAACCCTAAACAAATTTTATAGTTAATGAAATTTTTAATTCTTCTAAATATTTATTGCCTTTTAGACCCATTCTTAAATTGTAAAAATGTACTGCTTTGGCGACGCAAACGATTCCTTAAAGGGACACGAGATATAGAAGAAAAACATTAGTAGGGGATATTGAGATGATCTGTATAGACTGCCACACAGAATCCGATTGATAGGGAAACCTAAAATAACTAAGCGGTCAGTCTCAGAATTAAATGCTTGTGAAGGCAGATCACTCAAGGCACGTTGATCTTAAGAAAATGAGAATATATATATATATATATATATATATATATATATATATATATATATATAATAAATGTTTACAAGAAAACTGCAGAGAACTTTGAAAACTCGGAGTAATGAGTACATTTTTTTTTAATTTGGTGTCGACCTAAATTTGGTGCCATGTAACAAATATCCAATAAACACCAATCGCTATCTATCTATCTATCTATCTATCTATCTATCTATCTATCTATCTATGTCAGCCTATTCATATCTATCTATCTATCTATCTATCTATCTATCTATCTATCTATCTATCTATCTATGTCAGCCTATTCATATCTATCTATCTATCTATCTATCTATCTATGTCAGCCTATTCATATCTATCTATCTATCTATCTATCTATCTATCTATCTATCTATCTATCTATCTATGTCAGCCTATTCATATCTATCTATCTATCTATCTATGTCAGCCTATTCATATCTATCTATCTATCTATCTATCTATCTATCTATCTATGTCAGCCTATTCATATCTATCTATCTATCTATCTATCTATCTATCTATGTCAGCCTATTCATATCTATCTATCTATCTATCTATCTATCTATCTATGTCAGCCTATTCATATCTATCTATCTATCTATCTATCTATCTATCTATCTATCTATCTATCTATCTATCTATGTCAGCCTATTCATATCTATCTATCTATCTATCTATCTATCTATCTATCTATCTATGTCAGCCTATTCATATCTATCTATCTATCTATCTATCTATCTATCTATCTATGTCAGCCTATTCATATCTATCTATCTATCTATCTATCTATCTATCTATCTATCTATCTATCTATCTATGTCAGCCTATTCATATCTATCTATCTATCTATCTATCTATCTATCTATCTATCTATCTATAGTCAGCCTATTCATATCTATCTATCTATCTATCTATCTATCTATCTATCTATGGCGACCTTTATCCAAGTTAGCAAGCGAATTTCGATCTGACATTGCTCGTGTTGTGAGTTCATTCTTCTCCATTCTAAAATGTTGTTCTTATTGTAGTATTGCATCAGTATAAGCATGTTGAAACTATTTTTGTCTGTTCTGACAATGATTTTTCTCACAATGTTGGCACAACGGGAATCAAATAATCTTAACAAGGATTTATCAAAGAACCCGCCTCTTTGTTAAGATGAGAGAAAATTCAGAAAATGTTTTTAAGCAATGAATCGGAATAACATAAATTTAGTGTTAATTTTTGTCTGCAAAAGCAACGATTTTCTGATAGTCTTCATAACACAACAGCAATAGAAGATTAGAAATGATTTATCAAAGAGTTCGTCAGTTTTCTGAAAATGAAATGAACCAAATCATTGGTGTATTTACCCCTAGGGGTCGCGATGCCATATCCCTTAGAATCTAGACGCCCGCCTACTTGCATCAGGTCGCAATTACGTTGGACGTTATAGTCGATTATGGCCGACTCGCCCAAGTAGGCATAATTTCCTTTTAATACTCGATCAATTCCTTCCTGAGACGAGTTAACAAACACACTTGGTTCAGTTGAATCCATTACGTGCCACATTCTTTGGTAAGTCGGTATTTTTGAAGTCTGCAAAAAGAAAAAGAAAAAGATTCGTTAAAAATCCCCAAAAATATAAGACCCAAGAGCATCTCAACGTAGGGGTTTGCTGAGTTTTGTTTAATGGCATATCAACCTTTGTGGGTTATATCATGCCGAAAAGGTGGGGTTTTAAGGTATCTTTTTTAATGTTCGGTTATAGTGAGAAGGTTGAATCAGTCAGATTTTAATGAAATTTTTTTGTTTTCATTTATTTTTTTATTTTAAAAAACTGAAAATGTCTTCTAGTTTTGTATTCAAAAATGTTTTGGTGAGAATTGTTTCTTTCAAAAATGTATATTTTTCTATAAAAGTGTATTTTTATGTATATATTTCTATAAAAGTGTATTTTTATACTTTCATAGTATTTTGACCCCAGTTTGGGGGGTTAACTATTTGCCCTTAGCCTGGGACCCTAACAAATGTTACTATTCCGGGTCAGGGCGAACCTGGGAACCGATGCAGTTTGCTGAATTAGGGACATGATATGAAAGTCAGGGGAAAGAGTAAGAAGTGAAGATTATGAATATTATGTAGGATAGAAAATGATTGATCCTAGATTTGAAGAAGAAGAAGAAGAAGAAAACATTAAAAACAATTTTACTTTTCAAACATCAGCAACAACGTCAACAACAAAAAAATGGTCGCAATGAATGAATGCATGAATTTTGACGATACTTTACCTTGAAGAAAGTCATAGTGGAGCCACCGTATAGGGTACCATATTTGATGTCACTCTGTTTGGCTAGGTCATCGGCCCGTTCAATGGGCGAAATCATCCGCTCCACGGTGAGGAAGGCGGCTAGGTTGGCGGTGTAGGACGATATCATGATCAGGGTGAAGAACCACCAGGTGCCGCTCACGAGTCGCGTTGAAATAGCACGCGGGGAAAACTCACAACCTGAAACAAACCAAACACCAACATAGCAAGAACGAAAAAAAAAACAAAAAAAACTAAAAAAAAAAAAAACGAAGAAAACATTAAAAGCCAACAGAATTTACTAAATTACTTTGCTTAATTTGGCACAAGGCCCGGATTAAAGAGAAATGGATGTAGTAAGACCACATTGAACCAATCTGTCATTGGTGAGGTACTATATCTTCTTTTATGTGCCATGTCTTTTCAGGACGTAGGCGATCATGGCTTTCCACATCTCCCTGTCCCTGGTGGCTCTTAGCACGCTTTCTCCTGTTGCACCATGTAACACTCGTTCCGTCATCCACCTGATCAGGTCCTTCAAATATGTTATCCGCTGCTTTCCTCTGTCTCTTTTCCCCTTCTATCTGACCTGTTAGTAACATGTTCTCCAAGCCCTCCTTCCTCATTGCATGCCCCAGGAACTTTCTGATGCTCAGTATTAATTTCCTTTTCGTCTCCATCATTTCCAAAACCTTGTCATTGCTCACATGCTCGCTTGCTTTGAAAATCAGCATTCAAAAACTTGGTATTTTATCAGGAATTGATACCAACTTTTCAAAATATTCTGAAATTCATAACAATATATACCACGAACCAGATACAAAGCTGAACCAGAGAAAAATGACATCAGTAAGATCTATTTGCATGCCTTAAGTCATGTAGTAGGATGCGTAGTAGGATAGATACAGTTATTTAATAATACTAGTTTATTATAGTATAAAGTCAGAGTAGTGGGTACCATGGTAAGGCTTGAACTTACTATGTTAGCGAATCACATTCCGAGATGAACTCGTTAGCCATCATACCTTGGTAGAGGCCACCAACTTGTACTGTCATGAAATGGCATTGAAAATGTAATTTAAACACAATTTATAAGACCATCTGACTCTGACGAGCGGCTTTATGGGAAACTCTAGAGTCGGACAATGAAATAATCCATTAAAACTTTATTGATTTATTTAATATATATATGAGAAATTGTAGGAGGATTTGAAATATTCAGTAAGTAATTCATCGAGTTTTATTCAACCTCAACAGAATGCAGAAAGCACTGGACGGCCGTTTCGTCCTAAATTTGGGACTCATCAGCAGTGCGCATCCACTACCAGGAATCGAAACCCAGACAGTTGCGTCATTAAGTTAATGACATACCAACTGTACCACGGGCCCCGGTTACGAAGAGGTAACGAATTAAACTCGATATAGCGCCGCTCATTCACATATTCCGTGGTGGAACTCCTTTTACCCATAGAACTGTGCCTCCCAGAGCCACGACTACTATCACCATATATATGTGTGTGTGTGTGTGTGTGTGTGTGAGTGTGTGTGTGTATGTGTATGTGTGTGTGTGTGTGTGTGTGTGTGTGTGTGAGAGAGAGAGGATTTTGATATAAATATTTATGATAAAAATATAGTTCTGTTATGTTTATGGGTAAATGTTCACAATATCAGGAATATAGTGTATGTAAAGATAAAAGACAGTGGACTCTGATTTGTTTGTTTCCAGCTTAGACGTAGGTTTGGATTTCGTTCAAACATGAAACAAACTGTCGTCCCTCGTTGTTGACTTCAATGTTGATTTATATACATCTTATATCTATATACATAAAAGGCAATCTGTGATCTGTGTGTGACTGTTCCCTATGCACGCCTACACTTTTTTAAGCTACGCCATTCAAACTTTCTAGAGACACATATCTACAGGGAAGCCAGGTCAACACACACTTTTTGAGTTTAAGTTCAGCAATTTTCCCTTTCGCACTTTTTGGCCAATTCTCCAACATCAGACCAGTGTACAATTAAACAACATTTCTCAGAAAAACATAACCATGTAGGTAATATCAGACAGATTTTAGTCAATAATACAATAACCCTCACTCATACACACAGTAAAAAGAACCTTCAGATATTGGAGGCCATCTACATTAAATCCAAACAACCCACATTTAATAAAATCACGTTTAAATCTGGTCATAACACATTACATTGCAGTCGCTGATGGTGGATGTTTTTGTGTTACCATCCTTATAACCTCTCTGAAGATGGCTCATGTGAGCCGAAAGCTTAGAACCAACTTAATAAAAAATTATGCAAATGTTGGAGAATTTTTGTCTTTATTTTCAACTGAAATTAAAGCTAAAATATGATGTTTAGAACGGTTCAGGATTAAACATAATAGACATTCACTCTCTTATATTTTGCTATATATATATATATATATATATGGCAAGAAATAAATTAAGTATACTTACAGGCTTTGTGTAAGAAAACACGATGAAAAATAAAATAAAATAAAAGAACATAGCAAGAACGACCGACCGGTTTCAATCCCAACCTCTTTAGGGTCATATGGGAAAATTTATTTCATTTTTTTTAATTTAAAAATGAAGATGAAATTGTATGACAAGAAAAAATATTATGGACAGCAACAAGGGAGGAAAAAGAAAAAAAATTGAGGGAATTATTTTTCCTCTTCTCTTACCTTCCCCTTTCCTCCCTGCAAGCACTAGACGCTGATGATATGGAGTCCAAGGAGACAATCTCTCGGTTTACAGAGAGACGGCCTCTTAAACCTAATATACAACGATTCCAATGCCTGCAAGTGAAATAAGGAGTGGGAACCAGACAAAGCGGAAAACCGGTTCGCACTAAAATCAGTCACACAATCTCTGCTATTTATAAGATGTTGAGTAATAGCTGACCCGGATGTTTTCACCAGCTAGCTAATACTGGCATCCGGATTAAGAATTCTAAATGGGACATGCTGCTTAATCCTACACTCTAAGCAATGCGAAGTCCTTTCTATGTAGCTGCTACCGCAACCACAGTTAAACATATATATTACAGATGAAACATAATGAGGGGGAAGGGGATCCTTACGCAAAGAAGGAAAAACAGAACGAGTACCAAAATGAATTCTAATTTGGGCAGAGAAATAAGGAGAGCGAACTGCAGAAGAAGTCCGCCTCACCACGCGAACCAATACAAGGGAGCCGTAAGTAAACAGGGCATTTCTCCACTATATGCGTCTTATCCCCAGAGAAATTATTAATCTTATCACGCATAACACTATTCGCAATCCCACTAGGATATCCATTTTTCAGAAGATGGCTGCGGACAAAATCTAATTCAGCATCCAAAAACCTTTCCGTGAAAATTTTAAGAGCACTATGTATAATTGTTTTAATCAGATTAATTTTTCGCTTTCTGGAACAAAACGTGTCCCAACGCGTATACAAACCGGAGAACGTAGGTTTGCGGAACATGGAAGTATGAAATTCAAAAGAAGTCCGATGCACACACATATCGAGAAATGGCAAACAGCAACCGGACTCCTTTTCCACAGTAAATTTCAAAGACGGATGTAAATGGTTCAAAACTGAGAGAAAAGAATCAGCCTTAACGTCACTATTAAATAAACAGAAAGTGTCATCCAGGTACCAAAAATACATGGATGGTCCATTATCATATGTGAAGAGAGATGACTCATAAAAGCCAACAAAAATGATGGTCAAAGCAGGGCCCAGGAGGGAGCCCATAACAACCCCATTGATCTGCCTATATATAAAGTTATTAAAACTAAATTCGACAGACGTGGTGGCGAACTTCATAGGCTCTATAAACACATTCTCTGGTATATATATATATATGTGTGTGTGTGTGTGTGTGTGTGTGTGTCTGTGAGATAATGTTATATAATTTTTTATATATCAAGAAAAATATTAGGGAAATGTATGACAAATTAGAAAAAAAATTTGCATGTCACTCTTTTTTCCTTTAGGACTAAACGCGTGCGCATGCGTAGTCGCGCTAATATAACAAATTTTGTTCGTTGAAGCTCTAAAAAACGAAACGCGTCACATAAAACGATTTTCTATTTTGACATAACCCTTTTTAGCAATATATATATATATATATATATATATATATATATATATATATATATATATATATATATTTTAATTCAGATACTTCAATCCAAGGGAAGAAGGTAAATTCCCAAAAACCCGATCCTAATTAATATTAAAAATTTTATTTTAATATTAAAAAATGATACAGGAAGAGAGCTCCATGTAATAAAATATTACAGAGCAAATATATATTAAAAAAGTGATTAATTCAAAGATGTTGAATGGCCATTTCGATATGAAGATCTCCACGGGGGACAACACATCACCTCAGCAACAGTTTTCTGAAAGGATTTTTCTGTTGCTGAGGTGATGTGTTGTCCCCCTCGTGGGATCTTCATATCGAAATGGCCATTCAACATCTTTGAATTAATCCTTTTTTAATATATATATATATATATATATATATATATAACTGTATGTGTTTGTATGTGTATGTGTGTGTGTAACAACTTTTACAGAGTGCACCTATACTACACTGATTCTTGGCGAGGGCAACTTCGATTTGTGACAGACCACACAAATACTATTCTGATCTTAGCAAAGTGTGCTGATCCGTAAATAAAGCATCCATATCATTTTTGACACGTGAGATCTAGACGCATCATTGTTCCAAAACTTAAAAATCCTGTCATGAGGAAGTTTATCAAGAACGTTTCTCTTTTATTCAAGATCTCTTTTCTTCGCGAGAACTAGAAGAACAATTGTCTAAATTTTCTATGAAACCTCCAGGGATTTAGAATTCTGAACATTTTGACTGGTTCGACAAGAGTAATGCTGGAATAGCTCACCAACTTAAACTTTTTTTATAATCATATCACCCCAAGCAAGACAGTTTACTGCCACTGGTGCGCAGTGGGTTATATAGGAGGAAAGTTATGAGAAAGAGTGACAGGTTACAGGGGGTATCAGGAAGTGGGTAAGAGAAGGATGAGAATACAGATGAGAGTGGAGTGGAGGGAGAAAGGAGCATGAGAGTGAAAGGATGCAAGTTAGTGAGAAAGAAGATGACTATTGATTTTACATTTAAATTCTTGGAGATTGTAGCTGTCAGGGAAGCAAGTAAACGGAAGGGAATTCCACAGGCGGGAAGTGCGAGAAAAGAAGCTGATGGAGTAGAATTTGCGTGTGCATTTTATTGGTTTCACAGTAAAAGGGTGGGATCTAGTTGCTAACCTTGTGGCTCGAGTAAATTCATACATAGGGGGCACCAGTGAAGTAAGTTCGTCGGAGCAGAAGCCGTGAAAGTATTTGTAGAAGAGACACAGGGAAACCACATTCCGCCGGTGAGAAAGTGACTGTATCTGAGCTGCCACGTCTGGATGGATCATATTACAGATTTTCAGTTGGATTATGTCAAGGACCTTTAGGTGGATAGCAGGGGCGCCCGACCAGATATGGCAGCAATATTTAATACACGGGCGGATGGTAGATTTAGGGCCGAAACGAGAAATATTCTTCAAGCAAACTTATCAGCTGAAAACCGTAAAATACTTCAATAAAAACTTATGAAAATCAATGCAATGGTAGAAATGTAACCAGGAATCACGAAAGATAATTTATGGAGAATTTTGTTTCGGGTTGTACAATTAACCGCGGATAGACAGAGCGCAAAGCACTTCTAATGACTTATGGAGCAAAAACCTGCTTCAATAAATCCGCTTGGCTCTAGGCATCAGGAAAACATTTTTACATCTGTGGAATACATGACAAAGCGATAGAAAGAGTATATTTTCATCTGATAATTTCAGACTCAAATGTCGACATTTGCGTCATCATAAATATTGAACAAAGATCAGTAATTACTGAATTATATGCTACTCCTTGTGTTGAGTATATACATATATCAATCGAAAAATTTAATAGAGGTAACATTTCTTGTGTCGATCGACTTTCAGCAGAATTTCGTTTTACTTTGAAGATGAATACCTGACCAGGAAAAAGCGCAAATTGATATGTGATGTAAGATACACAGGAAATGTGCAGAAAGCTTAGAGAAATACTGTTATTATTCAATTCTTATCCACCGTCTTTTCCTCGTCTTTTCTACATCATCCCGTGTATCTTGTTCTTTTCTTTTCTATCTACCTTCACAATTGTCTTCATACCTGTATTCCCATCCTTATCTTGCCCTTTCTTTGACACCCCCTGTAACTGGTTCGTCTTTCTCTTCACTCTCCTCTTGTCTAAATCTTTACTCTTATGTAGACCCCATGCGCATCAGTGGCGGTACTGCCTTGCTTGGGTGAAACGATTAAAAACAAAATTATCGAACATTTAAGACGGTAGACGAAAAATAAATAAATATACAAGGTCTGTCTGATAAATAACGGGACTGGTGTCACAAACAATTTATTTCTAGGACGTGGTTTCCGGCTTTCTCTTTTCCAATCTTTTCACTCTTACGTAGCCCCCTTCACACCAGTGGCCTTACCGCCTTGCTCGGGGTGATATGATTAAAAAAAAAAATTGCAAACAACAAACTACATGGTTTCCCCTTCACAGTAATCCCCCTCGAGTCTAATTCACTTCTGGAATGATTCTCCTGGATACCCCTCAGCATTGCTACGACTATTTAGATGGCCTCCACGCCTTCAAAACGGGCTCTTTCGATGATCCACTTGAATTTTTTGGGGAAAAAAACAAAAAAACAAAAAAAAACAGAGTAAGATCAGTTGAATAGGGAGGTTATTCCAGTACGGCGATGTTCTTTGCGGTCAGAAACTGTCGGATGTTCAGGAGATGAGAGCAGGGGCAGTGTCTTGGTGAAGCAACCACGATTTGTCTTGTCACAACTGTCGTCTATTCTCGTGAACTTAGCGAAGCAAACACCGCAGAATCTCTTTTTAGACATTTTGATTGACCGTTTCGCTTCATGGCAACAACTCACAGTGCCTATCACTTCGAAAAACGTGAACAGTCCCGTTACTTTCCACTTGTACTGTTTAATAAATGAACGAAGCCCCTACTACAATACGACTATCAACTAAAAATAACGTTTAAATTGATAAAAATCTGTCGGAATAATAAAAAAGCGATTCTAAAAGATAAATATATACGTGGGGATTGTGGACATTGAAGAGGGATTGCATTCTTATCTTTTGTTGAAAAACTGTTAAAACCTTAAGAATATTTCCGGTGATGTTATGTTTTGAGCCACAGTATAGTTTTATATATTATTCTAGAACCTCTTCTTCTTTTATGTACCCTAGCCTTTCAGGACGTAAGCAATCATGGCTTTCCACATCTCCCTATCTTTGGTGGCTCTTAGCACACTTTCTCCTGTTACACCACGCAACCCTGGTTCACCCTAATCAGGTCCTTTAAATATGTTATCCGCTGCTTTCCCCTGTCTCTTTTCCCCTCTATCTGGCCTGTTAGTATCAGGTTCTCCAAGCCCTCTTTCCTCATTGCATGTACCAGGAACTTTAACTGTCTCTTCCTGATTTTCAGTATTAATTTCCTTTTTGTTTCCATCCTTTCCAAAACCTCATCATTGCTCACATGCTCGATCCATGACATTCGCAGCATCCTTCTGTAGAACCACATTTCAGTTGCTTCAAGTTTTTCCTTTATCTGGCATAACTTCTAAGGTTTTCAGAATAGTCTCGCTGTACAAGTTGAATACATCCGGTGAAAAGCCACATCCTTGGTGTAAGAACCTCAGTGTGATTTTAGACCAAATAGAGAAACAGTGTGATATGATTCTTACTGCAAAACAAATAAAACGCATTTAAAGATTGCAACCATGAAATCTGTGTGCAGTATAGAATTTCAAATAAATTATTCAACCCCAAGAGATTTTCCCAAGGCGAATAATAGATTTGCTTTTTGCTGATGACTGCAATTAAGGCTCTCCATAACGTCAGTGATATGCAGCAGTTAATGAACAAGCATAAAGAATACTGCAAAACTTTGGGGATTCAGATTAGTTTGGAAAAGACCAATTACATTGTATCATGATCTAGGATTTTAAGTTAAAGGTGGATAAAATTTCCATACTTTGAAAGCATTTGTTCTCTCTATAATGTGATCAAAATCTGCGCCTAAAAAGGTGCTTAAGCTTTTAGCTGTCTTGAAGATTGAAGATTGTTTTAAGATGTACATGTAGTGCAACGAATATGCGTTGTTGCGCAGTGGATATCGACTTGGAACGAGAACTTGGGCAGCCGAGTTCGAATTCCAGTTGATATTCGTTGCATTCACTTACGCGCAAATACCCTTAGGGAAAGTTATTAATCCGCATCTTTCCTCCAGCTATGGGTTAAATAACGATACAGATTGTTTTTTTTTAGCCTTGGTCGGTAACCAGTCTACCACAGAAACTAATGGCCAACTACTACGGGAAAATCTTCTGCCCAGTCATGTTTCGAGAGGGACATGATCGCCCAAGCGTGTATCACGTATGATAATTAACTGACTGACCCTTGGAAAAGGTATCAATCTGTTGCTTATTCCTCTATCTGTGAGTTAAATAGAAAAACAGATTGAGTTCCATAGCTTTGGTTTGCAATTAGTCAACTACAAAAAGTAATGGCAACTTGCGAGAACAATCTTCTACCCGGTGTATCACGTATGCCTTTAACTGACTGGTGTAGCTTGAAGAGTAGGGAGCTGGTTAAGTTTTCTTTGATTTGGCCTTGTGTCATACTTAACCAAACTCCCTACAGCTTACAGGATTTTATGCAGAATAATATTCATCAGAAGGTTTTCATCAGAAGGTTGGTTGCCCAAATTACCTAGACCCGTGAAATCTTGAAATAATTTCAATTTCAGGCTGACCGCACTGATCGTAGGTGGAGTTTTGATCGACACGTATATGATTCAGTCATTTTTCATGGATACAATGTTAATAATATGTTAATAACAAGCAGTATAGCCCGGCGTTGCTCGGGTGTAATGAAAGCTTTAAAACTAATCCATGGTCCTGGAGCTCAGACCCTTTGGACGTTGGTACGAAAGACTAAAAAGCAATAGCTGTTTCCAGTTAAAGCGAAACCGTAAACTGAAAAAAAATGAATGTATGTAAGTCAAATTTTGATTTCCTGGTATCGATATCAAATAAGTTTTTTTCGTCGTAAACTGAATTTTGAAGGCTAAATGTCCTCTGAGTAAATGGTATCATGGCTGAAAACAAGAACTACAATTTATACCTACTTAGAGCCAAACTCGAAGCAAAAACTAAAATAAAAAGGATGAAAAAAAAAAAAAATAGACATACAGGCAGATAAACAGACACACACACAAACATCTTGCCTTTTATACATATATATATTATCGATTTTTTGCACTATTGTAAGAACTGCAACCTTGAAACTTCTGAATATTGTTTCTTATGTCTTTGTCTATGAGTGTATCAAATTTCATTAAAATCGGACCACTTCTTCTATAACCCGATTTTTTTGATTATCGATTTTCGATATTTATCGGGGGTACCTCGACACAAAACCTAGCTATGAACACTCGCAGACGCTTATAGTACAACTGTGTAAATTTTCAAGAAAATCGGTTCAGCCGTTTCGGAGTCTATCGGTAATGGACACACACACACACACACACACACACACACACACACACACACACACAAAACCCCACACATATACACAAAGTTCATTTATAAATCAGTTTAGATATGCTCGTCCATGAGTGCTTATCACGGGAGTTTGTCATTATCACGGACTTCGGGAAGTAAGACCTACTACTGTGAGAGACTGTAAATATTGTATATACATCTGGGTTGTACCACTCTGTCAATAAAATAGTTTATCTATATTTCACTGTGTATCTTTTCATTTCACGATACAACATAATAATAACAATTAAACTCCCCCTAGCCAGGGTCACATCTCTTGAATCCCTTGATCATTCCTTCATGTGCTTCCGTCTCTCACTTCTAAGCTCGGTTAGCTATCTCTTCTTCCTCTACCGCTCCCCCTCCTCCTCTGACTGTACGTTACTTGATTGCATCTCTAATAACATCGACAGGGCCATTTCTTCTCACCCATCTGCCCATATATTTGTGTTTGGCGATTTTAACGCCCACCACACCAAGTGGCTTGAAAACTCAGCTGGGATCCGCACCATGCACTTGCTGGGATCCGCACCATGCACTTTTCAATAGCCCAAGCTCTAACGCAAGTGGTGGACTTCCCCACGCGTTTCTCTAAAAACCCTAACGGAAGGGACTCTTTACTCGACCTTTGTTTTACTTCCATCCCAGACTCCTGCACTACCAGGCAACTCTGCCCCCTTGGAAATTCTGACCACGCCGTAGTCTCCGTAAACATATCAATCCGCACTAACTCTTCCCAAGAAAACCAGACCAGCAGAATATCATACTGCTACCAAAGAGCCGACTGGGACTCGTTCAGGGACTTCCTCTGCGACGTCCCCTGGAACAACGTCTTTGATCTTGCTGTCGAAGACTGTGCCTCCGAAGTCTCCTCTTGGGTTAAGGCTGGCATCGATGCTTTTATCCCTGCCAGAAAATTCCAACTAAAACCTAATTCGTCCCCCTGGTTCTCACCCGCTTGCTCGGCCGCTATTGCCCACCGGAACCATTTCTTCCGGCTCTATCGAAGCTGCTCGTCGAACCAAAACAGGCGCCTTTTCACCTCAGCACGGAACAAGTGTAAAAAAGTACTGAACGAAGCCAAGAGGGCGTTTGCTACCAGAATTAGGCAACGCATAGCATCCTCTAAGTTTGGCTCCAAAGATTACTGGCGTCTCTGCAAAAGCGTGCTCAGCAGGAACAAGACTTCAATACCCCCACTAATCAATGAATTTGAAGTTCTCACCTCCCCAGCCGACAAGGCTGAGTGCTTTGCCCGTAAATTCTCAACCAATTCGACACTGGACTCGTTAGGAATACCTACACCAGACTTCCCACCCAGAACTAAGGCTCAACTAAATAACGTCCTCATCTCGCCCTCGCTGGTCGCCAAGATAATTGCGCAACTTGACCCACACAAAGCGAGCGGCGGTGACGGAATCCCAGTCATAGTACTGAAGAAATGTGCCCCAGAACTCTCCTCTGTCCTCTCTAAACTCTATAACCTCTGCCTATCTGCTTCCTGCTTTCCTGCCTGTTGGAAGTCCTCCTGCGTAGTACCTATATTTAAGAATTCTGGCGAACCCTCAGACCCCGCCAATTACCGTCCTATTAGTCTCCTTCCAATCTTTGGCAAAGTTTTCGAAGCCATTATCAACGCCGAGGTGATTCAGCACCTTATGACCAACGGGCTTCTCTCTGACAAACAGTATGGGTTTCGCTTCACCAGGTCTACTGCTGATATGCTAACGACCATTACCGAGTACATATACCAGGCACTCGACAAGAATGGTGAAGCCCGAACCGTTGCCTTGGATATCTCCAAAGCATTCGACAGGGTCTGGCATGCTGGCCTCTTGTGCAAACTGCGGAGCTATGGGATAACTGGACATCTGTCTGACCTCATCCAGTCCTTCCTCTCTAACCGCACATTAAAGGTGGTATTAAATGGGCATGCCTCCCAAAACTACCATACGAACGCGGGCGTCCCTCAAGGTTCTATCCTAGGTCCCACGCTATTTCTGATCTACATTAATGATCTCCCCGACACCATTAGATCCCAAGTTGGCATGTATGCCGACGACACAACAATCTACTCCCGCATCGATCAGAAACCAGGTCTGGACGACAAAGTGAACCTCGCTGCCGCACTGGAAAGGGACCTCCAATCCGTAGTGACCTGGGGTAGGAAATGGTTGGTAAATTTCAATGCCTCTAAAACAAAGCTGTTATCAACTAACCACCATAGACTATCGCATCTACCTCCCATTAGCATGGGACAGGCTAGCCTCCCAGAGAGTAAAATACTACGCCTCCTTGGCCTTACACTCTCGGCGGACCTCAAATGGAATGACTATATTGAATCCATTGCCAAATCTGCTGCTATGAAAGTCGGCTCTCTGTGCAGGGCCCGGAAATTTTTCCCACCTGAAACTATTCTGCACATATACAAATCTACCATCCGCCCGTGTATTGAATATTGCTGCCATATCTGGTCGGGTGCCCCTGCTGCTCTCCTTGGGCTTCTTGACAAAATACAAAGGAGGATCTGTAACGTGGTTGATACTAACTTGGCAGACCGGCTGCAGCCGCTCTCACACCGGCGTGATGTAGCTTCCCTGTGCCTCTTCTACAAGTACTTTCATGGCTTCTGCTCCGATGAGCTTAGATCACTGGTGCCGCCCAAGCACGAATTTACACGAGATACTAGATTAGCAACTAGGTCCCACCCTTTTACAGTTAAACAAATAAGATGTAACCGTAAATTCTACTCCAACAGCTTCTTTTCTCGCGCTTCCCGCCTGTGGAACTCCCTCCCACAAGTCTGCTTTCCCGACAGTTACAATCTCCAGGTGTTTAAATGTAGGGTCAATAGACACCTCCTATCACACTAACTCCCAACTATTCTCACAACACTCTCATCTACCCAACCCTCATTCTCGGTATCCTCACCCGCCTATCACCCACCCTCTGTTATGTCCTATATTTAACCAGCCTTTCTCCTCTCTACGTAGCCCCCTGCACAGTAGTGGCAGTGACATGCCTTGCTCGGGGTGAAACGCTTATAAAAAAAAAAAAAAAAAAAATAATATGTGCGATAATGTATCAGGTTCTGCTATAGCTGAATATTTGAATAAAAAACAGCAATGTGTATATATCTTGTTCTCATTGCTGAGTAAGGCTAATATTGATTATCACTTGAATGTGTTTGAATCAGTGTACGGAAAGTCCTACCAGCCATCTCTAGGTAAATAGAAGTGGTTGATGGGCTTAAAAGTAATTAACCTTTGATGTGATATATTTTAATTTTCATATAATTTTAGATAGAGGGTAAATAAGTTTTTTAATCGATGTGAACATTTTTGTGTTTGAAAGGCGAAAAGTAGTTATTATATTTCGTAGTATTTTTGGTAATTATTATATTTTTAGTAGTTATTACATTTTCCTAGTATTTTTAGTAGTTATTATACTTTTAGTAGTTATATTTCGTAGTAATTTTAGTAGTTATTATATTTTTGGTAGTTATTATATTTTTGGTAGTTATTATATTTTTCGTAGTATTTTTGGTAGTTATTATATATTTAGTAGTTATTATATTTTTGGGGGTTATTATATTTTTAGTACTTATTATATTTTTAGTAGTTATTATATTTCGTAGTATTTTTAGTAGTTATTATATTTCCTAGTATTTTTTGTAGTTATTATATTTTTAGTAGTTATTATATTTAGTAGTAATTTTAGTAGTTATTATATTTTTAGTAGTTATTGTATTTTTGGTAGTTATTATATTTTTGGTAGTTATTATATTTCGTAGTATTTTTGGTAGTTATTATATATTTAGTAGTTATTATATTTTTGGTAGTTATTATATTTTTAGTAGTTATTATATTTTTAGTACTTATTATATTTTTAGTAGTTATATTTCGTAGTATTTTTAGTAGTTATTATATTTTTGGTAGTTATTATATTTTTGGTAGTTATTATATTTTTAGTAGTTATTATATTTTTAGTAGTTATTATATTTTTGGTAGTTATTATATTTCGTAGTATTTTTGGTAGTTATTATATATTTAGTAGTTATTATATTTTTGGTAGTTATTATATTTTTAGTAGTTATTATATTTTTAGTAGTTATTATATTTTTGGTAGTTATTATATTTCGTAGTATTTTTGGTAGTTATTATATATTTAGTAGTTATTATATTTTTGGTAGTTATTATATTTTTGGTAGTTATTATATTTTTAGTACTTATTATATTTTTAGTACTTATTATAGTTATTATTTCGTAGTATTGTTAGTAGTTATTATATTTTTGGTAGTTATTATATTTTTGGTAGTTATTATATTTCGGTGATCGTCTGACGGTAAAATATATATTTTTTACCACGCGTTTTTGTCATGAATTGTTTCTTTTTCCAATGAAAGGCTTTTTGCTAAAAATTGTTCTCGTGCTAAAATATTTCAGTGATAATTATAATAATAATGATAATAATAAAAATAATGATAATATTCATAAAAGTAAGAGTGTTATTATTAGTGCATTTGGAACGAGACCAAAGACTCTTGAAAAGATATTAAAGAAGTTGAAACAAGACAGACCCCAACATCAGTAATAATTGTGAGAATCTTGAAGAATGTGTTGAATAAATGATAGAGACATTCAATCCCAAGCGATGACCACCAGATGTACCAGATGGAAAGATGCAACTAATACTCAATGATAGAATGGAATAATAAATAAATAAATGAAAAAAAAAATCAATTACGCTTTCACTACTTTTCCTGCTTATTAATAGAAATGTTAGCTGTAATAAATAGTAGAAATAAAACTGGGTTCTCGTGGTTTCAGTCAGTTAAGCGTCATACGCGATAAACGCCTGGGCGATCATGTCTCAAAAGAGACATAACTGACTGGGTAGATTATCCCGCAGTAGATTGCCATCGATTTCTGCGGTAGAATGGTTGCTAGCCAAGCTATAGAAGCCAATCTGTCCTATTATTTGACTCATAGCTAGAGTGGGAAGAGATGTATTATATTAGAAGTTCTCACCTACTCAGCGCACAAGGCTGAATGCTTTGCTCGTAGATTCTCCACCAATTCGACACTGGACTCGTTAGGAATACCTACACCCGACTTCCCACCCAGAACTAAGGCTCAACTAAATATCGTCCACATTACACCCTCGCTGGTCGCCAAGATAATTGCACAACTTGACCTACACAAAGCGAGCGGCGGTGACGGAATCCCAGTCATAGTACTGAAGAAATGTGCCCCAGAACACTCCTCTGTCCTCTCTAAACTCTATAAGCTCTGCCTATCTGCTTCCTGTTTTCCTACCTGTTGGAAGTCCTCCTGTGTAGTTCCTATATTTAAGAATTCTGGCGAACCCTCAGACCCCGCCAATTACTGTCCTATTAGTCTCCTTCCGATCTTTGGCAAAGTTTTCGAAGCCATTATCAACGCCGAGGTGATTCAGCATCTCACGGCCAACAGGCTTCTCTCTGACAAACAGTACGGGTTTCGCTTCACCAGGTCTACTGCTGATATGCTAATGACCATTACCGAGTACATATACCGGGCACTTGACAAGAATGGCGAAGCCCGAACCGTTGCCTTGGATATCTCCAAAGCGTTCGACAGGGTCTGGCATGCTGGCCTCTTGTGCAAACTGCAGAGCTACGGGATAACTGGACATCTGTTTGACCTCATCCAGTCATTCCTCTCTAACCGCACGTTGAAGATGGTATTAAATGGGCATGCCTCCCAAAACTACCATACGAACGCGGGCGTCCTTCAAGGTTCTATCCTAGGTCCCACGCTCTTTCTGATCTACATTAATGATCTCCCCGACGCCATTAGATCCCAAGTTGGCATGTATGCCGATGACACAACAATCTACTCTCGCATCGATCAAAAACCAGGTCTGGACGACAAAGTGAACCTCGCTGCCGTACTTGAAAAGGACCTCCAATCCGTAGTGGCCTGGGGTAGGAAATGGCTAGTAAATTTCAATGCCTCTAAAACGAAGCTGTTCTCAGCCTACCACCATAGACAATCGCATCTACCTCCCATTAGCATGGGACAGGCTAGCCTCCCAGAGAGTAAAATACTACACCTCCTTGGCCTTACACTTTCGGCGGACCTCAAATGGAATGACTATATCGAATCCATTGCCAAATCTGCTGCTATGAAAGTCGGCTCTCTGTGCAGGGCCAGGAAGTTTTTCCCACCTGAATCTATTCTGCACATATACAAATCTACCATCCGCCCGTGTATTGAATATTGCTGCCATATCTGGTCGGGTGCCCCTGCTGCTCTCCTTGGGCTTCTTGACAAAATACAAAGGAGGATCTGTAACGTGGTTGACACTGACTTGGCAGACCGGCTGCAACCACTCTCTCACCGGCGTGATGTGGCTTCCCTGTGCCTCTTCTACAAGTACTTTCATGGCTTCTGCTCCGATGAGCTTAGATCACTGGTGCCGCCTAAGCACGAATTTACACGAGATACTAGATTAGCAACTAGGTCCCACCCTTTTACAGTTAAACAAATAAGATGCAACCGTAAATTCTACTCCAACAGCTTCTTTTCTCGCGCTTCCCGCCTGTGGAACTCCCTTCCACAAGTCTGCTTTCTCGACAGCTACAATCTCCAGGTGTTTAAATGTAGGGTCAATAGACACCTCCTATCACACTAACTCCCAGTTATTCTCAGAACACTCTCATTTACCCAACCCTCATTCTCGGTATCCTTACCCGCCTATCACCCACCCTCAGACATTTCCTATATTTAACCATTCTCAGTATCCCTACCCGCCTATCACTCACCCACCCTCTGACATTTCCTATATTTAATCATCCTTTCTCCACTCTATGTAGCCCCCTGCGCAGTAGTGGCAGTGACATGCCATGCTCGGGGTGAAACTCTTAAAAAAATAAGTGGGGGATCTATTTATTACTTTATAACAATATAAAACTGATCCCCCACTTTATGCCCAGTAGAAGTCTTATATTTCCAACTATTATATTAAGTCAGTCACTTAAGTGCCATACGGGATACACGCCTGGGCGATCATGTCTCAAAAGAAACATGACTGACTGGGCAGATTATCTCGCAGTAGGTTGCCATTGCTTCCTGCGGTAGACTGATTGCCAGCCAAGGCTATAGAACCCAATCTAACTTATTTAACCCATAAGTGAAGGGAAGAGACGGATTAATACCAAGGGCATCTGTGCGTAAGTGAATGCAAGGATCTTAACTAGAATTCGAACTCGGCTCCCATATTTGTCGTTCCAAGTCGACATTCACTGCACCACGACGCACATCTTGGGGTTTAGTTTGCAAAAAATTCTAAAAGGAAAGCTCAAAATGAAAAACAAACAAACCTAGAAATATTATTTAATTCTATTTTCTATGAAAGAAAATAAAATAAAAAGAGTAAGACGTACACTACCGGCCATAATTATTAGGTCACCTTAGTTAAAAAAATGATGTATTTCATTCTATTTTTAGTGTTTATTGCCAAGTGGATAATTCTAAATGAAAATAGAATGGTTCTTTTGTTATTATTACTTTGCAAAAGTTTACAAGGCAGCCAGGAAGCCTTTGCTTCGGCTAGCCAATAAATAAGAGACTAGCATAGGGAAGAGCACAAAAACTGGACACCAGAACAGTTCATTTGATGCACATGTTATTGTGAAGTATTAACAATACTCTTCCGTGACGTGACAAAGTTGGTAATGAGCTTGTATACCATGCAATCCCGGCAACGATCATTAGAATGCGGTTACCCATTTTTAACATCCTTCGCAGAGATTTTTGGCAAAGCACTGCAACATCCTGGTATGTCAGTCCCCGTCTTCCAGAATCCAGATTTAGATGTGTTACTTCTGTTCTTTTAGAAAGCTAAAATCACCATTGAAAGAGAGGAAAAATTCAGAATGTGGACGAGATTAAAGAGAACGTGACAAAGTATTTATGGCTATGAGTGAAAGAAGATTCTGCAGTTTGTCTTAAAAACTTGTCCGATGCGTAGACTGGCCCCATCCAGTGATGTATCGTCTTTGTTTAAATTTTAATATAAGATCCATCCCCGGCTGCAATAATAGAAGAGTCTCACCAATTCTTTAGTAAGAGGTCCAACACGTGACGATGCGTGTGACGGCTGTCTAGCATCGATAATGGTGTGTTTGAAAAGGACTGACGAAAGTCACATAATATGTAAAAACAACATTTATTTTACATATAAATGCAGTCCTGTGAAAACTTTTCTGGCACACTGCTAGCGGACGTTAACTACAGCCAGTGTCTAGTAGCAGGGAGAAAAACTAGGGTGTGACCATCCTCATTGCCGTCCGAAGCTGAAATAGGTCGTTTTTTGGCATTTGGCCTGAGAACAACGACTGTGTATTCCTACGCCGGAGGTATAAGGAAGCGGCCAACATTTTAAGCAGTATACGGAAAGGAAGAGTACTAATTTGTCTGGGGTGACAAAGCCACTGGGAATGGAATACAGGGTTTGCTCTGTCGAAAAACGAACCTGCTGATTTTACAAAATGAGATCTGGTCGCAACAAGAGTTTAGGCCTAATTTTTAGGGTAATTTGGTGGCAGCTACAATGTACATTTTTTTTTTAAACATATCATTCCAAGCAAGGCGGTAATGCCACTGAAGCGCAGGGGGCTACGCAAAAATGGAAAGATTGGAAAAGAGAAAGTCGGGAACCACATCCTAAACAGGGAACAAGGGATGAGCCTCTACACTTCTTCAATAGACGTGGGTGGAGTGTGAACCGGGCGATAGTTTAGTCTATCTACTCTAATTAAGGAAAAAAAAATACAAAGTAGAGCTAATAATAATAATAATATTTATTAATAAATTATAACATTGATATGTTATAATATCACTACAAAAGTAGCTATTTTGTTTCGACACTTTTTGTGTCTTATCAAGTGATGTTGTTATTTCGAAATGAATGGCTTTAAAAGGTTAAGAACAAGCAAGACCTCTTTTCATCAGGGAGGCATTATTGTATGTACAATGTGGACCAATCAGAGTTAAGCAACTTTTACGTTGGAGAATATGTGGGAAGACTTAAAATTAATCTTGGTGGGCATTGGTATTAAAATTTTATAAAATTAAGATCAGCATTATTAATTAACTATTATATCTACTATATTTTTGTTGCTAAAAAACAAAACAAAAAAAAACTATATATATATATATTTTAACAATTTTGTAGATTTAGAAAATTATTAATATTTTAGACGGGGGAGAGAAAAAGAACGCATACATGAATAAACTTACAAACATTCACACATGGAGAAATATTCACAAACATTAGTAAGAAAAAACATATACATAGTAATACACCCATGTATATATACATAAACAAATTTCAAAATTTAGTCTTTATCGAGATGTCAGTTTGTCTGTTAACTTTTAGGCAGACTAAATTGCTACATATTGGATACAGTCACGGCGGATTCATAAAATCACTGGCTTCATATGAATGGGGTCAGGATAGACATAATCATATTTCAATGCATGAACACATAAGTAACACATTAGGAAAAGCAACAAAAATATAGTAGATATAATAGTTAATTAATAATGCTGATCTTAATTTTATAAAATTTTAATACCAATGCCCACCAAGATTAATTTTAAGTCTTCCCACATATTCTCCAAAGTAAAAGTTGCTTTACTCTGATTGGTCCACATTGTACATACAATAATGCCTCCCTGATGAAAGAGGTCTTGCTTGTTCTTAACCTTTTAAAGCCATTCATTTCGAAATAACAACATCACTTGAAAAGACACAAAAAGTGTCGAAACAAAATAGCTACTTTTGTAGTGATATTATAACATATCAATGTTATAATTTATTAATAAATATTATTATTATTATTAGCTCTACTTTGTATTGAGCACTTTTTTAAAAATAGTGTTTCTTTGGATGGGGAATATTATTCCACCCATACTTGGATATATATATATATATATATATATATATATATATATATATATATATTAACACAGAAAAATACAATACGTGGAATTCTGTTAGCAGAACGAATAAATACGGGTTAGGAAGTAATACTATAACTGACACTCGCAATAGTCGTACGGTAGCAGTCTCTGCTTATTGTTCTCCGGTGATCTGCTTATGCTGATCTCCTGCGGATCTCTCACTCTCTGATCTTGTGAGGGGAAGTATATGTAGTTGTAGGAAGAGATCAATCCGTTGTAATGGGGGATACTACCATGATACTAATAATTTACTTTATGAAATAAAGCAAGTAAAGATAAATCGAAAGAAATTAATCTGTCGTTTATTAAGGTCTGCGATGCAGTGTTGGGGCTCGGAAGAATTGAAGTTAGATACAATAAAAAACGTAACAAGCAGAAAGAAGCCCTGGAATACCCAAAATTCACCTCTCTTGCTGTATGAGCGTATTAAGTGCTGCTTATAAGATTATGTAGGATTGCTAGCGGTTAATTTCAGACTTTAAAAATTTCAGTCATCGGAAAGTTTTCTCTCGAGAATCTGTTAAGCACAAAAGCAGATTTTACGAAAGCAGCTATACAAATAGAACTTTCTTTTTACTAATGAAATACGAAGGGGATTAAGATGATTCGTCCCCTTGTACGTGACAGGGAGGGTCCTAGCTGTAAAGGTCAGGACTGGTGGAACTAAAGAATATAGCTCGTTAGAAAGCCGTGGAAATAGAGATAGAGATATGCTTTTGTCGGTAGGAAACGGTTTGTAGGGTGGAAGGTAATTAACCACCCACAACCCACAGCTCCGTCCCAGATATGACAACAATAATGAGCAGTAATTTATTCTTGTCCATCAACCCTGTAAGGTATAATATCACGAACGACAAAGTAAATTAGGAATAATAATGATCTATGAGAACTCCGATGGTATGATTTCCATCTCGTCGCTACTCCATCGACGTCCCAGAGTAATTTACGAGATCTATCCTTATTGGATATCTCCTATTACGCCATACAAAACCAAACTTAGTAAATACTTATTTGCATAGGATTGACATCTAGTTTCACATAGATTGCTGTTAATATTAGGTTGTCCCAAAAGTTCGTAAACACTTGCGAAATGGGTCTATTTGGTCCAGCACAATCGAGACAAGCGATGGTTTCAGAAAGTGCAAGAGACACCGTCGGTTCCAAAACAAGATCGATTCGGCAAGAAAGTCAAGTTGTGTGTTTGGTAGAAATGTGAAGGAATGGTGCATTTTGAGTTAGTCCCGAATGGTCGTGCCATCAGTGCTAAACTTTACTGTCAGCAACTTGAGCGGGTCTACGAAAAGTTGAAGCAAAAGTGCCCGGCTCTGATCAACCGAAAGCGCGCTTTGATGCAGCAGGACAATGCCAAGCCACACACCGCCAGGAAGACCAAAGACAAGTTTGAAGAGCTGGACGGCGTTGAGGTTCTGCCATATCCAGCCTACAGTCTTGACTGTGCTCCATCAGATTACGGCTTTTTCCGCTCAATGCGACACTTTCTGAATGGCCGCCGATTCGACTCGTTTGATGAAGTCGAGGAAGCGTGTCAAGAATTCTTTGATTCGAAGCCGGCTGAATGGTACTTTAACCAGATCCGAAAGCTTGCAGATCGATGGCAGAAAGTCTTGGAAAATGATGGTCTTTTTTTTTTAGCAATAATGTTTGCTGTTTTTGCAAGTAAAATTTCAATTTCTGCAAGTGTTTACGAACTTTTGGGATAACCTAATAGCATATTTACCACAAACATCAATGTTCCCTATTTAAACCCGGATGAAAGCCGACATTTCGAAAAGCTATTATCAAAGCGAATACCAGGAAGATTGTGTTGAGCCAATCTGTCGATTGAAAAGAAATTGGGTCAAAATTAGCTATTTGTCGCAGTTACTTAAGTGCTCTATTAAGCTAATATAATTTGGAAGTCTTTCCCACTAACTGCCTCTTTCCCTCTCCTTCAATGAAATGTAGTCGGTAAAATTTTCCTTTAAAGAGCAATAAAATCTAATCAAGATAGGACATACACGTTGTACTGTTAAACACTATAAGAAAAACAAAAACAAAAAACAAAAAATAAAACTTTCACTTAGTGAAGTGACGGTTAATTTGATTTTCTACAAGAGCCATAATTACGAAGTTCCGACCGTTGTACACTCCGGTTTTCTTCAGGATCTGACTATTGTTATGATATGACGTATTTTAATCATTTACACTATTTAATTTGTTCGGACTGTTATCTTAAACTTTGTGGCCATTTTCATGACGTTTCGACTGTTGTACGCTTCAGTCTTCTTCAGGATCTGTCTACCTTTTTGAGATAGGATATTTTAATGATTTACATTGTTTGGAATGTTGTCCTCATCTCTGTTACTCTACCAGCACATTCAGTGAACGTTTTATTGCACGTCAGTTTCGTTTGCTTCTACTGTGCAAAATTGTGCCAAAATATTTTACTTGGGAAAATGTGGACGACAGAAATGTCTCAGGGCAAGAAGAACCCGGAAAGAAACTGTCAGACAGAATTTACAATTATCGAAAGTGTAAAATCTAATTCTGAAGAACTGACTTTCAAGACGGGAACATTTGGAACTTGAAGGAAAAGTACATCAATCAATGTGAATCTGTTCATATCTTGTTATATATATATATATATATATATATATATATATATATATATATATATATATATTATCGATTTTCTGCATTATTGTAAGAACTGCATCCTTGAAACTTATGAATATCGTTTCTTATGTCTTTGTCTATGAGTGTATCAAATTTGATTAAAATCAGACCACTCCTTCTATAACCCGATTTTTTCGATTATCGATTTTCGATATTTATCGGGGGTACCGCGACACAAAACCTAGCTAAGAACACTCGCAGACGCTTATAGTACAACTGTGTAAATTTTTAAGAAAATCGGTTCAGCCGTTTCGGAGTCTATAGGTAACGGACACACACACACACAAACACACACACAGGCAAAGTTCCATTTATAAATAAGTTTAGATATTAATATCTACGTCTGTTAACATCTATCTATCTATCTATCTATCTATCTATCTATCTATCTATCTAAGTTCATGTTAAACCATAATCTTTGTGATATAATTTTATTTTCATTGTTTATAAAGAAAAACAGAGAAACAGACTTAGCATCAATGGCTTGTGAGATTTGCATGTTAAATATTTCTACTGGCAGTCAGTCAGTTAGTTAAGTGCCATACATGATACACGCTTGGGCGATCATGTCTCGAAAGAGAGAGATGACTGACTGGGCAGAAGGTTATCTCGCAGTAGGTTGCCATTGCTTTCTGCGGTAGACTGGTTGCCGACCAAGGCTATAGAACCCAATCTGTCCTGCTATTTAACCCATAACTGGAAGGAAGAGACGGATTAATACCTTTCCCAAGGGTATTTGCACGTAAGTGAATACAATGGATTCAACTGGAATTCGAACTCGGCTCCCCGGTTTCTCGTTCCGAGCCGATATCCACTGTATCACAACGCACATTTCTACTGTAAGTGTCCTATTAACTAAATAATATACTTATTGAATAGTTGAAATATATCTGGAAAGTAGTAAAAATAATTTCAATCATTGCTCCCTTAGTTCACTTCATTCTACTTCCTTTAATATCTGATACACTGGGATAAGTGTATCTCCAATTTTTCAAAATAATTTACCAAATTTTGATTTATGATCGCAATCGATTGCATCGTCACGTTCTCTTTAATCTCATCCAGAGGCTTGAATTTCAATCTCTTTCAATGATCATGTTAATTTTAGGAAGCTCTGAATGTCGCAATTGTACAAATCTTCAATGCAGGTGAGAGCTGATACGATGTTTTGGATACAATGGTCGCGGAGTACACAGGCTTCCTTATTTTGGTCTCTTATTACCAACAGTGTCACCTCACCGAAGTGTGCTGCTTATACATAAGCAGTAACATCCCCTCTGACTGTTTGAAAAGTTGCATAATTCTCGTGAAGCCGGTTCTTGTGACATTTAACATTTTTCCTTTTTGGTAGCTTTGGGATCAAGCTGTATTCTCGCCTCTCTTGTTTCTTGAGTGCTGTCAAAGTTCCATTAACAATAACAAGACGGCATAGCCCACGGAGAGTAAAGTCACTCAAGAATTCACTCATAATTCCTTCACCATCATACATATGATCGACCATTCCCGGTGTTTCTTGTCGTAGATCATACCCAAAGAAAGAAAGAAAAAACCTAACACTGTCGTAGTCAGGCCAATGAAGATTAAATCGCTTTTAGTCTGTCCAGGTCACATTTGCAGATCAGGGCATTCTTTAAGTATCATTTCTGCCCACTGGCATCTGGCTTCTTTGCGCAGTTTACACAAAAACGCTCTCGGCTTAGCTACACGAGCAACACTGGGCAAAATATTGTGAATAGAAAGTTTCAATACGTGCTGTACTTAGCTTATTGTTTATGTAATTCTCAGAAATTCTTCTGACAAGTTTTCTAGCATTACTTAAAATTTGTCATCCCGTCTCCTGACACTACATTATTTTGTAAGCTCCTATCCGTGCTTTAACATAAACTTCAAGATTTCTAAAAATATATTTGCAGATCCCACGAACAGACTGAGATTTTCTTAAATCTTGTTGAGAAAAGACCTGCAACATTTACAAAGTTATTGGAGTGGCACCATCAGCCAATTTTGTTCCAATTTACCGATCTATTGATTTATGGCTTACGGCCACATCATGTTGAAACACAGCTTTAAACTAGGATGTGCGGGTGGTGTAATGGATACGTTGAAAAACCGGTTCCCGTACGTTCACCGAAGTTAAGCAACATCGAGCCCGGTTAGTGTCTAGATGGGTGATCGCTTGGGAATACTAAACGCTTTAAACTTGGATGGGCGGTTGGTGTAATGAATAACGATCATACCACCTTGAAAAACCGGTTTCCGTATGATCATCGAAGTTAAGCAACATCGAGCCCGGTTAGTGTCTAGATGGGTGACCGCTTGGGAATACTAAACGCTTTAAACTTGGATGGGCGGTTGGTGTAATGAATAACGATCATACCACCTTGAAAAACCGGTTTCCGTATGATCATCGAAGTTAAGCAACATCGAGCCCGGTTAGTGTCTAGATGGGTGACCGCTTGGGAATACTAAACGCTTTAAACTTGGATGGGCGGTTGGTGTAATGAATAACGATCATACCACCTTGAAAAACCGGTTTCCGTATGATCATCGAAGTTAAGCAACATCGAGCCCGGTTAGTGTCTAGATGGGTGACCGCTTGGGAATACTAAACGCTTTAAACTTGGATGGGCGGTTGGTGTAATGAATAACGATCATACCACCTTGAAAAACCGGTTTCCGTATGATCATCGAAGTTAAGCAACATCGAGCCCGGTTAGTGTCTAGATGGGTGACCGCTTGGGAATACTAAACGCTTTAAACTTGGATGGGCGGTTGGTGTAATGAATAACGAACATACCACCTTGAAAAACCGGTTTCGTATGATCATCGAAGTTAAGCAACGTCGAACCTGGTTAGTATCTACATGGGTGACCGCTTGGGAGTACCTATAAACTTGGATGTGCAGGTGGTGTAATGGATGATGGCCCGGGATTATTAATGGGAGAACCGAGTTCCAATTCCAATCGGGTTCCTTATATTCCCAAATACCCTTGAGAAAGGCATGAATTCACCTTTTCCCCATAGCTATAGATTAATTAGTAAAACTGCTATCACTATACAGTAGAATGGAGATGTATTTTCTGTAGTCTACGGAACTCTTTTTGTATAGAAAGGCAAAGAGTATAGGTTTCCATACATTAACATAAATTTGCTGCATCGCTTGAGGACATGTTCGATGGAGGCTAAAGAGCATTCTCCGATGTGTTTTTGCTCTGCTAACCATTCCCACAAACGAATTAGGTAAGTTGCTCGCCGTATCCGTCTACCCAATTTTCTCTCAATCTGATCTGATAGTACTAAATTTTCAAAGTCAAATTCCCTCATAACGTGTCCCAGAACTTTCAGTTCTCTCTTTCTGACTTTAAGTTTAAGCGTCGTTGCTATCCCCATTTTCTTCAGAACTTCCTCGTTGCCCAAGTAAATTCTACTCCATCAGCTTCTTTTCTCGCACTTCCCGCCTGTGGAATTCCCTTTCGTTTACTTGCTTTCCCGACAGCTACAATCTCCAAGAATTTAAATGTAAAGTCAATTGTCATCTCTTATCTCAATAACTTGCATCCTCTCTCTAATGCTCCTTTCTCTCTCCACGACACTCTCATCAGTGTTCACATCCTTATCTTACCCACGTTCTGACGCCCCTTATAGCCTATCACTCTTTCTCATAAGTTTCCTTCTATGTAACCCCCTTCAAAAAAGTGGCAGTAAAATGCATTGCTTTGGGCGATATGATTATAAAAAGAAAACTCATCAGTATTCTCATCCTTCTCTTACCCACTTCATGACACACCCTATAACCTGTCACTCTTTCTCATAACTTTCCTCCTATGTAACCCCCTGCAAAACAGTAGCAGTAAAATGCCTTGCTTGAGGAGATATGATTATGAAAGGAAAACTCATCAGTGTTCTCATCCTTCTCTTACCCACTTCATGACACCCCCTATAACCTATCACTCTTTCTCATAACTTTCCTCCTATGTAACCCCCGCAAAACAGTAGCAGTAAAATGCCTTGCTTGAGGTGATATGATTATGAAAGGAAAACTCATCAGTATTCTCATCCTTCTCTTACCCACTTCCAGACACCCCCAATAACCTGTCACTCTTTCTCATAACTTTCCTCCTATGTAACCCCCTGTAAAACAGTGGCAGTAAAATGCCTTGCTTGGGGCGATACTGTTATGTCGTGAGTAAGAATAAATAACTCCACAACAGGAATAGGTTAATCGTTGTATTCCGTGCAAATAGTATTTACAAAGGTTATTAGTATCCAATACAAGAATAAAGGTTAATCGTCTCAACCGTCGTTAGACGTAGTATGAGCAATGGGTACTTCCGGGTCGTCACCGGAAGTCTACGACTGACTTGTCGATCGGCTGCTCGGCACACTCTCCTACGTAGATGCCACCATTACTTTACATAGTAATGGAATAGTCCATTATAGCCGAATAGGCGCGGGCGTCCCAACAGATACGATTATAAAAAGAAAACTCATCAGTATTCTCATCCTTCTCTTACCCACTTCCAGACACCCCCAATAACCTGTCACTTTTTTTCACAATTTTCCATCTATTTAACCAACTGCAAAACAGTGGTAGTAAAATGCCTTGCTTATCATTATCAAAAAAAAAAAAAAAAAGGAAAAAGAGTCATGTCCATGTCATTCTTACTCCCTCTCTCATTCTTACTCCCTCTCTCATTTCATTTGTAAAGAAATTATTCTGCATCAGCTGTCATACAGCAGGGATGGATGCGACATCGTTGTTTAGGATACAATTCTTTGTTTTTAACTAAATATTCCTGTTTTGGATAAGTCCCCGGATGACATCTTTTACAATTCCAACGCACCTTTACTTTTTCCGTTGCCCAGATATATCCTGGTGCAAAATTCATTGAAACACTTGCTTTAGTTTCCTTTCTTTCACCTTACGGTCAGTTTTAGACCCACTTGAGTGACAGGGTGTAATCGATTTCTATTTTCTCCTCAGATTAAGTCATTTGCAATGGTATTCAATAATATGAATCTATTTTCAAGGTGTATGATGAAATTTGTTTGGCCTTGAAAAATACTGCCCCAGGAACTATTTTCTCTACTATCGATTAGTTGTCCTACGGCCATTGTCTGCAATGGTCTCCAAGGAAGCGTACGAATATTGTAACGCTGTACGAACACGCTGGCAAGTCTTACAGAGAGATCGCGGATAGTGCTGGGGTCAGCCTTTCAACTGCCAGTGGGGACATCAAGGCGAATAAACGAATTGAATCTATCAGACCAAAACCTAAAAGAAAAAGCGGCCGGAAGAGAAAAACAACACCAAGAGACGATGTATACGTGATCAGGGAAAGTGTGAAAGATCCTAGGAAGACATTATTCGTTTTGTTTTAGTTAATTTACAAAAGGATCTATCTATCTATCTATCTATCTATCTATCTATCTATCTATCTATCTATCTATCTATCTACAGCCTGTTCACATCTATCTATCTATCTATCTATCTATCTATCTATCTATCTAACCCAGCCTGTTCACATCTATCTATCTATCTATCTATCTATCTATCTATCTATCTATCTATCTATCTATCTATCTATCTATCTATCTATCTATCTCAGTACAAAAAAAAAAGAAAAAAAGAAAAAGAAAAGGAAAATGCGACCGGAAGAGAAAAACCCCGCCAAGAGACGATGTATACGTCATCAAGGAAAGTGTGAAAGATCCTAGGAAGGCATTATTCATTTTGTTTCAATTAATTTGCACAAGGGTATAATACAACGTTCTTTCACTGCTGAGAGATTTATTAACAACTCTATGAACTATATTGATAACTGAGGTTTCATATTGTTTTGATTATCAATATGAATTCAAGCCAAGCAACTTAATAATGTATTATTCTTTGTCTCGTCTACTTGAAGTGACATAAAATAATTAAATTGACATAAAGGACTATTAGCAAGACTTTAGTTTAGAAAAACCTTTTCATATTGGAACGTATTCACTTAGAAACGTGATAAGGTAACTATTTATACCAATCGGGTATTCTGGATTAATCATAGCGGGTATTAGAAAATGAATGAATTTAATTGAGTGTCGAATTTCCGAAATGCCTGATTTAAAAACTCTTTTACTGGTTATGGACGAGGAGAAAGATAACTCTAAAACCATATTTCAAAATTGGAAAATAGCCAATTGAATATGCAATCGCAAAACATTGTAATAGACGTTTTTTTACAAAAATGTTTAACATGTTTAAGCCCAAGAGCCACTCAAGGATTATAGAGTAACAGGTAAGGGGCATCGATTATAAGGATAAGATAACGGTTATCCCAAGTTAAGATTATAGTGATCGAGGACATATTGAACTCGAATTTACTTTTCATAGAATCTTTATTCTTTCTTTCTCCTTTTCTTTCTTTTCAGATCGCAGAATCTTCCTTTTTTTCTTTATTTTTTTCTATCATTCTTCTTTTTAGATAATAAAATCTTTTCTTTCTTTCTTTCTTTGCATTTTTCATTCGAATAAACGACAAATGAAGATTATGTTATCTGAAAAGATAACATAATCTTCAACTGTTTCTTTCTTTCTTTCTTTCTTTCTTTCTTTTCATTCCTTCTTTTTTCCTTCTTATCGGGTCCCAGTATCTTCTTCCTTTTAGGATAACCGGTTGTTATAACTAACGTCTCTATGCTTGTACTGATCAAGGAAATTTAAATTTACAAAAATACTCTAAACTATTTACATTATTCGGATTATTGTCACCATCTTTGTTGCCATTTGTACAACGTTTAATAATAGATCATTCTATTTGTCTATATTTCTGAGATGAGGTAGTATTTACACTATTTACATTATTCGGACTATTGTCCTCATCTTTGTTGCCATTTGTACGACGTTTAATAATAGATCATTCTATTTGTCTATATTTCAAAGATAAGATAGTATTTACAGTATTAACATTAATCGGACTATTGTCACCATCTTTGTTGCCATTTGTACAACGTTTAATAATAGATCATTCTATTTGTCTATATTTCTGAGATGAGGTAGTATTTACACTATTTACATTATTCGGACTATTGTCCTAATCTTTGTTGCCATTTGTACGACGTTTAATAATAGATCATTCTATTTGTCTATTTTTCTGAGATGAGGTATTTACAGTATTTACATTATTCGGACTATTGTCTTCATCTTTGTTGCCATTTGTACGACGTCTAATTATAGATCATTCTATTTGTCTATTTTTCTGAGATGAGGTATTTACAGTATTTACATTATTCGGACTATTGTCCCCGTCTTTGTTGCCATTTGTACGACGTTTAATAATAGATCATTATATTTGTCTATATTTCTGAGATGAGGTAGTATTTACAGTATTTACATTATTCAGACTATTGAATCCATCTTTGTTGCAATTTGTACGACGTTTCTTTAAGAACAACTGGTCTGGTGGATATAGACGTTAGTTAGTTTCAGTGACTTCACCCAAAAAGCAGTGAGTTCAATACCAGACTACAGTAGTAGTGAACAAGTAACGTAGAGAGTCCGGTTAGAAGGAGATAACTCATGACTACCAAAAGAGGCTTCGCAGAAGGTATGAAAATGATATACCATAGCGGCCGTAATAAAGGGTTCGGTCCGAAATTTCTAGCACCCGAAGAAGGCGGGAGCGTACAACAACCGAAACGTCGTACAAATGGCAACAAAGATGAGGACAATAGTCCGAATAGTGTAAATACTACCTCATCCCAGAAATATAGCCATTCAGTTAAGTGCCATACGTGAAACACGCTCTGGGCGATCATGTCTCGAAAGAGACATGACTGACTAGGCGGAAGATTATCCTGCAGTATGTTGCCATTGCTTTCTGTGGTAGACTGGTTGCCAACCAATGCTATAGAAACCAATCTGTTTTATTATTTAACCCATAACTGGAAGGAAGAGACGGATTAATACCTTTCGCAAGGGTATTTATGCGTAAGTGAATGCAAGAAATTCAACTGGTATTTGAACTCGGCTCCCCGATTTGTCGTTCCGAGAGGAGATTCACTGCACCAGAAAGGGACTTCTTAGCTGGATATTTTTGTTTTAATTCAATGACAAAGGAAAGTGTAACAATACTTCAACCTTTCTTCCATAAAAAATATTTCTTTCGAAGCATTAAACGTCATGTCGATTTCTCTGTCATTTTTGTTTGTTTGTTTGTTTGACATGATCTTCCGCGATCCTCATCGCTAATCTTTGCCTCTGCTGAATGTGTCTCCTCCACAATTAAGTGACAAAATCACGCGACCATATAATATTTCTGGATTTTCTGGAACCCAAAAGAGAATGGCAATAAATAAAGAATAGAGCAAGAAATCTGGGATTTGGTATCTTAAAGATTTTGTCTCTTATGAATTTTGTTATGTAAAAATTGGCATCATGTGTTTGCCACGATCTCGACACACAGCAATTGAAATATGGGTTACGATAATCAGTTGTGACAACAGCTCCACGTTAGTTTTTACTTTTCCTCTCTTTCTTTATTAAAATTTTCAGTAATTCATTTTGATTTTCAGTTCTTTCTTTATTTCTTTCTTTTTAGATCACAGAATCTTGCTTCCTTTTTTCTTTTTTCTTTCTTTATTCTTTCTTTCTTTCTTTCTTTCTTTTTTAGATCACAGAATCGTGATTCCTTCTTTCTTTCTGTTTTTCTTTCTTTCTTTCTTTCTTAGATCACAGAATCTTCCTTTCTTTCTTTGTTTCTTTCTTTTTTAGATCACAGAATAGTGATTCTTTCTTTCTTTCTTTCTTTCTTTCTTAGATCACAGAATCTTACTTCCTTTCTTTCTTTCTTTCTTTTTTAGATCACAGAATCGTGATTCCTTCTTTCTTTCTTTATTCTTTCTTTCTTTTTTAGATCACAGAATAGTGATTCTTTCTTTCTTTCTTTCTTTCTTTTTTAGATCAAAGAATCTTGCTTCTTTCTTTCTTTCTTAAATCACAGAATCTTACTTCCTTTCTTTCTTTCTTTCTTTCTTTCTTTCTTTCTTTCTTTCTTTCTTTCTTTCTTAGATCAGAGAATCGTGATTCTTTCTTTCTTTCTTTCTTTCTTAGATCAGAGAATCGTGATTCCTTTTTTCTTTCTTTAGTTTTCTTCATCTCTTTCTTTCTTGCTTTATTGTTTCGGTCTTTCTTTTGTTTTTTCAGATTACAGAATTTTCCTTCTTTTTTCTTTCATTCATTCTTTCTTTCTTTTCCAATCGAAAAATATTATTCCATTTTTTTCTTGATTTATGGTTCGTTTGTTTGTTTCTTTTCAGATCTCTTCTGATATCATTCTTTTATTTCTTTATTTTTTATTTCTTTCTTTCCATATCACATCATCTTTCTTTTTTTTAAAGATAATAGTTTCTTTCTTTCTTTCTTTCTTTCTTCTTTTCACATCACATAATCTTTCTTTCTTTTCAGATAGCAGTATATTCCTTCCTTCCTTCCTTCCTTCCTTCCTTCCTTCCTTTGAATCACATTTTTTTTATCCGATAGCAGTATCTTTCTTCCATCCTTCCTTCGTTCTTTTTTTGGATCACATAATCTTTCTTTCTTTTCCGATAGCAGTATCTTCCTTCCTTCCTTCCTTCCTTCCTTCCTTCCTTCCTTCCTTCCTTCCTTCCTTCCTTCCTTTCCGATCACAGAATCTTCTTTCTTGTGCTATAATCTTTCATCACATCGTAATTTGTAAGCACTCGTTCTGAAAGCAGAAGATCATGTATTTCAATGAAATTCGACAGATTACACAATCATTTTTACCCTCCTGCTGTCAATTCCGTATGTAGATGATCCCTTTTGCGGATGTCGACGCAGTCATTTTTTTTAAGTACAAAGCGGATGAAAGAAGAAGTCTTGAGTTTCTGCTTCTTCACTTCACAGTACACTATTCATAATACTCCACAAGTCACACATTTGTTAAAAAGCAAATATTGTGGCGTGCAAAAGATGGATGTTGTTTTCCCCTCGTCGAAGAGAAGATCTTTCCCAACGATTATTTTTATTTTATTCGCTCAATCTGGAACTAAAAATCTTATCTCCTCATGACTATTATTGTTTAGGTTGATGGCCGAGGCGATGAGACTTCTATCAGTGGTATTTGCATATTCAAGGTGAAGGAACAGGCCCTCTATACGAGAAAAAAAAAACATCGCATAACTCTCGATAAGCTATTGAAATTTTCATGATGCTTCTGAGGAGCTACATTCATTAATTCTACCTGTTCACGCCATATTCCAGCGAAGACCTGCCATATACGTACGCTGGGATAAATCAATCCCGTTCCCTTAGTATTCAACTGGTAAAAAATGTTCCATTTGGACGGCTTCTTTTTAAGAATCACTACTTTCTGGAACAAACTCCCCAGAGGATGCTTCCTTGATCAATAAAATTTTAACCTCTTCATATCAATATTCAGCCAATATCTTTTGCACATATTCATAATTTGAATTTCATTTTTCTGTTTCATATCTCCGTGAAGCATTTAACATTTTATTATCGCCATGAAACATTTAACCCCCTACCTTGAGTGGCTCAGAAACCTTGTATTAAATGAACAATAATATAAAAAAATGTGCAAACAAAACGAATTGATATGTTGTGATTTCTAGACACTGTTCATCATGAACAAGTGATCTTGGAGAAAGGCGTTGACAGCGGTGACGGAGGTTAATTTTTCATCCACGGTATGCAGAGTCCGTCTATGATGGCTGTTAATCGTTACGATAGAAAACGGTTTTTATTCAAGACAACAGAACTGACTATGACTGGAAGCAGTAAAATCCCCGATATTTTGCCTTTTACGCCATATTTCAGTTCTGTTTCTCTCCCTCTAATCGAATCCACCAATTTTCCCATCGTCCTAGCCAAAAGAGCAACAGGTAAAGGAAGAACTTGGAGAATCAGCTGGTTCCATTGTTTTTTCTTAATTCTTTTCTTGCTCACTCAAATTTAACCGCTAAACAGCCTTTCACTCAATTCTTATATGTCATCTATGCTCACGAATTAGAACTGGTGCGAGGATAGAGGCTTTCTTTAATCATCTCACCACCAAGCAAGGCATTCCACTGCCACTATTGCGCATGGGGCTACATAGGAGGAGGTAAAGAGAAGGAGTGGTTAGACATAGGGAATGTCAGGAGGAAGGTGGCAGATGAGTAAGGATACCGAGGATGAGAGTTGGGTAAATGGGAAGAGTGTTTTTTTAATCATCTCACCCCCAAGCAAGGCATTCCACTGCCACTATTGCGCATGGGGCTACATAGGGGGAGGTAAAGAGAAAGAGTGGTTAGACATAGGGAATGTCAGGAGGAAGGTGACAGATGAGTAAGGATACCGAGGATGAGGGTTGGGTAAATGGGAAGAGTGTTTTTTTTTTAATCATCTCACCCCAAGCAAGACATTTCACTGCCACTATTGTGCATGGGGCTACATAGGGGGAGGTAAAGAGAAGGAGTGTTTAGACGTAGGGAATGTCAGAAGGAAGGTGACAGATGAGTAAGGATACCGAGGATGAGGGTTCGGTAAATGGGAAGAGTGTTTTTTTTTTAATCATCTCACCCCAAGCAAGGCATTTCACTGCCACTATTGTGCATGGGGCTACATAGGGGGAGGTAAAGAGAAGGAGTGTTTAGACGTAGGGAATGTCAGGAGGAAGGTGACAGATGAGTAAGGATACCGAGGATGAGGGTTGGGTAAATGGGAAGAGTGTTTTTTTTTTAATCATCTCACCCCAAGCAAGGCATTCAACTGCCACTATTGCGCATGGGGCTACATAGGGGAAGGTAAAGAGAAGGAGTGGTTAGACATAGGGAATGTCAGGAGGAAGGTGACAGATGAGTAAGGATACCGAGGATGAGGGTTGGGTAGATGGGAAGAGTGTTTTTTTAATCATCTCACCCCAAGCAAGGCATTCCACTGCCACTATTGCGCATGGGGCTATATAGGGGGAGGTAAAGAGAAGGAGTGGTTAGACATAGGGAATGTCAGGAGGAAGGTGACAGATGAGTAAGGATAGCGAGGATGAGGGTTGGGTAAATAGGAAGAGTGTTTTTTTTTAATCATCTCACACCAAGCAAGGCATTTCACTGACAGTATTGCGCATGGGGATACATAGGGGGAGGTAAAGAGAAGGAGTGGTTAGACATAGGGAATGTCAGGAGGAATGAATGTTAGACATAGGGAATGTCAGGAGGAATGGGAGCATGTTAGTGTGTTAGAAGGTGTCTATTGACCTTAAATTTAAATTCCTGGAGATTGTATCCGTCGGGGAAGCAATCGTGTGGAAGAGAATTCCACAGTCGGGAAGTGCGAGGAAAGAAACTGTTGGAGTAGAAGTTGCGGTTGCATTTTATCGGTTTCACTGTAATAGGGTGGGATCTAGTTGCTAATCTAGTATCTCGTGCAAATTCGTATTTAGGGGGCACCAGTGATCTAAGTTCATCGGAGCAGAAGCCGTGAAAGTATTTATAGAAGAGACACAGGGAAGCCACGTCGCGCCGGTGGGAGAGAGACTGCAAGCGGTCTGCCAAGTCGGTATCTATCACATTACAGACCCTCCTCTGAACCTTATCGAGAAGCCCGAGGAGAATAGCAGGGGCACCCGACCAGATATGGCAGCAGTATTCAATACACGGTCGGATGGTAGATTTATATATGTGCAGGATAGATTTAGACGGAAAAAACTTCCGGGCCCTACACAGAGAACCGACTTTCATAGCAGTGGATTTAGCAATGGATTTGATATAGTCATTCCATTTGAGGTCCGCTGAAAGTGTGAGACCAAGGAGGCGTAGTGTTTTCTCTCTGTGAGGCAAGCCTGGACCATGCTAATGGGAGGTAGGTGAGATTGTCGATGATGGTTAATTGAGAGTAGCTTCGTTTTAGATGCATTAAAATTTACTAGCCATTTCTTACACCAGTCTAATATGGATTGAAGGTCTTTTTCAATCTCGGCTGCGAGGTTAGCTTTGACGCCTACACCAGATTTTTGTAGGAGGCGGAGAGTAAATTGTGGAAAACACTGCTTTATTATTAGGTTGTCCCAAAAGTTCGTAAACACTTGCAAAAAATTGAAATTTTACTCACAAAAACAACAAAAATTATTGCTCAAAATAAAGACCATCATTTTCAAAACTTTCTGTCATCGATCTGCAAGCTTTCGGATCTGGTCAAAGTACCATTCAGCCGGCTTTTACCGACTACATTTCATTGAAGGAGAGGGAAAGAAGCAGTTAGTGGGAAAGACTTCCAAATTATATTAGCTTAATAGAGCACTTAACCAACTGCGACAAATAGCCAATTTTGATACAATTTCTCTTCACTCGACAGATTGGCTCAACACAATCTCCCTAGTATTCGCTTTGATAATTGCTATTCGAAATGTCGGCTTTCATCCGGGTTTAAATAGGGAACATTGATGTTTGTGGTAAATATGCTATTAGGTTGTCCCAAAAGTTCGTAAACACTTGCAAAAAATTGACATTTTATTCGCAAAAACAACAAAAATTATTGCTCAAAATAAAGACCATCATTTTCCAAAACTTTCTGTCATCGATCTGCAAGCTTTCGGATCTAGTCAAAGTACCATTCAGCCGGCTTCGAATCAAAGAATTATTGACACGCTTCCTCGACTTCATCAAACGAGTCGAATCGGCGGCCATTCAGAAAGTGTCGCATTGAGCGGAAAAAGCCGTAATCTGATGGAGCACAGTCAAGACTGTAGGCTGGATATGGCAGAACCTCAACGCCGTCCAGCTCTTCAAACTTGTCTTTGGTCTTCCTGGCGGTGTGTGGCTTGGCATTGTCCTGCTGCATCAAAGCGCGCTTTCGGTTGATTAGAGCCGGGTACTTTTGCTTCAACTTTTCGTAGACCCGCTCAAGTTGCTGACAGTAAAGTTCGGCACTAATGGCACGACCATTCAGAACCAACTTAAAATGCACGATTCCTTCAAATTTCCACTAAACACACATGACTTTCTTGCCAAATCGATCTTGTTTTGGAACCGACGGTGTCTCTTGCCCTTTCTGAAACCATCGCTTGTCTCGATCTGGACCAGATAGACCCATTTCGCAAGTGTTTACCAACTTTTGGGACAACCTAATAATTTCGCTTGTTTACAGTTTATCCTAAAAAAACAAGAAATTCGATGTTTAAAAATAATCAAGTGTGTAAGGAGGATAGAAATGATCATTGATAATTAATTACACAAATTAGATGCATAAAAATTATTTGGAAAATAATCTAAGGTGTACCGTGCATATATGAACACTTCGCTACTGGTTGACAAAGTTTTTGACAGTGGAATTCTACTTTAGTTGATAGAGAGTTTGATCAGGTAAAATCTAGTACCATATTGAATGTTATTTGGATAAGGGATCAATCCTTCCAGGTGAGTCCTTTAGACCCCAAATATCTCAAGATGGACAAAAGTTCAGTTTCATATTAAAATAAGCACCATGTTTTCGTGCCAACCACATTATATGCAGTATTTTTTTGGACAAAAAAGGCTAATTGCTGGTGTTATCCAAAGACGGATATCACATATTCTATAACATGACATGATTAAAGGAATACACGATTAAATCTTTGAAAATTCAAATTGACTGAAAAGCAAGAAGCTGGAAGAGAGTTGCACAAGCGAGAAGTGAAAGCCAAGAAACTTACATTATATAATGAAAATTTCGATTGAAAAATAATGAAACTTCGTTGTGAATCGCGTACAAATTTAAACGCAGTACTTGACTGACAGCCGGATTGCATCCGTTTGTAATTGGAATTGTTATATGTCTCCATAATTTATATGCCAAGAGTCTCTTCTCTCAAAATTCTCGAATGTGGAATTCGCGTCCGGTTTCTTGTATTCCAATTCAACTTTGACTTTCAAAAATTTAAATTCAATGTCAATCGTTATATTCTGTAATCTTAATTATTGACCATTTACTCTTTTCTCTCGTTAATAATGTTTTTCTTTTTCTCGTCTTCTTCCAGACTTAGTAATTCCTTGGGTCTTGGATGCTTTATTGCATCATTTGGAGTGAAATGGTCCCCCTCCCTCCCCCCAAAAAGCAAAAAAGCAAAAACAAACAAAACAAAAAACAATACGAAATGGTTAAAAAACAGTTAAACATCATGCGCCTAATCATATTTAAGTCATCAGGTGCTATTTATTCATCGATTCGTTTTTTTATTGTTTATCAACCCTTTGCAGATTATTTAAAGCCAGAAAATATTTTGAGATTGTAAGATTCTATCGGGAGATAATAATGATTTTATGATAAAAATGTTATTAATTACCCCATAGCTGGAGAAGAAGTGGTGGATTAATATCTTTTCCTAGGTTATTCATATGTAAGTAAATATAACGAACCTAACAGGAATGCGACCTCAGTTCTCCGATTAGCAATTCCGAGCCATTATTCATTACTCTACCCGCACATTCAAGTATTCTCAAGTGATCACCCATTTAGGTACTGACTAGGCTCGATATTGCTTAACTTTGTTGACCTCACGTAAGCTTTTAACACGTGTTGAGTCAGTGAAAGTTCTTTGCGCTCAAGCCCTTCTTATTTTTGTGAGATCGGAAATTTTCAGTCGGCTTGAAATAGAGAAATATTTTCTTGCTCAGTCAGTCAGTTAAGTGCCATACGTGATACACGCCTGGGCGATCATGTCTCTAAAGAGACATGACTGACTGGGCAAATGATTATCTTGCAGTAGGTTGCCATTACTTTCTGCGGTAGACTGGTTGCCAGCCATGTCTATAGACCCCAATCTGTCCTGTTATTTGACTCATAGCTAGAGGGAGAAGAGATGTATTATATTATTAAGTAGTAATTAGTGGGGGATCAATTTATTACTTCATAACAACAGAAAACCGTTCTCCCCACTTTATGCCCAGTAGAAGCCTTAATCATGTTTCCAACTATTATATTTAGTCAGTCAGTTAAGCGCCATACGTGATACACGCTTTTGGCGATCATGTCTCGAAAGAGACATGACTGACTGGGCAGAAGATTAGCCTGCATTCGGTAGACATTACTTTCTGCGGTCAACTAGTCACCAGTCAAGGCTATAGAACCCAGTCTGTCCTATTATTTAACCAACAAATGGAGGGAGGTGACGGATTAATACCTTCCCCAAGGGTATTTGTGTGAAAGTGAATGCAAGGAATTCCAACTCTGCTCTCCGATTTCTCATTCCGAGCCGATTTCCGCTGCACCACAAACTTGCCCAACCTTTCTATTTTTATTCGGCATCTTATTTAAAGTTGTCCATGAAAATCAAATTCGTTCGAATGGTCTTGTCAAACTCTCTTTGATTCACAGCCATCATCGCCACCGCTTAAACCATGGGAGAGAAAGGGGATGATGATCTCGATTCGAGCCGATGATGACAATATTAAAGCAAGAGCTATCAACCACTACGTAACTAAGTTTGTTGTCTACTGCTATCATCACGTCAGATTATCAGTGACCATGACGTTTATTTCTTCTTTTAGGTGTCGTGTTCTTTCAAGACGTAGGCGATTAGGACCCTCCACATTTTCCTGTTCCTTGTAGCTCCTAATAAGTTTTGCCTTTTTGTTATTTCTTATGACCATGAAATACGTTATGCGCTTCTTTCCTCTGTCTCTCTTAATCTGTTTTTGTGAGTATCAAATTTTCCAAGCCCTCCTTCCTCATTATGTGCCCTAGAAAGTTCAGCTATTTCTTCCTGATGTCAATAATAAGTTTTCTTTTGTTACAATTTCTCGTCGTTGCTCACTTGTTCGGTCCATGATATCCTCAGCATCCTTCTGTAGAACCACATTTCTGTTGCTTCAAGTCTCGTCTTCATCTTTGAAAAATTTGTCCAGATTTGCTGCGAGGACAGATATCTCGTAACACTCCAGTAGTCTTTTCCTTGTTTCGAAGGAAATTTTCCTGTCTCTTAATACTCTACTTAGCTTTTGGAATATGCTTTTGGCCATTCCAATCAATCTTCGGGTCTCAGTGTCGCACTTTCCGTCCTCTGTTAGAACTCTTCCCAGATATTTTTGTACCTGTTTGAATTTAATATCTCAGATTTGTAATTTGTATTTTGGGTTCATCCTTTTGCTGATAACTAAGTTTATACTTAGTCATTTCTTTTCGCTTTCCTTCTCTTTCTTCTGAAGGAGCTTTTGTAGTTTTCTTTCCGCGTCTTTTATCAACACTGTGCCATCTGCTTATCTTATATTTTGCTAAGATTGCCCCGGCAATAACAAAAAAGCATGTTTATGTCATTTATGGGAATGTAGCCATAAAATTGATATTATTATAAAATCTATTATACCAGAAAAGAAAAGATGTGTATGACTTTGTACTCGCCTATGCATTATGCGTGAGTGACTTATACAGTGTGTCCATAAAGTTCGTGTGCACTTTAAAAAATTTATAACTTAATTTGCATTTACGATAGAAATAGGTAACGCAGTCAAATGCAACATCAAGAGTTTCTATCATTACAAAATAGTTTGGACATACCGGAAATGCACCTGCCTTTTAAAAAGAAGTTCAATACCAAAAGCCGCTTATGACCAGACTCGAACTCTCAAGTATCTGATTCAGAGTCTGACGTCTTATCCACTAGGTAACGCAGTCAAATAAATATGCAACATCAAGAGTTTCTATCATTACAAAATAGTTTGGACATACCGGAAATGCACCTGTCTTTTAAAAAGAAGTTCAATACCAAAAGCCGCTTACGACCAGACTCGAACTCTCAAGTATCTGATTCAGAGTCTGACGCCTTATCCACTAGGTAACGCAGTCAGATTAATAGTATGTGCTTTCAATGAGTACTCTTATTGCATGAAGGGCATCAAGTCTTACTACTTTTTATTTGAAATCTCGCAGATAGCGAGGCGATTGTAACGAGAATTAAAGAAAAAATATCAATAAGTAAATAAAAATTGAAAAAACTAAAAAAGAAATAAAAAACATTAATCTCAGCTCGTCTCAAATTTGAACTTGAACTCATCTTACCTAACGTCTGATCGTCTGTGGGCAAATTATGGTTGAATATTTTCCTTCTAGAATCAATAGATAATGTGACCAATGGCTAGTAAGTCGACTTAATCGCAGAGTGAATGCCAAAGAATTTTCACATAGATGAAAAAGAGATCTGGGCATCAGAGATGCTGGTGTACAGAAGGATGCTGGGAATATTATGGATTGAAATTGCAAGCAATGAGGAGGGTTTAAGGAAAGTAGAAAGAAAAATCGCACTTATACATAGACAGAGAGAGTTGGAATTTCTGGGACTCATGGTGAGAAAAGAGGAAAGTGAGAATTTTACACTCACAAGGACATATTAAAGACAAAAAGAGCAAAAGGAAACGTAGTATAGCTTACCTAACGAGTTTGAGTAAACAGATGAAACAAAGAACCGGTAGGAATATTAAGAGCGCAAAGATTTCTTGGAATTTTAAAGAAGTTGTGGAGAGACTTGATTCTACGACATGCTGTACATGGAGAGAAATCGCTTTATCCGATGACAGGTAAGAATAAAATTGCAATTGATAATATGTCGGCTATGCTTTGATTCTGTATTGCCTCTTATGTGGCTGTAATTCTTTGTCAAATATTAATGACATGCGAGATGAAAGAGTAGCCGGGGAGTGTCGATAAAGGAATTTTGATTTGAAGAAATATGTTCAAAAGAATTGACACATTTTCAGAACGATATTTCGTCTTTAGAATATTCAGTCATGTAGGATGATTCCTGGTGCCGTATTCCGCCGTCAGCCCTACTGATGGAGATATTCAGAGATTTACGGACGGAAGGCGATACTGGGCATATATCTCTTTCTTTTAGGATGATAGAATTCAGTAAACCTTATTAAGGGTTTTTATTATTAGAGAGCGAGAATGAAAGCAGACACACGCACACATACACAACGCACACGCACACACAGAGACAAAAAACACAGACGCACATACAGACACACGCACAGACACATACACATGGATAGACAGAGACACACAGAGATACACATACAAAGAAAGACAGACACATACACAGACATATACGCATACAAACAGACATACAGATACATAGGCACACACATACACCCAGACACACATAGGCAGGCAGACGCAGAGCCACACAGACACACACACAGAGTCACATATATACACACATACACATGGACACACATATAAACACTCAGACACATGCATACACAGTCCCACATATACAGAGACAGGTAAAGAGAACGAGGGTTATATATTTTCAACGTCTGTTATGTGCCATGTCCTTTCAGGATATACTGATCATAGCACTTCACATCTTCCAGTCCCTTAATAAGTTTTCTCCCAAACTCTGTTCAAGCCTATCAAGTATGACACGCGCTATTTTCCCTCTCCCTTTTTCCCTCTATCCACCTTGTGAGTATCAGACTCTCCAAGTATCTCTTCCTCATTACGTGTTCCAAACACTTCAACTGTCTCTTCCTGATGTTAAGTATAAGTTTCCGTTTTGTTTCCATTCTCTTCAAAATCTCGTCGTTGTTAACATGTTCGGCCCACAGTATACTCAGCATCCTTCTGTAGAACCACATTTGTGTTGCTTTGAGTCTCTTCATATCCGAAACTTACAGAGAAACGCTGTGTTCAGTTATTTGATGACAATCTTCTCGTACTCTTTGCTCTCTCTCTTTCTCTCTCTATCTTTCTCTCTCTATCTCTCTCACACACATATGTGTTGTGTGATCTCCCCTTTTTCTAAGTTAATGGACTCGACTTGAGTATACATACACCCCTGCCATAGTGAGATACGTCAGAAGAGTAGAGATCCGTTAGAGACATCGTAGATATTCATTAAGAGCACCGAGCGATACCGAAGTTACACAGAGTCAGTAGTCATAGTAGCTCTGAGTTCCACTCAGCCAGAATAATATTACACGGATATACTATTTCCAGCAGGGCTTCACTTTAAAGACTTGTATATATATATATATATATATATATTCCTTACTAATCGTATTCCTGGATTACTAACCTGCGTTCCAGTTGAAACTTTACGTTTAATATAACCTATTTTTCTATCTCAAAAACCTGTTTTGTTGTTCATTATTATGTATGGATGTAAATAAGTCGACATATCTGTATACGCGCAGGTATACCAGATAAAGAAATATTTATGAGATAGACCAGTGCCTAATGTAATATAACAGAGGTATAAAGTATACATTAATAAATATACATATCATCCTACGTTTAAAGCACGACTTAGAGTTTCATGCATTTGCGCAGTCATCAGGTGCATAGTATGAACTGACCGTCTTTCAGCTTCCATAAAAAATAAAAATTCAAATCGAAAAATGTCTAAAATAAAAGCTCAATACCCAAGAAAATAAATTTTTTTAATCATCTCACCCCAAGCAAGGCATTCCACTGCCACTATTGCGCATGGGGCTACATAGGGGAAGGTAAAGAGAATGAGTGGTTAGACATAGGGAATGTCAGGAGGAAGGTGACAGATGAGTAAGGATAGCGAGGATGAGGGTTGGGCAGATGGGAAGAGTGTTTGATAGAATGGGAGCAGGTTAGTGTGTTAGGAGGTGTCTATTGACCTTACATTTAAACTCCTGGAGATTGTAGCCGTCGGGGAAGCAATCGTGTGGAAGAGAATTCCACAGTCGGGAAGTGCGAGGAAAGAAACTGTTGGAGTAGAAGTTACGGCTGCATTTTATCGGTTTCACTGTAAGAGGGTGGGATCTAGTTGCTAATCTAGTATCTCGTGCAAATTCGTATTTAGGGGGCACTAGTGATCTAAGTTCATCGGAGCAGAAGCCGTGAAAATATTTATAGAAGAGACACAGGGAAGCCACGTCGCGCCGGTGGGAGAGAGACTGCAGGCGGTCTGCAAAGTCGGTATCTATCACATTACAGACCCTCCTCTAAATCTTAAATATATCAATATGGAAGCAAATCATCCCTAAAGAATAGCAAACAACCTACACACACTTATCCAATTTTGTTCAAATACAAACTCTTGCAATAAGGACATTTTTGACAATTTTGAAATTAAAAGTTAATACTTTAGAAAATGAATATATCAATAATTAATCAAATCCTCCCTATAGAATAGCAAACATCCTTCACAAATCTAAACAAATCCGTTCAAGTGCCAAGTCTCGTAATCAGGAAATATTTGACATTTCTAAAATTAAATGAAATATATCAACAAGGAATCAACTCAGCCCTATAGAATCACAAACAACTTACACAAACCTATCCAATTTCGTTCTAGTACGAAATCTTGCAATAAGGAAATTTTTGAGAATTCTAAAATTAAATGCGTTAATACATTAGAAAAGAAATATATAAGTAGGGAATCAAATCATCCCTATAGAATCCCTATAGAATCACAAAGAACCTACACAAACCTATAGAATCCCTATAGAATCACAAAGAACCTACACAAACCTATAGAACCCCTATAGAATCACAAAGAACCTACACAAACCTATAGAATCCCTATAGAATCACAAAGAACCTACACAAACCTATAGAACCCCTATAGAATCACAAAGAACCTACACAAACCTATAGAATCCCTATAGAATCACAAAGAACCTACACAAACCTATAGAATCCCTATAGAATCACAAAGAACCTACACAAACCTATAGAATCCCTATAGAATCACAAAGAACGTACACAAACCTATAGAATCCCTATAGAATCACAAAGAACGTACACAAACCATAGAATCCCTATAGAATCACAAAGAACCTACACAAACCTATAGAATCCCTATAGAATCACAAAGAACCTACACAAACCTATAGAATCCCTATAGAATCACAAAGAACCTACACAAACCTATAGAATCCCTATAGAATCACAAAGAACCTACACAAACCAATCCAAATACGTTCAAGTAACAACATTTGGAATAAGGAAAATTTTGATAATTCTATAATTAAATGTGTTAATTTTTTAGAAAAATATATCTCAATAAGGAATTAAATCATCTCTATAGAATCACAAACAACCTTCACAAAACTCTCCCAAGCTCTTCAAGTACCAAAACTTTTGCAATAAGGAAATGTTTGACAATTCTATAATTAAATGCGGTAAAACTTTATAAAACAAATATATCAATAAAGAATCAAATCATCCCTATAGAAGCACAAACAACATACACAAATCTATATAAATCCGTTTATGTACCAACTCATGTAATGAGGAAATTTTTGACAATTCTAAAATTAAATAAGCTAATACTTTAGAAAAGAAATATATCAATAAGGAACCAAATCGTCCCTATAGAATCACAAAGAACTTACACAAACCTATCCATATCCGTTTAAGTACCAACTCTTGCAATAGGGAAGTTGTTGACAATTCAAAAATAATACTTAATACTTAAGGAAATAGATATATCAATAAGGAATCAAATCATCCCTATAGAATCAGAAGCAGCCTACACAAACCTATCTGTTCAAATAACAACACTTGCAATGAGGAAATTTTTGATAATTCTAAAATTAAAAGTTAATACTTAAGAAAATAAATATATCAATAAGGAATCAAATCGCCCATAAAGCTTAGCAAACAACCTACACACACTTATCCAATTTCGTTCAAGTACAAAATCTTGTAATAAGGAAATTTTTGACAATTTTGAAATTAAATGTTAATACTTTAAAAATGAATATATCAATAAAGAATCAAACCATCCCTGTAGAATGACAAACAACCTAGAGACACCTATCCAACGCCGTTCAAGTAACAACTCTTGCAAAAAGGAAATTTTTGACGGTTCTATAATTAAATGCGTTAATACTTTAGATAAAAAAATATTTCAATCAGGAATCTACTCATTCCTATAGATTCACAAACAACCAACACAAGCCTATCCAAAGCCGTTCAAGTACTAACTCTTGCCATAAGAAAATTTTTGACAATGTTGAAATTAAAAGTTAATACGTTCGAAAAAATATATATCAATAAGGAATCACAAACAACCTACACAATCCTATCCAAATCCGTTTAAGTAGGAACTGTTACAATGAGGAAATTTTTGACAATTCTAAAAAATAAAAGTTTATACTTTAGAAAATATATATATCAATTAGAAATCAAATCATCCTTATAGAATCACAAACAACCTAGATAAACCTTTCCAATTTCGTTCAAGCACCAACTGTTGCAATAAGGAACATTTTAAGAATTCGAAAATTAAAACTTTATTCTTTGGAAAATAAATATATCAATAAGGAATCAAATCATACCTATAGAATCACAAACAGCTTACACACACTTTTCGAAATTTGCTTAAGCATCAACTGTTGCAATAAGAAAGTTTTTGAGAATTCTAAAATTAAATGCGTTAATACCTTAGAAAATAAAAATATCAAAAAGGAATCAAATCATCTCTATAGCATCACAAATAACCTACACAAACATATACAATTTCATTTTAGTACCAACTCTTGCAATAAGGATATTTTTGACAATTTTGAAATTAAAAATTGAAATTTTCAAAAATATATATCGATAAGTAATCAAATCATCTGTATAGAATCACAAACAACCTACACAAACCTATCCTAATCTGTTTAAGTATCATATCTAGCAATAAGAACATTTTTGACAATTCTGAAATTAAAAGTTAGTACTTTAGAAAATATATATCAATAAGGAATCAAACCATCCCTATAGAATCACAAAAAAACTACACAAACCTATCCAAATTCGATTAAGTACCAATTCTTGCAATAAAGACATGTTTGACAATTCCGAAATTGAAAGTTAATATTTTAGAAAATAAATATATCAAAAAGGAATCAATTCACCTCTACAGAATCACAAACTACAGAAACCTATCCAAATTCGTTTATGTTCCAACTCTTGCAATAAGGACATTTTTTACAATTTCTAAAATTAAACGTTAATACTTTAGAAGATAAACATATCAACAAGGAATCCACCCATCCCTATAGAATCACAAACAACCTTTAAAAACCAATCCAAATTTGTTCAAGTACCAACTCTCGCAAAAAGAAAAATTACTTTACAAAATAAATATATCAAGAAGCAATCAAATCATCCCTATAGTATCACAAACGACCTACACAATCCTATCTAATTTCGTTCAAGTACCAACTCTCGCAACAAGGAAATTTTTGACAATTCTAAAATTAAAAGTTGATACATTAGAAAATAAATATATCAATAAGGAATCAAACCATCCCTATAGAATCACAAACAGCCTACACAAACTTATCCAAACCCGTTTAAGTACAAACTCTTGCAAAAATGAACTTTTTAGATAATTTAAAATTTAATGCGTTCATACTTTACAAAATAAATATATCAATATGGAATCAAATCATCTGTATAGAATCACAAACAACCTACACAAACCAATCCAAATTCGTGTAAGTACCAACTTATTCAATCAGGAACTTTTTGACAATTCTAAAATTAAAAGTTAATACTTTCGAAAATAAATATATTAATAGGGATTTAAATCATCGCTATAGAATCACAAAAAAAAAAAAACTACACAAATTCATGCAAATTCCGTTAAGCAGCAACTCTTGCAATAATGTATTTTTTGACAATTTAAAATTTAATGCGTTACAACTCTAGAAAATAAAAATATCAATAAGGAATCAAGTCGTCCCTATAGAATCACAAATAACCTACACAAACCGATCCATATCCGTTCAAGTACTAACTCTAGCAATAAGGAAATTTTTGACAATTCTAAAATTAAAAGTTAATACTTTAGAAAATGAATATATCAATAAGGAAACAAATTATTCCTATAGAATCACAAACAGCCCACGCAAACGTGTCCAAATTCGTTTAAGTACCTACTGTTGCAATAAGGATATTTTTGACAATTCTCAAATTAAATACATTATTGCTTTAGAAAAAGGTAAACTGAACCCTAGTTTATACGCGTTATAAATTAGGCAGAAAGATGCAGAAATCACGTAAACGTATATAAATTTGTTTACAAATATTTTGTGTTTACAAATATTTTGTGTTTCCAAATATTCACTTTTACAAATAATATTTATAATTTTACAAATAATACAAAAACTAGCGGAATCCGTGGAATTTCCACGGAAGGATAATTATGATTTCCTGGAAAAATTTTACTTTGTCATACTACAAATGATAGTAACGTCTACAAACATAAAGGTATTGGATAATAAAATAACGATAACACAGAGTGTAATTTTATTAAGATATCTATAAAAGTAATGTCCATAGAAGCTACTTCACTGTAATCTTATATTATATTAAGCGGCGTATGCGCAGACCATAACCAAACTACTGTACGCTTTTTTTTTTGGTGAGAGATTTTGAAAGAGAATTTTTTTTTTATTACTGAGAAATCATGGCTCCTGTGTCCATTGTAAACAGAAAAGACCAACTGAGTAATGGCCAAGGGTTTAGAGGCCAGAAATTTCGTTATTAGGTCGCGGGATGCGACAACAAACCTACCTATTTTTACTATACACACATATACACACACACACAATTACTGCTACAACCACCAGCTTAAGCTGCTACTGATACGGTAAAGCTATAGGCTCTCTCCTCCTACTCTTTCACTCTCTACTACTCTTCCGTTTGGCAAAGGTGAGAGAAAGGCCGAGGAGAGTAAAAAGATTGAGGAGAAGGAAAAGCTCGTGTAGAGAGTAAGTGTGTTTTCTTTCTTCAGTGGCGTAACGGGCGGACGAAATAACTAAGGAAGGAACAAGCAGAATTATTATATGATTATAATACTTTCAGTTTTAATAAATAAATAATACTTTTACTTTTACTTCCATTTTCACAAATAACATTTTGTTTACTAATATTGAAAATGAAATATTATTTTTTGTTTATTCCCCTGTTTACTAAGCGCACACCTAAAGCGACTTCCACCTTTTCCAGAATCGTTACAATTCAATTATTTTTGTAATGACTTCAAATAAATTACTAAAACGAAAAACACTTTGCCAATTTCAATCAGCCGTTTATAGTCTTTTGTTTCGTTTTCTTTGCTTTTTTTAATCTTTTGCTGATATTTTCAATGTTCTTTTTTTTTTATCTCGAACTTTACAATGGTGTATACTGAACATGGGGCCATCGTAAACTGCTGGAGCTTCCCGTAGACATTCTGGCAAAAAGACTGTTAAATAAGATACGGATCTTAGATAATGAAAGAAAAAAAAAAGAAAAGACAAACGACACCTGTTATCTATTTGGATTAACTGCCCACCCCCACTCCAGATTTTATCTTATACAAAGTGAGTTATTAAATATGTACGGATTTCGGCTTGGAATGAGAAATTGCAGAGTCGAGTTAGGATACCAGTTGATACTCGTTGCATTCACTTACGAGCAAATACTCTTGTAAACGTTATTAATCCCCCCCTCCAATATGCGTTAAACAGCAGGACAAATTAGAATGTATAGCTTTGGTTGGCAACCAGTCAACTGCAGAAAGTAATAGCAACCTACTACACGAAAATCTTCTGCCCAGTCAGTCATGTCTCCTTCGAGACATGATCGCCCAAACGTGTATCAAGCATAGTACTTAACTGTCTATATATGCATATAGTATATTTATATGAGCCCTTAAAGATATACATTATATATGATAACCTACCTACTTACCTATCTATCTATCTATCTATCTATCTATCTATCTATCTATCTATCTATCTATCCCCTTGTTCAAATTAATTGAAACAAAACAAATAATGTCTTCCCAGGAGTTATACGTCGTCTTTTGAGGTTGTTTTTCTTTTTCCGACCCATTTTCCTTTGGGTTTTGTACTGATCCAGTTTGTTTTTTTGCCTTGATTACACAACTGACAGTTGAAAGGTTGATAGCAACAGTATCCGCGATCTCTCTGTAAGGTTTGCCAGTGTGTTTGTGCAGCGTTGCAATTTTCGCATACTTCTTTGAAGTAACGTCTATCGCAGACAATGGCCGTAGGACAACTAATCGACAGTCGAGACAATAGTATCTGGGTGTGATAAAAATTTGATGCTATCACAGATGACAATATTTCTGAAGGTCAAACAAACTTCAACATACACCCCGAAAATTGATTCATATTACTGAACACTACTGCAAATGATCTAATCTGAGGAAAGAAAAAAAAAAGAAATCGACTACACCCTATCACTCTCGTGGATCTAAAACTGAACGTATGGTGAAAGAAAGGAAAATAAAGTAATTGTTCCAATTAATTTGCTCAAGGGTGTATCTATTATATGTCTACCATTTGTCTTTGGTTTGAATATACTGCCATATCAGGTCTGGGGTTTCTGTTATGTATTTAAAGTTTCTTGATACAATCCAAAGAAGAATCTGCAATGTTATTGGTCCCGACCTTGCATCTCGCCTTCATTCACTCATCTACCATTGTGATATAGCCTCCCTGTGCCTTTTCTATAAATACTTTCAAGGTTTAATGAATTTTCCTCTGTGGTACTATTTTGTTTAGTTTCTTGTATATAAATTGTTTCATTCATTCGTTCATCATCCGTCACACCCAATGGTCTAACCTGCACCCTCTCTCTCTCTCATGCTCCTTTCTCCGTCCACTTCATTGTCATCAGTATTCTGATCCTTCTCTTACCCACTTCCTGACACCCCCTATAATCTGTCACTCTTTCTCATAACTTTCCTCCAATGTAACCCCCTGCAGAACAGTGGCAATAAAATGCCTTGCTTGGGGCGATATGATCATAAAAAAAAATCTATACTATTATCATGTGGATATAAAGTGGGGGATCAATTCTACATTACAATCATTATATAAATTGTTCCCTCACTTTATGGCCACAGTCATCTCTCTGTTACCCACTTCCTGACACCATCGATAACCTGTCACGTTTTCTCATAACTTTCCTCCTATGTAACCCCCTGCAAAACAGTGGCAGTAAAATGCCTTGCTTGGGGCGATATCATTATAAAAAGAAATATGAATTTAAGAACATTATTAGATGGCGCACGATCTCATCATTTTTAATTGAAATAGTTAGATGTAACCGCAAGTTCTATGCTAACAGTTTCTTCTATCATATATTTCGCTTGTAGAACTCTTTTCCGGTGTTTTGTTTTCCAGTCAAGTTTGTGCTTCAAAAGTTTAAATACAATATCACTCGTCTTCTTAATTCTTTTTATTTTCCTGTTCTCTCTTCTTAATAGTATTTTTCTTATATTCGTTGATACTCAGTAACTCATTGCGTCTTTGTGGATTTATTGCCTTGCTTAGGTGAAATTATTAAAAAACATATTCATATATATGTTGAGTAAAGAAGTTTTGTTTTGCTGTAATGGCTTCTCGTTGCTCAATGGCGAAATGTGATTGGATTAAAAAAAAAAAGAAGGTTTTCTAGATTATAAAATGAAATACAAGTTCGTTTTCTGTTGAATGCCATTTTCTTTAAAAGGATTTTAGATCTGTTACTCTAAACACATGTATTTTACAGTTAAAGAAATGGCTTCTCTATTCAAACGTATATACCTATTAAGTATAGCACTCATGAAACTGAGAAATCATGTCGGATTTTAAACAGGGTATTTAATGTTTACGGGTCTAGAAATCGAGGCGCCCTAATAAACAAAATTGTAAAATGCAGTCGGTCAGTCAAGTGCCATACGTGATACATGCTTGGGCGATCATGTCTCGAAAGAGACATGACTGACTAGACAGAAGATTATCTCGCAGTAGGTTGCCATTGCTTTTTGTGGTAGACTGGTTGCCAGCCAAGACTATAGAAACCAATCTATCCTATTATTCGACTCATAGATAGAGGGGGAAGAGATGTATTATATTATTAGGTTGCAATAAGTAGGGGATCAGTTTATTACTTTATAACAATATAAAACTGATCCCACATTTTATGCCCAGTAGAAGCCTTAATCATATTTTCAACTATTATATTCATATTCAGTCAGTCAGTTAAGTGACATACGTGATACACGCTTTGGGCGATCATGTCTCAAAAGAGACATGACTGACTGGATAGAAGATTATCTCGCAGTAGGTTGCCATTGCTTTCTGTGGTAGACTGGTTGCCAGCCAAGGCTATAGAACCCAATCTATCCTATTATTCGACTCATAGCTAGAGGGGGAAGAGATGTATTATATTATTAGGTAGTAATAAGTAGGGGATCAGTTTATTACTTTATAACAATATAAAACTGATCCCCCACTTTATGCTCAGTAGAAGCCTTAATCATATTTTCAACTATTATATTCGTATTCAGTCAGTCAGTTAAGTGCCATACGTGATACACGCTTGGGCGATCATGTCTAGAAAGACTGACTAGACAGAAGATTATCTCGCAGTAGGTTGCCATTATGTTCTACGGTAGACTGGTTGCCGACCAAGGCTATAGAACCCAATTTGTCCTATTATTTAATCCATAACTGGAGTGAAGAGACGGATTAATAATTTTTCTAAGGGTATTTGCGTGTAAGTGAATGCAATGAATTCAATTGGAATTCGAACTCGGATCTCTGATTTCTCTTTCCAAGATACACTTAGCTTAAAAGAAATGTTTGTATTTATGTTTAAATAATGAATCAGAGTGCTTTTCCCTTAACCTGGCGTTTCTTGTGATTAACTATAATGAATGACTTAAAAAAAAGCTGTTAATATTTGTTCTGCCTTTTTTTCTGAGTTCATGTTGAAAGTTGTTAATATATTTTCCTTGATTTTTTTGTATCAAATTAAATATCAATCCTTTTCTCGTTATCAGAGTCTCCGAAAGCAAGAAACTCATATAGCTTTTTCTGAAATGAATGTAAGGCAAATCCTCGTCCAATCCCTCAGAATGAGTTGAAAGTAAAAGATTTATGTGATTTTAGGTCTTTCCATGTATTTTTGGGCATCTAGACGCGGGGTGATGGTTAAAAGCTGGTCTTCCTACAATAGAATAGTGAGTTAAATCCTCACTGGGTGTCTCATACTTTCGGCCTTATGCTACATCTAAACTGCGCTTAAAAAATATCTTTGGTTACTTCGACGTGGTGTAGTGGTTATCAAGTTTGACTCCCAAGCCTATTACAAGTGAGTTCGATCCTCAGTGGCTGCCCCATATTTCGGCCTTTCGTCATATCTAAGCGGCGCTTAAAAATTAACTATCCATGTGTTTTCCGTGTCGACAATAAGTATTGAAACATGCACACACATATATATATGAAATTATTTTGTTTGAACATTATTCTTAATCGATACTCGTATTTGAGTAAATATTCTGTTTTGAATCAAACAGTATATTTATTTCTATCGGCCTGATTATTTACGATAAATTTTGTACGAAAATGTGTGTCATTCGGTAGGATTCGAACAAAATTGATTGTAAATAATCAGGCAGGTAGAAATAAATATATATATATATACTGTTTGATTAAAAACAGAATATCTACTCAAATACGAGTATCAATTAAAAATAATGTTCAAACAAAATAATTTCAATATGTCGGTTGTTAAACCATTTCGTTAATCTTCGGGATTTTTCATAAAACACACACACACACACACACACACACACACACACACATATATATATATCCGCCCGTGCATTGAATACTGCTGCCATATCTGGTCGGGTGCCCCTGCTGTTCTCCTCGGACTTCTCGATAAGGTTCTGAGGAGGGTCTGTAATGTGATAGATACCGACTTGGCAGACCGCCTGCAGTCTCTCTCCCACCGGCGCGACGTGGCTTCCCTGTTTCTTTTCTATAAATACTTTCACGGCTTCTGCTCCGATGAACTTAGATCACTGGTGCCCCCTAAATACGAATTTGCACGAGATACTAGATTAGCAACTAGATCCCACCCTTTTACAGTGAAACCGATAAAATGCAGCTGTAACTTCTGCTCCAACAGTTTCTTTCCTCGCACTTCCCGACTGTGGAATTCTCTTCCAAACGATTTCTTCCCCGACGGCTACAATCTCCAGGAGTTTAAATGTAAGGTCAATAGACACCTCCTAACACACTAACCTGCTCCCATTCTATCAAACACTCTTCCCATCTGCCCAACCCTCATCCTCGCTATCCTTACTCATCTGTCACCTTCCTCCTGACATTCCCTATGTCTAACCACTCCTTCTCTTTACCTTCCCCTATGTAGCCCCATGTGCAATTGTGGCAGTGGAATGCCTTGCTTGGGGTGAGATGAATAAAAAAAAATGTACTAGCAATATAGCCCGGTGTTGCTCGGGTGTAACGAAAGATTTAAAACTAATCTGGAGCTCAGACTCTTTGGACGTTGGCACGAAAGACTAAAAAGCAATACTTTTTTCCAGTTAAAGCAAAACCGTAGACGGAAATAAAAATGAATGGATGTAAGTCAAATTTTGATTTCCTGGTATCCATATCAAATAAGTTTTTTCGTCGTAAATTCAATTTTGAAGGCTAAATAAGTCCTCTGAGTAAATGGTATCATGGCTGAGACTAAGAACTACAATTATACCTACTTAGAGCCAAACTCGAAGCAAAAACTAAAATAAAAGGGCTGAAAAAATACAGACATACAGGCAGATAAACAGGCACACACACAAACATCTTGCCTTATATATATATATATTATCGCTTTTCTGCACTACTGTAAGAACTGCAACCTTGAAACTTCTGAATATCATTTCTTATGTCTTTGTCTATGAGTGTATCAAATTTGATTAAAATCGGACCACTCCTTCTATAACCCGATTTTTTCAATTATCGATTTTCGATATTTATCGGGAGTACCTCGACACAAAACCTAGTTAAGAACACTCGCAGACGCTTATAGTACAACTGTGTAAATTTTCAAGAAAATCGGTTCAGCCGTTTCGGAGTCTATAGGTAACGGACACACACACAGACAGACACACACAAAGTTCCATTTATAAATAAGTTTAGATTATATATATATATATATATATATATATATATATATATATATATATATATATATGACAGTTAAGAAAAGAAATAGAGTAAGAGCAGCCAGGTAAGCAAATAAATAGGATTTGTCCCAAAGTCTTTGTCCATCGATCAGAAGCATTGTTTGTACAACGATATTGAATTATTCAGAATAAAGAATGCGGTAAGCTCACAAAAATGTCAAGGAAAGTGAAGATGTACACGTCACCTTTGCGCATTTTGATGATTCTTGCTGTATACTGGTCGTGGGGAAGGGTCTTCCGTGTTGTACTCGAAGGAAAATCTAATATCTGGGCCACCGCTCATATTTTTTATATGAGTCGCTGTCGTGAGATCGCATTTATCTCCCCTTATCGGATATATCGTGATTTTTACAGATGCCGAGAAGAAAGTAAAGTAAAAAGAAAGAAAAATAAAACGAAACGAGCTTGTTCATGTTGTGGTTTGTGTAAAAATCCCATCGAAAATAAATAAATAAATAAAAACGATAAAAAGATACTTAAAAAGAAAACCTAAAAAATCAAACGGAAAAGGCTTCAGAAAATCGCAGTTGGTGTAGCTAAATATTTCTAGGATGATAAAAAAACTGTACACTTCACATTGAATACACGATAAAAAACATGATAAAACCTCTTATAAAAAATCTAAGTAATGAATAGCTTGTTTTAGAATATCATATCAAACAAAATAACGTATAAATTCAACATTTAAAATCAATAAATAATTGCACAAGACATAAATAAAAATGCATTTAGTTTCTTGCAAGAATAGAAAAAAGGGTTTTGTAAACCTTCAATCTAATACAAAGCTTACGTGCAAAGCGGATCTTTTCCCTTACATCGACAAAAAATATTTCAATTTGTCATATACAAAATAATAAAAAAACACTTTCGACCTTTGCAGTTTCACAATCCATTTTTTAACCAGTAAAAGCATTGCTTCCATTTCGAGAACGTATAAAAAGCAGAGTGGCTTCACAAAAAAGAAATAAAAATGCCTTTTTTTTAACTTTTAAGAAGATTTCCTTGATATTGTATTTAATAAGTGAATAAATCTGCATATTTTTTCTAATAGAACAATATAACGCTCAATTGATCGATCAGTTCGAGATCAAAATCAGCGAAACTGTGGTGGAGACTTACCTCGCCGAAGCAAAAGAAGGCGGTTTGTTTGCACGTGCGTTCGTAGACGTAATGGAACCGCGAGGCGAGCTCATGCGAGGCAGTTTTTCGAATGACACGGCGCATGCGTCATTGGTGAAAGTGAGGCTCTCGGAGAGTGGGAAATTACGAGACCAAAAAACACATAAAAAGAGCCTACTTCTGTTTCGGGTCACTTTTTGCTATTTACGACTCGAGAAGGCTACACCGGTGTTTGGGAGACAGCGTTTTGCTTACGGTGCGCAGGAAACGGAGTCCCTGGTGAAGCAGTGTTCCGGGTTCTACGAGTAGCAGCTGGCGGAGTGGTTATTAATTCGGCTACGAACTACACTCTGAGAAGACACAAATACTCACAAGCTATTTCGGCATCTATTACGATTTCCATTATGGACGGCAAAGTCTTTGATGTCCGGTTGATTCCTGAGTTCAGTGGCGCTGCAACTGATATGCCAATCGTCGAGTGGATCGAAAATGCAGAGTTGGTCTGCGAACTCTGTGCTATGGACAAAGTTGAGCGGATTCTTCCATTACGCCTCCGAGGCGGTGCTCTTGCCGTATACAGGCAGCTCAGCAAGGAACAGAAAGCGGATGCGGAGCAAATTAAACGGGCCCTCATGACCGCGTATGCGACAGATGCATTTGATGCATACGATCAATTTGTTACTCGGCAACTTCGCTCGGGAGAAACAGTGGACGAGTTTCTGGCCGAACTACATCGTTTAGCTCGGCTGGTTGAGGGATCGTTGCCCGAACGATGGATGATATGTGCGTTTGTTTCGGGGTTGCCACAATATGTTAGACAGCTTCTTCGTGCCTCGTCCAGAATGGAGACCATGACATTGGAGCAGCTTTTGACTCGAGCACGGGCTATCATGACCGACAACGGAAGCTGTAAGGAATCGGTCGCTGCATCCACTGGCAAAACACATTCGAATTCAGAGTTGCTCCCTGATAACTCGCGCAGTGAGACCTTTTTTTGCTACAAGTGTTCTGGACCCAACCACATGGCGAAGGATTGTATGCAGGGACGCCAAGTGAGGTCGGACGGTCGAGTGCGGAAGTCTCACCGTGAAACCCGATGCTTCAGATGCCATAAACTTGGACATACATCATCAAGATGCCAGGGAAACGCCCAAGGGGAGGGAGACGTCAGCGCCAGTCTCCTCCCTGAGCAAGTGAGAATCAAGAAATTGCCCGCCGTAAAAGTGCTCGTGGATGGGCGAGAGTGCACAGCTCTGGTGGATTCCGGCTGCTCACAGACGCTGGTGAGCAAAGCTGTGTGTCGCCATTGGAGACAGAAGGAAGTAGGAGTACTGACGGCCGACGGGAAGACTTTGAAGTGCCGGGGGCACGGCAGAATAAAATTGGAAGTTGAACAGTCTCAGCCCGTGAACATTGAGGTCCTGGTCGTGGATGGACAATTGTTGGGTTTTGACCTGCTTATTGGCATCGACGCGATCAAACAGCTAGGAGGTGTTCGCCTGACGGAATCTGGTGAGGCATACTTTGGAAACCTGGATGGATGTGCCGCCATTTCTATCGATGAGCCCGATTTCAGTGTGACATTCGATGAAAGGCAAAGAGCGTGGACTGCAACATGGAAATGGGCAAGTGGTCGCTCGCCCGGCGAGCTGACAAATAACGTGCAAGAGTACACTGTGCCAGACCATGCCCGGGATGCGTACGAGAAAGAACTCTTGCTATGGCAACGTAACGGATGGTTGCTGCCATATCCCGAGGAGGAACTTGGTCCACCCAAGGGTCTAATTCCCTTGATGGCAGTCGTGCAGGAACATAAGCAAAAGGTCCGGCCGGTACTCGACTACCGAGAATTGAACGGATTTGTAGAAGCATTCACTGCCGATGCCGAAGTGTGCGCACAAAAGCTCAGAGAATGGCGACAGCAAGGAGTTGATGTGTCGCTCTTGGATCTGCGACATGCCTATCTACAAATTCACATTGACAAGAAGCTGTGGCCATTCCAAACAGTTATTTTCAAGGGCAAGCGGTTCTGCCTTACACGATTGGGGTTTGGACTAAATGTGGCACCACTCATCATGAAATCTGTCGTCGACGCTATAATGTCCCAAGATCGTGTGATCAAAAGTGCCACGTCGGCTTACGTTGACGACATTTTTATCAATGAGAGCCTGATTTCTGCATCGCGCGTTCGACAGCACCTCTCAGATTACGGCCTAGTCTGTAAAGACCCAAAACGGCTACGAGACGGAACTAGGGTCCTCGGTCTGCAGGTGTGGGGAGAGAACGGTACTCTCCGATGGAAGCGGAGTGGACAGATCCCGGAAATTCCCGACGTGGTGACTCGTCGACGTGTGTTTTCCATTTGTGGGAAACTCGTGGGCCACTTCCCCGTGTGTGGCTGGCTAAGGGTGGCGACTGCATTCATCAAGCGCCGAGCAAGTGCGGTAACCAAGAGATGGGACGAGGAAATCAGAAATGCCAATCTGCTTCGTATGCTGGAAGAGACGATGACCAGAGTGTGTGAAATGGACCCTGTTGGAGGAGACTGGTGCATGAATGGCAACGAGATGAAGGTCTGGGTGGATGCAAGTTCTGTGGCCACAGGAGTGGCGTTAGAGGCGAATGGAAGCATCGTTGAGGATGCTTGTTGGTTGCGCCCGACCAATGATGCCAGGCATATCAATCTGGCTGAATTAGATGCAGCAGTCAAAGGCATCAACCTGGCCCTTCAATGGCAGGCTACAGTGTTGCATCTGGTCACCGATTCAGCATGCGTACATCGGTGGATATCCGACACCTTGACTGGGAAGGCACGTGTGAACACTAAGGCGGCTGGTGAAATGCTAGTGAGACGACGCTTAGGAACACTGCGGGCATTAATGGAAGAATATAAATTGACCATGGATGTCACGCTGGTGAAATCCTGTCAAAATCGCGCAGATTGCCTCACCAGAGTGCCACGCAAGTGGTTGAATCTACATAAGGAGGGAAAAGAGCCAGTCCCGGAGAGTTGCGCTGCAATGAGGTGCCGACTGAATAAAAGTCAGGTGGTTGACGTCCACCGAGAAAGTGGACATGCGGGCGTGAAACGAACCCTATACTTCGCCAGACTTATCGACCCACTAGTGTCGAAGGAAATCGTGCGATCGGTTATCAAAGCCTGTGAAGCCTGCCAGTCTATAGATCCGGCGCCAGTTCATTGGAAAAAGGGAAAATTGAGCGTGGAAAACAACTGGAGTAGAGTAGCAATGGACATAACCCATTACAATGGCGTGCATTTTTTAACGCTCATTGATTGCGGTCCCTCCAGGTTTGCAATTTGGCGGACATTGCGTCGACAAGATGCACATAGTGTCATTCACCAGTTGAAGATGATTTTCTTTGAACGGGGCCCACCAACCGAGATATTGACTGACAATGACCCTGCGTTCACTTGCAGACACTTTAAAGAGTTTGCAAACAGCTGGGGTGTGCAGTTAAGATTCCGATGCGCATATTCACCGGCTGGTAATGGAATTGTGGAGCGCAGCCACAGGAGCATTAAGACCATCGCAGCAAGGAAGGGTTGTTCCGCGTTGGAGGCCGTTTATTGGTATAATGTCACGCCAAAGGACGATGTCTCACCTTCCACGGCACCGGCTGACGTGCTGCATAATTACCACGTCAGAGTAAAAGGCATTGAAGCCAAACCCCCACCAGAACCACAGATTATCGGAGGGAGATATGAAGAAGGTGACGTTGTCTGGGTCAAAAATCCGCACGGCAAATGCACAACCAAGTTCAGGACCGGGCGGGTAACCGAAATTGTCAGCCCACTGACAGTGCGAATTGATGGGGTACCACGCCATGTCAAAGACCTACGGCCATTTTCAGGACCATATGCATCGTCGGGCGATGAAACCGACACAGAAGAGAGTGAGCGATTTATTTACTTGGGGTCAGGTCAACCAAGTGATGGCTCCGATGGTCCACTAACAGCGGATGCTGACGTGCATGACGAAACCTCAGGTGACAGCCCATCTGAGGACGAACCTTGTGTCGTACCCCTCCGAAGGAGCACCCGCCAGAAGAGACCCGCTCCCGAATGCACTTTTTGTGATGATGAGATCAGGGGGGAGTGTGGTGGAGACTTACCTCGCCGAAGCAAAAGAAGGCGGTTTGTTTGCACGTGCGTTCGTAGACGTAATGGAACCGCGAGGCGAGCTCATGCGAGGCAGTTTTTCGAATGACACGGCGCATGCGTCATTGGTGAAAGTGAGGCTCTCGGAGAGTGGGAAATTACGAGACCAAAAAACACATAAAAAGAGCCTACTTCTGTTTCGGGTCACTTTTTGCTATTTACGACTCGAGAAGGCTACACCGGTGTTTGGGAGACAGCGTTTTGCTTACGGTGCGCAGGAAACGGAGTCCCTGGTGAAGCAGTGTTCCGGGTTCTACGAGTAGCAGCTGGCGGAGTGGTTATTAATTCGGCTACGAACTACACTCTGAGAAGACACAAATACTCACAGAAACAATGTCAATATTTAATCACCTTTGAATTAATATTTGAGAAAATAAGGCATAAGATATTGTTCAGATATTTGAGCTATTTTTTTTACATTGTTAATATTATTACAGCGATTGACCGATCCATTTTGCTGATATATGCAAGAGTGTCATTCATCAGCAAATAGAACGTTTACCACGAAGGCAGTTAGACGGCAGGAACGTTGAAATAACATCATCATCACAAAGAAAACATTCACTTGTCGGTAAAAAAAAAACTGGAATATTAATAATTACCAAGTAGAAGACACTTAGGAATTATTCGGCTGCTCCTGATTAAGATTATCTCTGCTTTTTTTGGTCAGTTTCTTTTCTTCTATCACTTCTGATTTTTGCTATCCCTGCTTTTATCAAAAGGTCAGGCAAAAAATGTATGGTGTGCAGGTATCGGCTTCTTGTTCTTCTATGTGCCCTGTCCCTTCAGGACGTAGGCGATCATGGCTCTCCACGTCTCCCTATCCTTTGTGGCTCTTAGTATGTTTGCTCCTGTTGCTCCTGGCAACCCCCGTTCTGTCATCCACCTGATCAGGCCCTGCAAATATGTTATCCGCTGCCTTCCTCTGTCTCTCCTTCCTTCTATCTGTCCAGTCAGTATCAGGTTCTCCAGGCTCTCCTTCCTCATTGCATGTCCCAGGAACTTCAGTTGTCTCTTCCTGATGCTCAGCATCAATTTCCTTTTTGTTGCCATTCTTTCTAACACCTCGTCGTTACTTGTATGCTCAGTCCACGATATCCGTAGCATCCTTCTGTAGAACCACATTTCGGTCGCTTCCAGTTTTGTCCTCATTTTCGATGATATTGTCCAGCATTCACAGCCGTATTGAAGAACTGACATCACGTAGCAGTCTAGCACTCTTTTCTTCGTTTCTATTGAGATTTTCCTGTGTGTTAGTATTTTGCTCATCTTCTGGAACGCGTCCTTTGCCATGCCAATTCGCCTTCGGATCTGCGTGTCGCACTTTAGTGACTAGGAAGATGAAATTGACGTATCGTGTTCAAATTCAGGATTGGTCCGCGAGGTCCACTTCTGTGTATGAGTCCATATATCTCCTTGCGAGCTTTGGGTTAAACAACGGATTGAGTTATCTAACCATTGATAGAAATTAGTCTAGGAGAAGGACATCCATAAATAACAAACGTATTGTTTCTTATATTCAAATGAAAAACATTTTCACAACAATGAGCTAGCATTACCTGATGATGAGGTAAAAATCTCGAAACATAGAATTTTCCGTGTCGCTATGTAAATTATATTCATTTTAAATAAAAAAGCAAATTCAATTATATATATATATATATATATATATATATATATTTTCGATCCCGGCCGGAAGCAAGTGGTTATCTAGCCACACTTTGTGGCCCCAAACAAGGCATTTTACTGCAACTCTTGAGCAGGGGGTTACATAGGAGGAAAGTTATGAGAAAGAGTGACAGGTTATAGCGGACGTCAGAAAGTGGGTAAAAGAAGGATGACTGTGGCCGTAAAGTGAGGGACCAATTTATATATTGATTGTAATATAAAATTGATCCCCCACTTTATATTTACATAATTTTTGTCTTTTCATAAGCCGTAGAAAACGAACGAATCAGTCGATGAAATACTGATTGCATGTCTTTTAGAGTTATTTACATTTTCTGGAATATAAATGTATAGAAATGTTTTTTTTAATAATCATATCGCCTCAAACAAGGCATTTTACTGCCAATGTTGAGCAGGGGGTTAAATAGGAGGAAAGTTATGAGAAAGAGTGACAGGTTATAGAGGGTGTCAAGAGAGGGTAGAAGAAGGATGAGAATACTGATGAGAGTGACGAAGAAAGGAGCATGAGAGAGAGAGAGAGAGAGAGAGAGAGAGGATGCAAGTTAGTGAGATAGGAAATGACTATTGACTTTACATTTGAATTCTAGAATTTTGTTTGGAAAGCTATTAAATGGAAGGGAATTCCACAGGCGGGAAGTGCGAGAAAGAAAGCTAATGGAGTAGAATTTGCGTTTACAATTTATTGGTTTCACAGTAAAAGGGTGGGACCTAGTTGCTAATATGGTGGCTCGAGGAAATTTATATATAGGGGGTATCAGTGAGCTAAGTTCATCGGAGCAGAAGCCGTGAAAGCATTTGTCGAAGAGACACGGGGAAGCCACATTGCACCGGTGAGAAAGTGACTGTATCCTAGCTGCCAAGTCGGGATCGATCACATTACAGATTTCCCGTTGGATTTTGTCAAGGACACCTAGGTAGATAGCAGGAGCACCCGATTTGATATGGCAGCAGTATTCAATGCACGGGCGGATGGTAGATTTGTATATATGCAGGATTGTTTCAAAAGGGAAAAACTTCCTGGCCCTGCACAGAGAACCGACCTTCTTAGCAGCGGAATTAGCTATGGACTCTATAGAGTTATTACACTTGATGTCTGATGTGAGAGTTAATCCGAGGCGGCACAGTGTTTTACTTTCAGGGAGACTAGCCTAACCCATGTTAATGGGCGGGAGAAACGATTGTCTGTGATGGTTAATAGATAACTGCTTCGTTTTGAAAGCATTAAAATTTACCAGTCATTTCTTACCCCAGTCCACTACGGATTGGAGGTCTTTTGCAAGCTCGGTAGCGAGGTTCGCTTTGTCAGCCTCGGCAGATTTTTGATCCAAACGAGAGTAAACTGTAGTGTCGTCAGCATATATGCCTACTTGGGATCTTATTACATCGGGGATATCGTTAATATAGATAAGGAAAAGCGTAGAACCTAGAATAGAGCCTTGATGGACACCCGCGTTCGTGTGTTAGTATTGGGAGGCTTTTTCCGTTCAATACTACCTTCATTGTACGTTACGAAAAGAATGACTGGATTAGGTCAAACAATTGTCCAGTTATACCATAGCCCCGCAGCTTGAATAGAAGGCCAGCATGCCAGGCTCTCTCAAACGCTTTGGAGATGTCAAGTGCAACAGTTCAGGCTTCGCCGTTCTTGTCGAGGGCCTGGTGTATAAACTCAGTGATGATCGTGAGTATATCAGCAGTAGACCTGGTAAAGCGGAAACCGTACTGTTTGTTAGAGAAGAGTCTGTTAACTGAGAGATGTTGTACCACCTCGGCGTTGATGATGGCTTCGAACATTTTGCCAAAGATCGGTAGGAGGCTGATAGGGCAATAATTAGCGGAGTCAGAGGGTTTTCCAGTATTTTGATATGTAGGAACCACGGAGGAGGATTTCCAGCAGCAAAGCAAGAAGCAGAGAGGCAGCAGTTATAGAGTTTAGAGAGGACAGAGGAGAGTTCAGGAGTACATTTCTTCAGGACAATGATTGGTATTCCGTCGCCACCGTTCGCATTATAGGGGTCAAATTTTGAAATTATTTATGGGGACCATCGAGGGGAGTAATGAGTATGCCAGCCAGTTGTGCCTGGGTTCGGGGATGGAAGTCGGGTACAGATACCCCAGACGTGTCCAGTATCGAGTTAGGACAACTAATGGCTGACCCTAGATTTATAGTGGTTAAGATTGTAGTTGTGCGTTGTGGTGCAATGGATATCAATTCGCAATGACAAATCAGTGGAGCCGAGTTCGAATTCCAGTTGAATTCCTTGCATTTACTCACGCACAAATACACTTGGGAAAGATATTAATCCGTCTCTTCTCTCCAGTTATGGGTTAAATATTTGAACAGATTGGGTTCTATAGCCTTGACTGGCAACCAGTCTACCGCAGAAAGCAATGACAACCTACTGCGAGATAATCTTCTGCCCAATCATTCATGTCTCTTTCGAGACATGATCGCCCAAGCGTGTATCACATATGGCACTTAACTGACTGACTAAATATAATAGTTGGAAACATGATTAAAACATTTACTGGGCATAAAGTGGGGGATCAGTTTTATATTGTTATAAAGTAATTAACTGATCCCCCACTAATTATTACTTAATAATATAATACATCTCTTCCTCTTCTAGCTATGAGTCAAATAATAGAACAGATTGGGTTCTATAGCCTTGGCTGGCAACCAGCTTACTGCAGAAAGCAATGACATCCTACTGCGGGATAATCTTCTGCCCAATCAGTCATGTCTCTTTCGAGACATGATCGCCCAAGCGTGTATCACGTATGGCACTTAACTGACTGACTGAAGATTGTAGTGATCAGGGTAGTAACTTCTCGAGAGTATTTCAAAATGCAGCCGTTCTGCGGGATGAAGTGGAACTTCTTCCTTACCACTAGAATACGAAAGGATGAGGATTATTCGACCCTGTGTACGTCGTATGGCGGGTCTTAATCTGTGAAGGTCTGAACTGGTGAGAAAAATAATCCCACACGCACGAACAGTGACATGGAAATAGCAATATAATAGCGAGAAGCTTGCAACGTTTCGTATGTGCAAAAGAAATTATAGGTCGTAAAATAATTCATTACCCACAAAGCCGCGCAAAAATGTTTTTAACGCTGTCAACTCTAGACAGTCATTAATGTGCAGCTTCAGCTCAAACATGACATCAATACTACATCCTCTCTACTTTTTTTTTTTAATCATTTCACCCCAAGCAAGGCGTAAATGCCACCAGTGAGGGGGGCTACATAACTGAAAGAAAATTAATTAGAGGAGGGAAAAGAGGATTACAAACCAATTAGAAAGAAGCAATAGAAAGATGAAAATGCAGGTGTAATGACAGTTGCAAGGGGGGAGTGAAAGGGAAGTATATACGGGGTGGAGGAAGGGCTAGAGTCAAGTGGTTAATAGATGAGTATTGATATTGCATTTAAATTTCTGGAGGTTGTAGCCGTCAGAAAAGTAAGAATATGGAAGCGAGTTCCACAGGCGTGAAGTGCGAGAGAAGAAGCTGCAGGAGTAGAATTGTCGTCTGCATTTGGCTAACCTAACTGTGAATGGGTGGGACCCAGTTGCCATTCTGGTTGCACGAGTAAACACCTGTTGAGGAGGTACCAGTGACTTAAGTTAGTCTGAGCAGAAGCCATGAAAGTACTTATAGAACAGATAAAGGGAGGCCACATTTCGTCGGTAGGGAAGTGGCTGTAGTCGAGCCGCCAAGTCAGCACCTATCACGTTATTAACTCTCCCTTGGAGCCTGTCGAGAACACTGTGGTGAGCGGCAGGGGTGCCTGACCATAAATGGCAGCAGTACTTCATGCAGGGTCGAATGGTAGACTTATATATATGCAGGATAGATTCAGGCGGAAAGAACATCCTGGATCGACACAGTGACCCAACCTTCTTAGCAGTGGATTTAACTATGGATTCGATGTAGCGGTTCCACTTGAGATCAGAACAGAGGGTAAGGCAGAGGAGGCGCAGTGTATTGCACACAGGGAGAATCGCTTGGTCCATGCTTATGTGAGGCAGGAGAGGTTGCCTGTGATGGTTGACAGACAACAGCTTAGTCTTGGACGCATTGAAGCAAAGAGAACTCATTTCTCTGTCTTCGTTTCAATGACTATAATATAATTTATTATTTCTATATTTTTTTATCTTTGTTATAAAAGATTTAAATATATTATCAAATATAAATAATTATTTTTAAGAAAATTATTACATTAAATATTATGTCAGAGAAATTGGAATCGTTGAAAAAGAATTTAAATTTTAGTTGAAATTGTTCTTCCTTAATTTAAACTATTGCTCTTGGGAAAAGTACGAATTTACCCAATAATTTTACCAGATAAGACCGACACCCGCAATATTGCGACTTGCTTGCAAAATATAGATTTATGTTAGGCACAAGGACACAAATATAAGGCACCAAATGAGGGTCGATCTCACTACACTAGCGCCTTTATTCGTGTTAGTGGGTGTTGGATAAGTCAGGGGACTATTGAATAACAAAACTTTGAAGGCATTAGTAGTTCACCGTAACACATCAGACCACAAATACCAGACAAACTAAGAGGAAAATATATTGAAAGTGCACTGATTTCACAATTCTCTACGGTAGACTACAGAAATGTGCTAATATTGAATATAATATTGCAAAAGCAATAGTAGCACAATGTGGTATACCAATTAAGAGAGCAAGAGTGAGAAAGAAAAGTGAGAAAACGAGGGAAAGACAGAGGGATAGAGAGTGAGAGTGAGTGAGAGGGGAAAAGAATGAGGTGAAGAGAGAGGGAGAGAGTGAAATAGAGAAAGAAAGAGAGAGAAAGAGAGAGTAGCATACTTTCACGAGCTGCATATTTATGTTTAAAGAGCCGCTTGGTGCTCAGGAGTCGTGGTTTGACTATCCTCATATATATATATATATATATATATATATATATATGGTGTGGTATATATGTATGTGTGTGTGTGTGTGTATGAAAGTTTATATGTGTGTTTATGTAGGAATTAATATATATATTCGCCAATTCGGTCGGGTTTCAATCCTGGGTTAAAAAGCAATCGGAGTCTAACCGTAGTGATGAGCTGTGATACAGCGAAACAGATGTGTCTGCGGATGACTATAGTATATATATATATATATATATATATATATATGTATATCAGAAGTAATGGCAGCCTGCAAATACTCGAAAATATTTCTATTGACCAATTATGATTTTGGATAGGAGTACTTATACAAATGTTTTTTCTCTGCTTCTCCTTCGGCTCTCTATGTCTTTTTTTAAACACCTCCTTTTCTTCTTCTTCCACTCTCGGTGCAATTACAATTAATTATAAACAGGTCTTGTGAGACGAAACAATCACTTTTTGCTTGACGAAGCCTTCTTGAGAGAAACAGTAGTTGCCCTAAGGTCAGGGTTTCGGATGTTATATATCATTAAAAACGACCGACTATTTTATTATTTTTGAATTAATTTTTCCAGTATTCTTACAGGTTTACTTCTTGCTGGAGATAAAGAATGTAAAAATGATCCATAATTTTCGACTTTCCAAGTGCTTTCAATCTGTTCACAGGCCATTTTCAAGAATGTTGTTTTTTTCCGGTGTGGATATGTCATCATGTTTAGCTGTAATGTAATTTTTGTGTTTTAGTGTTTTTTGAGAAGAAGATTTCTTTAAAGCGTGATACATGCGGATGAGCATCGTGCGATCGCCTGCCTGTTTCTTTAAACTTTGAAAACTCCATTTCCACTGTTAACTAATGTCAGGTTGATGGGAGGAGAAAATTGCTTGCTATATATCAAACAATTTTCTCCTCCCATCAACCTTTACTTTGTACCAGTAACTTAACACGGAGTCGAGGAATGATTTTCATTTCTTTGAGCATTTATCTACCTTCGTTCAGTAAAAATAAAAGTTAGTTAGTTATGGCCGATGCCCTCTGCGATAATTTAAACTTGGCTATAGCACAGCCAGTCAAGATGTCCGTCTTGAAACAGATGTCAAGATGAAAAGCAAGATGATAAAAAATAAAATCACAAAAAGAAGTACTGATTTTAAAAGAAATTTTCTTTGTTATGCAAAACACCAACATTGATAGGACAGTTGAATTATAAATATTTTCCAATCACAAATTGTGCTTAAAAGCAAATTTTCTTTCATGTGGAGTATCCCGTAAGTACGTAGGCGATCATGGCTCTCCATAAATTCCTTTGTAGTTCAAAGCAACGTTTTTTCACTTCATATTTTTCCCATCTTTGTTCTGTCGTTAAACAAGCTCATTAGTCTTTTTCATCATTTCACTCCAGGTAAGGCAGTAAAGCCACTAAGACACAAAGGGTTACTGAATGGGAAAACATTTTTTTCTTTAGAAATTACGCTCTGGGGAGAACAACATTATGTGGAGAGACATCGATTTGTTTTGTGGTTGAATATAGTCTTTCTTGAGGTGATTGTTGTCTTGTCTTCCTGATGTTTTGAATTTGTTTAAAATTGATAACGTCAGAGAAAGCTATAGCATTTAGTGAATTTAAGAAGTCTGCTTTTCTGAAAAAAAAAAAAAACTATTTTAAAATATTTTATAAATTTCAACCAACAGTCACATTATCTGTTTGGTTAAAGAATGACGAATGTTTCTTGCAAGGAAACTGTTAATTCCGCTATTCCCCCCCCTTTACGTCGTACGTCTTCGAATGCTTTGGCGTAGTCTATGAAACAATAGATTTGTTTCTTCGTTTGTATTACAATACGTGTTTTCACTTTTCTGGAGTTTGTGCTGTAAATAATTGTCTTCATATTGATTTATTTAAACAAAAATAACTCGCTGAAGATAATTTAATGTTTGCGTCAATTTTGACTCCAATTTGTTTTTTTTTTGTTTTGTTTTTTTGCTGGTGGTATTTATTTTCTACAATGTTGAAAAACCTGGAAAGATAGATCTGACAACAAAAGTTTCCCTGCTTTACTGAGTGGTGAAACTATTTTTAAAACATTATGTGCGTGGTGGTGCAGTGGATATCAGCTCGTAACGACAAATCGGAGAGCCGAGTTCGAATTCCAGACTTATTCGTTGCATTAATTTATGCGTAAACATACTTGGGAACAGTAGTAATCTAAATTTTCTCCTTCAAGCTATGGGTTAAATAGCAGGACAGATTGGGTTCCATAGCCTTGGTTGGCAACCAGTTTACCGTAGAAGATGATAACAACCTATTGCGGGAAAATCTTCTTCCCAAAGTCATGTCTCCTTCAAGACATGATCGCCCAAGCGTGTATCACGTATGGCAATTAACTGTTTGACAATGTTTTTTTTAACACTCATTTTACTTGAGAGAGGGTGTAAGAGAAAAAAGAGAGAGGGTGTAAGAGAAAAAAGAGAGAGGGTTTAAGAGAAAAAAGAGAGAGGAGGTAAGAGAAAAAAGAGAGAGGGTGTAAGAGAAAAAAGAGAGATGGGGTAAGAGAAAAAAGAGAGAGGGTGTAAGAGAAAAAAGAGAGAGGGTGTAAGAGAAAAAAGAGAGAGGGTGTAAGAGAAAAAAGAGAGAGGGCGTAAGAGAAAAAAGAGAGAGGGGGTAAGAGAAAAAAGAGAGAGGGTGTAAGAGAAAAAGAGAGAGGGTGTAAGAGAAAAAAGAGAGAGGGTGTAAGAGAAAAAAGAGAGAGGGGGTAAGAGAAAAAAGAAAAAAGAGAGGGTGGGTAAGAGAAAAAAGAGAGAGGGGTGGGAAGAAAAAAGAAAAAAGAGAGTGGGTGAAGAGAAAAAAGAGAGAGGGTGTAAGAGAAAAAAGAGAGAGGGGGTAAGAGAAAAAAGAGAGAGGGAGGGTGTAAGAGAAAAAAGAGAGAGGGGGGGGGGAAGAGAAAAAAGAGAGAGGGTGTAAGAGAAAAAAGAGAGAGGGTGTAAGAGAAAAAAGAGAGTGGGGGGTAAGAGAAAAAGAAACGATTTTTATGGGTTTTTTGTCGCTTTTTTTCGCATTCATTTTTTACTCTAAATTTCAAGTTTTCACTCATTTTTTTTACATTTACTTCTGGTTTTGTCTTTATTTTTTTTTGTTTTTTGTGTTTTTTTTTTATCGTTTCACCCCCCCCCCCCCCCCCAGCAAAGCGACTATGCTACGAGAACGTAGGTTGTAGCAGGGAGTGAAAGTGAATTACAATGAGAAGATTGAAAAATGCAGATGATTAAGGAAAGGGCAAAAAAGGAACAGGGTTCATGTTGCGGATTCCGGATGAGGAACCAAACAAAATAATGAACAACAAAACAGATATTGAGATAGAAAAGTGGGTTATATTGTACGTAATATACACATTTGAACGCAGGTTAGTAAATCAAGTAATACTAAGTCTTGAAGTGAAGTCGCTGGAAATAGTATACCCGAGTATATTATTCTAGCTGAGTGGAGCTCAGAACTAGTCTGACTATTGATGAAGTAGTCTCTGGGTAACTTCGGTAACTTACGTATCAGTTCCGGTACTCTCCGATAACTGTAACGGATCTCTACGAATACTCTCTATGTATTCTCAGTCGAGTCCATTATTACATACAAAAAGGGGAGATCCAAAAACAGTTCAAGAAGATAGAAGATGGCGATTAATGTTGCGTTTAAAATTTTGAAGACTCTAGTTATCAGGGAAGCAAAAAAAAAAAAAAAAAAAAATGGAAGGGAGTTCCAAAGGTGAAAAGTGCGAGAAAAACTGTTAGATTAGTTTTATGGTTTGTTTGTTTGTTTATGTTGCCTTGGTGTTTGCTTAAGGTCAATAGACACCTAACACTTCCCGCCTGTGGAACTCGCTCCCGTATTCTTGCTTTCCTGACGGCTACAACCTCCAGAAATTTAAATGCAAAGTCAATACTCATCTACTAACCACTGGATTCTAGCTCTCTCCCCTCCCCTGTTTAACCCTCCCTTTCTTTCCACCTATGTATCTGTCATCGCACCTGCTTTCTCAGCTTTCTATTGTTCCTTTCTAACTAGTTTGTACTCCTCACTCTTTTCTAATTAATCTTTTTACATTTATGTAGCCCCCTGCACATCAGTGGCGTTTCCGCCTTGCTCGGGGTGTGATGATTAAAAAAAACAAAAAAAAACACACACCCTAACTCGCACCCATTCCCTCCAACGCTCTCCCTACGTACCTCCTAACTCGTCTATCACCCTCCCTATGACATTTCCTATACCCAATCGCTCTATGTAGCCCCATGCGCTATAGTGGCAGTTGACTGTCTTGCTTGGGGTGATATGATTTTAAAAAAAAAAAAATGTTTCTTTGTTTTATTGAATTCTTTTTGTTCCATATCAAAATCTTTCACGCTTATCTAATTTATTTTATGACGCGTTCTTTCACATGCGTTTCATATTCATCTTGTGTTTGTTACTTATTTTCTATTTCTGTCGCCTTCTTTCACAATTTTCAAATATATTTCGGTGTGACACACCTTGAAAGATCATTGAGTACGATGTGTTTACAAAATCTTTCTTTTGCTGCTCCTGATGAGAACGCTTTTCATTTTACGAAAACAAATTTTCCAAGCAAAAAGAATTTTTAAGTCAAGACTTCGATGCCTTGTTCTTTGTTCAGCCGCTAACGTATTGTGAACCAAATCTTCTTCTTTATGTGCCTTGACCTCTCTCGTAGGTGATCATGGCTCTCCACATCTTCCCGCCTCTTGTAGCTCTTAATAAAATTTGGCTTTCTGTCATTTCTCCTAAACAATCTTCCGCCATCTATTTACGAAAGCTCATATATATGTCATGCGCTGTTTTCCTTTGTCTATCTTGTGCTCTATCTGTTCCGAGAATATGGCTCTCCACAACTTCCTGTTCTTTGTAGCTTTTAATAAGTTTTGTTTTCACTTATTTCTCTTAAATCCTGTTTCGTCATCCATTTACTCATGCTCACTAAGTATTTTATGCGTGGTTTTACTCTGTCCATCCAGCCCTCTATCTGTTCCGGGAGTATGGCTCTCCACAACTTCCTGTTCTTTGTAGCTTTTAATAAGTTTTGTTTTCACTTATTTCTCTTAAATCCTGTTTCGTCATCCATTTACTCATGCTCACTAAGTATTTTATGCGTGGTTTTACTCTGTCCATCTTGTCCTCTATTTGTCCCCTGAGTATAGCACTCCACAACTTCCTGTCCCTTGTAGCTCTTAATAAATGTATGTCTGTTATTTCTTCTAAGCCCTGTTCCGCCATCTATTTACTCAAACTCGCTAAGTATGTTATGCGTTGTTTTCCTGTGTCACTCTTTCCTTCAATCTGTCCTGTGAGTATCAAATTCTGTAGACCTTTCTTCCTCATTAAGTGTTCCAGAAACCTCAACGCTTTTTTCCCGATGTCAAGTATAAGTCTCCTTTTTGTTTCAATTTTCTCTAAAACATCATCATTGTTCACATGTTCGGTCCATGGTATCCTCAGCATCCTTCTGTAGAACTAAATTTCTGTTGCTTGAAGTCTCTTCATCTTTGAGAAAATTTTCCAGCACTCAATGTCATACAGGAGGAAAATATATCACTTAACAGTTTGGGACTCTTTTTATCTTGTCTCTTGCGAAAATTTTTCTATTTCTTATCAATCTTAAATTCATGTGAAATGTACCCCTTAAAATGACATGGTGTCTGTTTGAATTAAGAAAACAACGAAAACAGTAAGAAAGTTAACAAGAAAAAACGCCCGAGAGTCATGTATCTTTTTTATTCTTGTTATTTATTTGCCGACTCTGTCTTTAAGAGAGAAATAGAAGTTAATTTTAATGATTAAGATAGTCATTAGACGCATAATATATATAATAAAATTATTTATAAATGGAACTTTGTCTGTGTGTGTATGTGTGTGTCTGTGTGTGTGTGTCCGTTACCTATAGACTCCGAAACGGCTGAACTGATTTTCTTGAAAATTTATACAGTTGTACTATAAGCATCTGCGAGTGTTCTTAGCTAGGTTTTGTGTCGAGGTACCCCCGATAAATATCGAAAATCGATAATCGAAAAAAAATCAGGTTATAGAAAGAGTGGTCCGATTTTAATCAAATTTTATTTAATTAAATTTGATACGCTCATAGACAAAGACATAAAAAACGATATTCAGAAGTTTCAAGGTTCTTACAATAATGCAGAAAATTTGATATCGATACCAGGAAATCAAAATTTAACTTACATTCATTCATTTTTCTTTCAGTCTACGGTTTCGCTTTAACTGGAAACAACTATTGCTTTTTAGTCTTTCGTGCCAACGTCCAAAGAGCCTGAGCTCCAGGACCATGAATTAGTTTTAAAGCTTTCATTACACCCGAGCAATGCCGGGCTATACTATAGTATAAAATCAATGAGTACTGAGCATCTACTATATACACACGAGTATAGGCGGATTTCATGTATAATGCGACCCCTAATTTTTTTAATGAAAATCTTGTTTTTTTTTTTATATATAGCTCGCGTATAATGCTTTCCCAGCTTCTAAGCAACAATAGTAGATCTTCTGTAGTCAAATATTGCAGCAATGGGCATCATTCATGTTGTGGTGTCCTCCCTCGAAAGAGTCTATGTTGAACTCTTCCACCCATTATAAGATTAGTAGGAGAGGAGGCCTTGGGCGAACAGATGAATTGTTTGAACGCTGGACGACCGACACACGCTCTAGTTGTGTAATATTCTTCCGTTGTATTTACTGTTAAACCTAAACTTATTTATAAATAGAACGTTGTCTCTGTGTGTGTGTGTGTTTATCCGTTACCTATAGACTCCGAAACGGCTGAACCGATTTTCTTTAAAATTTACACAGTTGTACTATAAGCGTCTGCGAGTGTTCTTAGCTAGGTTTTGTGTCGAGGTACCCCAGATAAAAATCGAAAAAATCGGGTTATAGAAGGAGTGGTCCGATTTTAATAAAATTTGATACACTCATAGACAAAGCCATAAGAAACGATATTCAGAAGTTTCAAGGTTGCAGTTATTACAATAGCGCAGAAAAGTGATAATATATATATATAAAAGGCAAGATGTTTGTGTTTGTGTCTGTTTATCTCCCTGTATGTCTGTATTTTTTTCAGCCCTTTTATTTTAGTTTTTGCTTCAGGTTTGGCTCTAAGTAAGTATAATTGCAGTTCTTAGTCTCAGCCATGATACCATTTGCTCAGAGGACTTATTTAGCCTTCAAAATTGAATTTACGACGGAAAAAACTTATTTGATATCGATGCCAGGAAATCAAAATTTGACTTACATCCATTCATTTTTCTTTCAGTCTACGGTTTCGCTTTAACTGGAAACAACTATTGCTTTTTAAAAAAGTCTTTCGTGCTAACGTCCAAAGAGTCTGAGCTCCAGGACCATCGATTAGTTTTAAAGCTTCCATTACACTCGAGCAACGCCGGGCTATATTGCTAGTATACAATATTTCTATAACACATGTTTTGTTATTTCTTAAACTTTTCACTTGCTCACAAAAATTCTGGACATATTTACTGCAAATAAATGGTCTTCATATAAAGTTGCTCTAAAGTGGGGATTTGATTGTTTTGTTTAGTACCAAATCATCTTATATGGGTTATTTAATGCTAAAATCGAAATATTTTGTAGGCAATAAAAAAATACCTTTTTTTAAAAAACAACAATGGTTACAGCTATACAAAATGGAAGTGGGGAGGGAGGTGGATTCATACTGTTCCTGCAGGTATTTTCTTGTAAGTGAATATGATGAACCTAACTTTGTGGTGCAGTGGATATCGGCTCGGAACGAGAAATCGGAGAGCAGAGTTTGAATTCTAGTTAAATTCGTTGCATTCATGTACGTGCATATACCCTCCAGTTATGGGTTAAATAATAGGACAGACTGGGTTCTATAGCCTTGGCTGGCAACCAATCTACCGCAGAAAGCAATGGCAACCTACTGCGGGATATTCTTCTTCCCAGTCAGTCATGTCTCTTTCGAGACATGATCGCCCAAGCGTGTATCACGTATGGCACTTACTTGACTGAACTGAAATTGGAACTCGGCTCTCCAATTGACAGTTCCAAGCCAGTATCAGTTATACCACCCGCACATCCAAGATTACACCACCTGGTATTACCTATCTAGGTAATGATCAGGTTTGACATTGCTTAACTTCGATGATCGTGATTCAGTGTGATATGGCTATAAAACATTAGCAAATAAATGGTTTACATTCATTTTTGGACAAAGTATTTCCCAAAATGGCGAGAAAAGCCACTAACTGATAGGATAATTTAGATACCGTGCTTTTGTTTTTTGTTCATGTCTTATCACAAATATTTGAAGAATATGTAAGGGAAACTTATAAGATTATCTGTCAATGAAAAGAATATAAAACAAAAAACAAAACAAAAAAAAAAACAGAAGCCAGAATAAGGAATTGAGCCGAAACGTATGCGGTGTATCAGACAAAAGGGTGCCGTTTGAAAATCAGTTCCTCAGCGATGTGAAAACATGAAATGAAGATTTAAGCAAATTGGAAAAAGAAAAAATTGTTAATTCTTCATTTCTATAATGATTTGTTGATTGTAAGCGGTACACATAGCAAATGGCATTCTGCTGTTCATTTACAAACAGAAATAGAGAAACTGGTCTTCAGGAGACAGACCAAAGGAACATATCTGTACCGTTAAGGTTAGCTGAGAATGAAGGCCTATCAAGTAGGTTATGGTCACAGAAAATGCACGTATTTTATCCACTCCAGAAAAATTTACCCGTGTATAGTGCAATCGGGCACCGAAAAATGCATAATTTTTAAACACTTAAGCTAATCGTAAAAACTCGCGATATACTCAAATATTGATTTTCTAAATGCACAAGGCCTAAACCATAGGGACACAGTTAGGATCGAACTCACTACTCAATTGCGATAGGTTCTAGTGAGACAAACTTACTGACCATTACAACACGTCGATTATCTCAGCTTAGTTTAGATGTGGCACAAGGCCGAAACTATAGGGACACAGTGAGCATCGAACTCACTACTCAATTGCAATAGGTTCTAGTAAGATAAACTTACTGACCATTACACCACGTCGATTATCTAAGCTTAGTTTAGATGTGGCACAAGGCTGAAAGTATAGGGACACAGTGAGGATCGAACTCACTACTCAATTGCAATCGGTTCTAGTGAGACAAACTTACTGACCATTACACCACGTCGATTGTCTAAGCTTAGTTTAGATGTGGCACAAGGCCGAAATATAGGGACACAGTAAGTATCGAACTCGCTACACATTTGCAATAGGTTCTAGTGAGACAAACTTACTGACCATTACACCACGTCGATTATCTAAGCTTAGTTTAGATGTGGCACAAGGCCGAAAGTATAGGGACACAGTGAGGATCGAACTCAATACTCAATTGCAATAGGTTCTAGTGAGACAAATATACTGACCATTACACCACGACGATTATCTAAGCTTAGTTTAGATGTGGCACAAGGCCGAAAGTATAGGGACACAGTGAGGATCGAACTCAATACACAATTGCAATAGGTTCTAGTGAGACAAATATACTGACCATTACACCACGACGATTATCTAAGCTTAGTTTAGATGTGGCACAAGGCCGAAAGTATAGGGACACAGTGAGGATCGAACTCAATACACAATTGCAATAGGTTCTAGTGAGACAAATATACTGACCATTACACCACGACGATTATCTAAGCTTAGTTTAGATGTGGCACAAGGCCGAAAGTATAGGGACACAGTGAGGATCGAACTCAATACTCAATTGCAATAGGTTCTAGTGAGACAAACATACTGACCATTACACCACGTCGATTATCTAAGCTTAGTTTAGATGTGGCACAAGGCCGAAAGTATAGGGACACAGTGAGGATCGAACTCAATACACAATTGCAATAGGTTCTAGTGAGACAAATATACTGACCATTACACCCCGTCGATTATCTAAGCTTAGTTTAGATGTGGCACAAGGCCGAAAGTATAGGGACACAGTGAGGATCGAACTCAATACACAATTGCAATAGGTTCTAGTGAGACAAATATACTGACCATTACACCACGACGATTATCTAAGCTTAGTTTAGATGTGGCACAAGGCCGAAAGTATAGGGACACAGTGAGGATCGAACTCACTACTCAATTGCAATAGGTTCTAGTGAGACAAACTTGCTGACCATTACACCACGTCGATTATCTAAGGTTAGTTTAGATGTGGCACAAACCCAAAAGTATAGGGACACAGTGAGGATCCAACTGACTACTCAATTGCAATAGGTTCTAGTGAGACAAACATACTGACCATTACACCACGTCGATTATCTAAGCTTAGTTTAGATGTGGCACAAGGCCGAAAGTATAGGGACACAGTGAGGATCGAACTCAATACACAATTGCAATAGGTTCTAGTGAGACAAATATACTGACCATTACACCACGACGATTATCTAAGCTTAGTTTAGATGTGGCACAAGTCCGAAAGTATAGGGACACAGTGAGGATCGAACTCAATACACAATTGCAATAGGTTCTAGTGAGACAAATATACTGACCATTACACCACGACGATTATCTAAGCTTAGTTTAGATGTGGCACAAGCCGAAAGTATAGGGACACAGTGAGGATCGAACTCACTACTCAATTGCAATAGGTTCTAGTGAGACAAACTTGCTGACCATTACACCACGTCGATTATCTAAGGTTAGTTTAGATGTGGCACAAACCCAAAAGTATAGGGACACAGTGAGGATCCAACTGACTACTCAATTGCAATAGGTTCTAGTGAGACAAACTTACTGACCATTACACCACGTCGATTATCTAAGCTTAGTTTAGATGTGGCACAAGGCTGAAAGTATAGGGAGACAGTGAGGATCGAACTCACTACTCAATTGCAATAGGTTCTAGTGAGACAAACTTACTGACCATTACACCACGTCGATTATCTAAGCTTAGTTTAGATGTGGCACAAGGCTGAAAGTATAGGGACACAGTGAGGATCGAACTCAATACACAATTGCAATAGTTTCTAGTGAGACAAACTTGCTGACCATTACACCACGTCGATCATCTAAGCTTAGTTTAGATGTGGCACAAGGCTGAAAGTATAGGGAGACAGTGAGGATCGAACTCACTACTCAATTGCAATAGGTTCTAGTGAGACAAACTTACTGATCATTCCACCACGTCGATTATCTAAGCTTAGATTAAATGTGGCACAAGGCCGAAACTATAGGGACACAGTTAGGATCGAACTCACTACTCAATTGCAATAGGTTCTAGTGAGATAAATATACTGACCATTACACCACGTCGATTATCTAAGCTTAGTTTAGATGTGGCACAAGGCTGAAAGCATAGGGACACAGTGAGGATCGAACTCACTACTCAATTGCAATAGGTTCTAGTGAGACAAACTTACTGACCATTACACCACGTCGATTATCTAAGCTTAGTTTAGATGTGGCACAAGGCCGAAAGTATAAGGACAGTGAGGATCCAACTCACTACTCAATTGCAATAGGTTCTCGTGCGACAAACGTGCTGACCATTAACCCACGTCGATTATCTAATCTTAGTTTAGATGTGGTACAAGGCCGAATGTACAGGGACACAGTGAGGATCCAACTCATTACTCAATTGCAATAGGTTCTAGTGAGACAAACATGCTGCCAATTACACCACGTCGATTATCTAAGCTTAGTTTAGATGTGGCACAAGGCCGAAAGTATAAGGACAGTGAGGATCCAACTCACTACTCAATTGCAATAGGTTCTCGTGCGACAAACGTGCTGACCATTAACCCACGTCGATTATCTAATCTTAGTTTAGATGTGGTACAAGGCCGAATGTACAGGGACACAGTGAGGATCCAACTCATTACTCAATTGCAATAGGTTCTAGTGAGACAAACTTGCTGACCATTACACCACGTCGATTATCTAATCTTAGTTTAGATGTGGTACAAGGCCGAAAGTATAGGGAGACAGTGAGGATCGGACTCATTACTCAATTGCAATAGGTTCTAATGAGACAAACTTGCTGACCATTACACCACGTCGATTATCTAAGCTTAGATTAAATGTGGCACAAAGCCTAAAGTATAGGGACACAGTTAGGATCGAACTCACTACTCAATTGCAATAGGTTCTAGTGAGACAAACTTGCTGACCATTACAACACGTCGATTATCTAATCTTAGTTTAGATGTGGTACAAGGCCGAAAGTATAGGGACACAGTGATGATCGGACTCATTACTCAATTGCAATAGGTTCTAGTGAGACAAACTTGCTGACCATTACACCACGTCGATTATCTAAGCTTAGTTTAGATGTGGCACAAGGCCGAAACTATAGGGAGACAGTGAGGATCGAACTCACTACTCAATTGCAATAGGTTCTAGTGAGACAAACTTACTGATCATTCCACCACGTCGATTATCTAAGCTTAGATTACATGTGGCACAAAGCCGAAAGTATAGGGACACAGTTAGGATCGAACTCACTACTCAATTGCAATAGTTTCTAGTGAGACAAACTTGCTGACCATTACACCACGTCGTTCATCTTAGCTTAGATTAGATGTGGCACAAGGCAGAAAGTATAGGTACACAGTGAGGATCGATCTCATTACTCAATCGCAGTAGGTTTTAGTGAGACGAACTTGCTGACCATTACACGACGTCGATTATCCATGCGTAGTTTAGATGTGGCACAAGGTCGAAATTAAGGCCGCTCCGTGACGATCGAATGCACTAGTTAATCATAAATGATTTAGCGAGACATGCTTTCTCCCTATTACATCACATCGGAATGTCCAGCTATAGTCAAGCATATACGATAAAAACGTCTAATTAACCAGCGAACGCAGGACAATCTCTTAAAAGATGAAGAAGAGTCTGAAAATTGACAGAGATATGGTTCTACAAATGAATATTAGAAGTACTGTGGAAAAAACAACTAAGTAAACAGGGATTTTTAAAGAAAATAGAAATTTCAAGGAAAGTTTTATTTACAATCTGAAAGAGACATTTTTATTTTCTGGGTCACATAATGAGGAAAGAGGGCCTAGAGAATTTAACACTTACATAACATACTAAAGGCGTAGTCGGTATCAGAGGGGAACAGCGTTTAACCTACTATAGAATGTGAGATAATTAACTGTAAAACAATGACGAATTGTGATGCTAAACAGTGAAAAGTTACTTCTGACAGGACGTTGTAGAGATCTGTGACCAGTAACGTTCTGAAAAGAAGAGGAATAATCTGGAGGAATATAAACATTCAGTAACTAGGTGATATTAAAATACTGAAGTGGGTTTCAGTTGACGTTATTAAAGGCTTGTCTCTCATCTGAAGTAACATGATATAAAGAAAATCACAAGATTAAGGACATGTTGGGTCACTGTGTCGATCCAGCAAGTTCTTTCCGCCTGAATCCATCCTGCATATATACAAGTCTACCATTCGACCCTGCATGGAGTACTGCTGCCGTTTATGGTCAGGCGCCTCTGCCGCTCACCTCAGTGTTCTCGACAGGCTCCAAAGGAGATTTAGTAACGTGATAGGTGCTGACTTGGCTGCTCGACTACAGCCACTTCCCCACCGACGAAATGTGGCTTCCCTTTATCTGTTCTATAAGTACTTTCATGGCTTCTGCTCAGACGAACTTAAGTCACTGGTGCCTCCTCAACAGGTGTTTACTCGTGCAACCAGAATGGCAACTGGGTCCCACCCATTCACAGTCAGGTTAGCCAAATGCAGAAGACAATTCTACTCCTGCAGCTTCTTCTCTCGCACTTCCCGCCTGTGGAACTCGCTCCCGTATTCTTGCTTTCCTGACGGCTACAACCTCCAGAAATTTAAATGCAAAGTCAATACTCATCTATTAACCACTTGACTCTAGCTCTTCCCCCACCCGGTATATCCTTCCCTTTCACTCCCCCCTTGCAACTGTCATCACACCTGCATTGCTTCTTTCTAATTGGTTTGTAATCCTCTTCTCCCTCCTCTAATTAATTTTCTTTCACTTATGTAGTCATTTACGACTTGCCCGGGGTGAAATGATTAAAAAAAAAAAGAAAAAAAGAAGAAAAACATGTGAATATGCAGGTGTTGATTTAGCAATGAACTTATGAATACCGTAATTTTTTTATTTTTAATCATTTCACCCCGAGCAAGGCAGAAACGCCACTGATGTGCAGGGGGTTACATAAATGTAGAAAAATTAATTAGAAAAGAGTGAGGAGAGAATTCGAGATTAGGCGCTTTTCACTGTATCTTAAGTGGGTGTTATTTCGAGGGGGGTTGAGACCTACTGTTGGAGGTGGTCAGTCGATAAAGATTCCTCGTCTGTAGTCTGAGCCCTTTTTTTCTTTCACCAATCTACGGTCGAATAAACCAATTATTTTGATTAAACAAGGTTTTTTTTAATCGTTTCACTTTTAGTATCGTACTTTTCGCTATTGAGGTCGATAATCAGTGGGTACTCAACATTTGTGGCGTTGTACCAGTTGACACTAATTTTAGAAAATTCGTGTATATGATACCAAATTATGTTTGAACTAATTACTATTCGCTTTCTGTGGGTAATTCCACTCCACAGAAGGCACTCGATATATAGATATATATTTTTTAGTAAAAGTACTAGCAACGCATTATCAAGAAAACGCACATAGTAACAAACTGTAGCGACTTCACCCAAATCCACGAAAAGAACTCTTTCATGACATTAATCTATATAATATCCTATAATATCTTAAATTAAACTTAAAGCAGACATATCATCATCTATAGCAATCATGTCCAAACAAACGTATATATGCACAAAATATTTACTCCATTGTGAAAGCAGAATAACATATACCATATTTTTATTACTTCCAAGATCCCAAGAAAATTCAATTTCGGCATTAAATGTTCTACAAGATGATGGTAAGCCGTTAAGCAGACAAATCACTCACTTAATCAATCTGTCTGTCTCTTTCTCTCTTTTTCTCTCTCTCTCTCTCCACACACACACACACACACACACACACACACACACACACACACACATATATTTTAAGCATATCACCCCGAGCAAGGCGGTAACGCCACTGATGTGCAGGGGTCTACATAAGAGAAAAAGATGAGAGGAGAGTGAAGAGAAGGACGAACCAGTTAGCAAGAGAAGGATGAGAGTACATGTGTGATGACACTTGCAAAGGTAGAGAGAAAGGAAAGGATATACAGGGCGGTGTGGAAAGAACTAGGGTCAAGTAGTTAAGAGATGAGTATTGACCTTGCATTTAAATTCCTGAAGGGGTCACTGAGGTCGACACTAAGCGACAACAGGCTGTTTTATGCTTAAACGGAATATTTAGGCCAAGAATTTAACCCATAAATATGTCATAGCTTCAAACTATATTTTTATCACATTCATTTACACACAAAATTTGACCAATGTGCGTTGTGGTGCATTCAATTATTCGCAAATGACCTTGGGAAAGGTATTAATCTGTCTCTTCTCTTCAGTTATGGGTTAAATAATAGGACAGATTGGGTTCTATAGCCTTGGCTGGCAACCAGTCTACCACAGAAAGCAATGGCAACCTACTGCGGGATAATTTTCTGCCCAGTCAGTCATGTCTCTTTCGAGACATGATCGCCCAAGCGTGTATTACGTATGGCACTTTAACTGACTGAATTAAACATCAGAATTTCTTTCGTTGGACTGATAACTTTTCACAGCTTCTTATATATGCATGCATTTATACAGAGGAGGTTAGATAAATAGGATGAAATATTATCTGGAAGTCTCTACTGCCAACACCTCGGCCAGGTATCGTTTCTATGTGGAAAATGTTACAACTTTAAGCTGTAATGTGGAAATTGAAGAGTTAGGTAAAGAGATCCGGTTGTATGAGACGATGTCAGGAACCGAAATTAACAGCGATATGTCTGATAACCTGTGGTTTGGTCGATGGTTTGGCTGCTTCAGTCAGTTAAGTGTCATACGTGTTACACGCTTTGGGCGATCATGTCTCAAAAGAGACATGACTGACTGAGCAGAAGGTTTCCTGCAGTAGGCTGCCATTTGTTTATGCGGTAGACTGGTTGCCAATCAAGGCTTCAAAACCCAATCTGTCCTGTTATTTGTTGTGTTGTGCCTCTTAGCATGTGACATCCGGTCGCCAGGATGTATAAAAGACAATGTGCGCATAGCACGGAGGATGTTGTCATTATCACGGGCTTCGGGAAGTAACAGCTACTACTGCCAGAGACTGTAAATATTGTATATACATTTTAGTTGTAAAGTTAATAAAGTAGTTTATCTACATTTCTCTGTGTATCTCTTCATTCCACGATACAATATAAGTTAACCTCTAACTAGAGGGAGAAGCGCGGATTCAGACGGATTTTTTCCCAAGGGTATTTGCGTGTATTTGAATGCAACGAATTCAACTGGAACTCGAACTCTGTTCTCCGATTTAACGTTCCTAGCCGATACCCACTGCACCACAACGCATATATGCTTTCAGTCCATTTCAGTTGGACGGACGAGTAATGTAAGAAGCGTTTGGTTCGCTGCAGACTTTCATCTGGAGAAGATTTGGTAAATTCCTGAGCTAGAAAGACGCCTATTTAAAAATCTTTTAGACGTTACTGAACTCTTATGATGCATCGAGAGACCTGTGACCTCCATATTTCCGTGAAGGTTGTTGGAAATGTGTATCTGCTAGTTGGCTTTACTTATCTTATACAGAAGATGACGGTAACAGCAGGTTCTGGAAGGAAGATGCCCAGAAAGCCTTTCCAGCTTAGAGAGGAATGAACTCATATTTGACGAAAACAACTCAGGTTCGACGAAAACAACTCTGCGAGAGATCTGCACATTCTTCCCTGAGCTAAATATATTTAACAACTGTTAAATTCGTTTTAAAAATCAGATTCTAAACAGAATTTATTACTTATCTCGAAGTTCTTTAATTTTATAAGTGCTGCTTATTTATTTATTTACTGAAATCCGAAGACGCATTGGCATGGCGAAAGATACCTTCCAAAAGACAAGCAAATTATTAGGAAACTGAAAAATTTCATGAGAAACAAAGAAAAGTGTATTAAACTGTTACATGAAGTCTGCCCTCCTACATGTCAGTGAATGCTCAACCATCTCCTCACAGATGAAGAAGAGACTTAAGCAATAGAAACAAAGAAAAGAGTACATTTTTTTAATCCTCTCACCCCAAGCAAGGCATTCTACTACCACTGTTGCGCGGGGGGTTACATAGGGGAAAGAAGGATTAGTTATAGGTAATGTCAGGAGGAGGGTAATAGACGGTAATAGAAAAGAGTGGGACCTAGTTGCTAATCTAGTAGCTCATACAAATTCATACATAGAGGGCACCAGTGATCTAAGCTAATCGGAGCAGAAGCCGTGAAAGTATTTATAGAAGAGGCACAGGGAAGCCACGTCACGCCGGTGAGAGAGCGACTGCAGCCGAGCTGCCAAGTCGGTATCGATCACATTACAGATTCTCCGTTGGATTTTTTCAAGAACCCCAAGGTGAATAGCGGGAAATATTACGTGATATCTTCTCTTTTATGGTAGTGAATGCTGGACAATCTCCTCACAGATGAAGCAGAGACTTAAGCAATAGAAACAAAGAAAAGGTTACTGGAATATTACGTCATATCTGTCCTCATTTATGGCAGTGAATACTGGACAATCTCCTCAAAGATGAAAACGAGACTGGAAGGAATAAAATGTGCTTCTACAGAGGATGCCAAGGAAATTTTAGAGAAAATAGAAACAAAAAGAAAAACTTATACTTAATATCAGGTTATGACAGTTTCAATTTCTCAATATATTGAGGAAAGAGAGTTTGGAAAATCTGATACTCACAGGACAGATTGAAGGCAAGAGGTATAGAGGAAAACAACTCATAATATACCTAATTAGGTTGAGTAAATGGATGGCGGAACAGGATTTACGAGAAATGTCAAAAAGACAAAATTTATTAAGAAATATGAAAGATACTCCATATAAAGAAAGAAAATACAATTGCCGTGTTTATTGTGCAATCGGGTCTCTTTTTCACATCGTGTAAATTTTCGTCCCTAAACCGGTGGTCCCAGCACTCCTTATACAGGGCGAGGAGAATTAATGGTCGTCTCATCATCATTTCACCCTTTTACACCCAAATGGTGTGTAGGGCAGTAACGTTTGGTTACTGTTTCCTTAACAAACTGTTTTTTATGGGACAGGCTTGTTAGCCCTGCACCCAACCCCAAATCTGGAGGACCATTCTTGGTCCTTACGTTTACAGCACATGGTATTTCCAAACGGTCACCCATTTAAGTACTGACCAGGCTCGAAGTTGTTTAACTTCGGTGACCGAACGAGAACCGGTGTATTCAACACGATATAGCCATTGACAAAATAAACTTTTCCTTACACCTAATGGTGTGTAGGACAGCGTTTTTGCTGTTTCTGTAACAAATTGTTTTTTTTATGGGGTAGGATTGATAGCCCTGCGCCCAACTCGCAAACCTGAAGAAAGGTGATCTTCTAAGCGTAGCTTAGACGTAACACACAGCCGAAAGTAGGGGGTACCCAGTGAGGGTCGAGCTCACTACTAAGCTATAATGATTCTAGCGAGACGAGCTTGCTAACCATTACACCACGCCAGGGTGCCCGAATTGTCGTCTAAATGATAAAATATAAAATGGCGACAATTTCCCAATCCCACCCTGTACAATGCCAATCACGCAGTTAAGCAGACTTGCATTGTTCTTATCTTGCAACAACCAGCAACTGTAATTTAGAGTGTACTGGAATAGCAAAAGGTGCCTTCCAAAAACTAAGCAAAATACAGAGAAATAGAAAAAGTCGTTAGAAACAAGGAAAAGAGCGCTTAAATGTTATGAAATATCAGTTTTCTTATATGTAGTGAACGTTGAACACTTTCCTCGGAGGCTAAGAGAAAACTCTAGACATGTGTTTCTACAGAAGGATGCTGCGTATACCATAGACGGAGCGCCTAAGCAACGAATAAGTCTGTAGAAAAATGAGAAAAGACATTTATGCTTAGAATCGGAAAAATACAGTTGAAATTTCTTGAAAATATAATGAAGAATGTGGGCATAGAGAATTTGTCACTCACAAGACATAACGAAACAAAATTGGACTAGAAGAAGCAGGAAACCACCTACTTGACAAGTTTATGTGAATGGATGATAGAATTAATGTTACTACTAAGATCTCCAAGAAAAAGAAAGCTGTGAAGACCCATTAATAATGTTCACGTTCTGAAGGGATACGGCGTATGATTCTCTCTATTATAATAAAGATCGTTATATATATATATATATATATATATATATATATATAGTGTAAGGAAGTTATAGAACACGTAGGTATTAAACTCTCTACGTTAAAATTTAATTAACCAAAAAATACCTCATTCACATAAAATAATCCCCTCCAAAAGGTAATTAATACCCATGTTTAATCCTCAAAATAAAAACGAATATCGTATAATAAAAGAAAATAAACTCATACCACATTAATAGTAACTCTATTTCATCCACTCATAGATAGTAGTAAAATAAAAAGTGTCTATAATATAAGAATTACATAGACAAAACTAAAAAGTGATCTGTCCAAAACTAAGCTACTCCGCACCCCTCTCCTAACCCTAGGCTGTATCTCTAGGGCTACGAACTGCCGGATAAATCATACTAAACTCCCATCCCACATTCCATTCACTTACATATCATATTACCAAAAATAAATCGTTTTCACCATTTATTTTTCATTTCAACTTATCACCAGATGAGGGGCACACGTAGCTCCGAAACGTGAAGATTATTGTGTGGTGATACTATGCTTTTACAAAGCATTGTAACAACCATCACAATATATATATATATATATATATATATATATATATATATATATATTCCCTCCGATCACGCTCGGGGATGGTTAACCTGTGAGAAAACAGCTAATAATGCTGTCAAATATTTTGCCATCATTTTTGACGGCAGGTGCACACTCGCATAAGAGGTGAAGAGGCTCATCCCTTGTTCCCTGTTTAGGATGTGGTTTCCGGCTTTCTCTTTTCCAATCTTTTCACTCCTTTTCCTTTTTCTTTTTTTCAATTGGAGTAGATAGACTAACCTATCGCCCGGTTCACACTCCACCCACGTCTATTGAAGAGGTGAAAAGGCTCATCCCTTGTTCCCTGTTCAGGATGTCGTTTCCGGCTTTCTCTTTTCTCTTTTCCAATCTTTTCACTCTTACGTAGCCCCCTGCACATCAGTGGCGTTACCGCCTTGCTCGGGGTGATATGATTAAAAAAAAAAGCAGAAGTATGGCCACACATAATACACATAGAGTCATATTTGAATGCTTTTAGACAAAATTTAATTCATAAAATTTTTCTCTTTTCGGCTTTTAATATAATTTCAAATTCCTCAAATTGTTCATTACGTCGAGGTTCATGCCTATTTTTAATACTAACAATTTTTGGGCCTGTTCACATCTTAAAAATCTTTCAAACTTTGCACACAGGAAATCAGAAAACAGAAAACAAAAACAAAAAATCAGCAAATCTCGGTCTCATATTTTCATATGAATATTTATGAAGAGTGTTTGAAATGTTGGCATGTACAATCAAGGGATGGTTTATGATTCAATTTTATGGCCAATATTGTTGATTTACGATTGCGGGTTCAGTTAGAGGCACTGTAAAAATTAATAGATGTGGGCGTATATAAACATATTTATAGTCATGTGTTTTCGAAAATCTTGCGTGATTTTGATCAGACAGATTTTTACCAGGATGGACTGCATAGATTTCGATAATTAAATAGCGACTGGAAACGCGTCTCTGCGCAGTCGCAGAACTTATTCACACACAGATGCAATAAGCACACGGGTACATCACTTATACTGGTTTACATGCATGTCGCAGTCGAATTAATATACATTCATAAATATATACAAATGTATAAATTACCTGAACGTAAAGCATTGTCTGGTGTGTTTTAATAACATTACATACAGTACTATGCAAAAGTATTAGGACAAAAACTATTTTATCTTTTATGAGGCATATTGACAGAAAATAAATAAACAATTTAATTAGAGTAATTTTATTTGATTTACTCAACAAATGCTTTAACAAGAAAAAATACTTGTTACAAAATAAATTTAATATTTAGTATAAGAGCCTTTTGTTTGAATCACAACCTTCATTCTGTCAGACATTGACATCACAAGATTCTTCAATGTATCTAATAGTATCTCCTGCCAAGCAGCTAGCATTTGTTCCCAAAATGTGTCTTGCAAAGTAACATTAGATTTATCAATTTTTTATCCAAAATATCCTATAGATGTTCAATAGGATTGAGATCATGGCTTTGTGGGAGTCAGTTCAAATTCTGAAGCCTTCCTTCCTAATTCTTACAAAGGTTTGGCTTTTCACCCTGTATTTGAATTTCAGTGAGGTTTTTAGGAAAATCACCCCTGTCCTAATACTTGTGCACACTACCGGTAGTGTTCAAAAGTGTTAGGACAGGAGTGATTTTAAACTTATTTTGATGCCTCATAAAAGATAAAATAGTTCTTGTCCTTGTGGTGATATCGACCGAGCAAAAGCGATGGACCGGATGTTTGCACCCTCACGACAAAAAAACAAATGACCAAAACTCGACGGTGCGCATCCGGCTTCGCGCAGAGGTTCTGGTTGAAAACTAAAAATTAATTAAATATTAAATTTCCAGTTCGCGAGCCCACCCGAATTTTATTTATCGGTCAATGGGTAGCCCAGAATCAAATACGGATATGAATTCCCAAATGATCACCTGCGATTCCAAAAAATCGAAATAAAAAGCCGATACATAAAGCATCGCCAGACAGACCGACGCAGGCCGACACACACGGACTGACTCGAGAGAGAGAGGAGTGTAATCAGTATCCCCTTGTCCTAAGTCAAGCGGCTCACTATCCTAGACTTCCTTCCCTCTCCTCTTATCTTTCGCTGTCTCAAAACTACTTACTGGCCTAAGGAGCGACTACATCAAAGACATTCCTTACTTGCAACGCTCCCACATAACTAAGTATTAATTCTCTTTTCAGCATTTTATTGCCATGAACATTTTAACGTCCGTTGGACCTATACTTCAAGTATTACTTTAATTGTAAAAACCTTAATTGATATGTGTATATATAAAATGTTTAATTTCAACTCAATTTGCTTTTCTTGATTGATAATCTTTATGACTTATAGTGGGCTATCTTCAACAAGGCCAAATTCCGTTAATCTGCAACAATATATAACTACCCTTCATTAGAATGGACTCCCATTATAAAGTGGAAAAGAATGGATAACCCGCTATATCCTAATACTTTTGCACAGTACTGTATATGTTTATCAGGCACACAAATACATACGTTCCTAGATATACATATTTTATTAAAGAATATTATATATAAAATATAAATACAGTGTTTTATGGAATTTAATCGCATTATTTGACTACACAACATATCTGCCTTGCACCTGTTCCATAAATATTTTCATGGTTATTGTTCTAATTGCATTTAATCTTTGTTAACTAGATTATATGAATTTCGGCTCAATACTAGATTGGCGGAAAGGTCTCATCATTTTATAGTTGAAATGTTACCACAAGCTCTATGCTAACAGATTTCTTCTTCTCCCGCACTTTTTGTTTGAGTAACTCTTTTCCAGCTTCTTGCTTTCCACTTCAATTTTCAAAAATTAAATGCATTTTCAATTGTTATATTCTGTCTACTTAATTCCTGTTCTTTTATTGTTCTCTCACATTAATAATGTTTACCGTTTCCTCATATTATTTCACACTCAATAACCTTTTGTATCGTACTAGGTTTATTGCGTTACGTGGGGTGAAACGATAAAAAAAAACGAAAGAAAATTAAAAACACAATTCGCCACATATATATATATATTGTTTAATACTTAGTTTTTGGTCCTAATAGGGTTAGACCAGTACACATTTGAATTAAAAAGTGTTCTATACAATTATATTGTAGAAATTTTGAATATTTTTAATTTTTAAACGAGTTATTTCGCTACCTTGGTTTTAAAAAGTCCCTGAAGACACCACTCATAACTCGTTTAAAAATGAATATATATATATATATATATAGGTGGGTCAATCACAAGTCCCCATTTAAAAATTGTACAAAATTGGCTCGCCATGTGTGGAAATTGAAATTAAAATATGGAAAAAACACAGACATACCATGGAATATAGTGAAAATCGCCAAGTCTTACAACGGTGGCAAAAAATACCAAGACTGTACCAAGAATAAAAGTTAGCGATTATGCTATTCCCAAACAAAAATAAATTATTGAACGAAAGAACAGAAATTATGACTAAGTATAACCGTACCAAAAAATACCTATTAGGTTCATACAACCATGGATGAAAACGTTATAATTTCTTGTAATTTTAAAAATTGCGCGTTCAAAAATTCCCCGTTACGTGAGCGTTAAAAAAAATCACGGTTATGTGAGCGTTTAAAAAAAAGGTAAACGGTAAAATAAGTTATTGCAAATCGCTTGAAGACACCACTCATGGTAGAAACCTAGGTCACGTAATAACTCGTTTACAAATGAAGAATATTCAAAAGTTCTACAATATAATTGTATTGAACATTTGTTAATACAAATGTGTACTGGTCTAATTTTATTATGAACTAAAAATAAGTAATTATATCATCAATATATATATATATATATATATATATATATATATATATATATATATTGATTATATAATTACTTACTTTTTGGTCATAATAAAATTAGATCAGTACACAGTACATACAAGTATGAATGAAAACGTTATAATTTCTTCTAATTTCGAAAATTACGCGTTCAAAAAATTCCCCGTTACGAGAGCGTGAAGAAACCGTAAAATCAGTTACTGCAAATCGCCTGAAGATACAACACATGGTAGAAACCTAGGTCGCGTAATAACTCGTTTACAAATAAAGAATAGATACACATATATATATGAAATGATTTTAAGTATTTAAGTAGATATTCTGTTTATAATCAAGCATTATTATATATTTATTTCTACCGGCCTAATTATTTACGATAAACTTTTGTTACAAAAATATGTGTCATTCGGCAGGATTCGAACTTGCGACACCTATTTACATAGGGGAAGCCATCACTTGATCTGGCGCATTTTAGACCTCTCAACCACAAATGACCGTCTGTCTAAACGAAGTTAAATCAAGCCTATATAACACAATTTTCGATTCATCGTAATAACCATATCTGCTCTGAAATGTATCGTAATGTCAACAAATGTAAACATGTTACGGAAATTAATGAAGATTAATTAACTTCGTTTAGACTGATAGTCATTCGTTCAACAACGTTCAAACAAATCATTTCAAATTGTCTGTTGTTTGGAACCAGTTTCGTTAATTTCCGTAACACACACACACACACACACACACACACACACACACACACACACACACACACACACACACACACATCTATGCATCGCTCATTCAGTAATGAATTAGATCACTCTAGCAATTGGCGTATGATACATCGTGCGCTAAAAGTCTGCCTCCTTCTACCGAGCGCTCATAGCTAAAAGTCTGCCTCCTTCTACCGAGCGCTCATATTACGCTCTCACACTCTGATCGAGCACTCTGGAAGAATGGTAGACTTTGAAAAACATTAGCTACTCTTGCATCTACGTATCGCTCATTCAGTAATGAATTAGATCACTCTAGCTATTGGCGTATGATTCATCATGCGCTAAAAGTCTGCCTCCTTCTACCGAGCGCTCATAGCTCAGAGGTAGAATCGCCGACAGACGCCAATTTGGTCGGGTTTCAATTCTGAGTAAAAAGCAATCAGATGTCTAACCGTACTGCTGAGCTGTGATACAGCGAAACAAACCTGTCTGTGGATGACTATATTGTTAGGTAATTATTAAAAATGAAACATAGCTTCACATACCTCGTATAAAGGAGCTTCAACTGTGTTGCATACTTATTGTCGTAAAAATAATGACAGAGACATTTGTTTTAGAGCGGACAGACGCACGCACAAAGCGAGACTTTATTTACATTAGAAGAAGAGGGAAGAGTTAGGTAAAGGGAGAGAATCCCTACAGAAATTCTAAAAGAGAAAGAGAGATAACCTTTAACTGACTGACAGTTATTGATAATTTCAACATATATATATATATATTTTTCATTCGTAAACGAGTTATTATGCGACCTAGGTTTCTATCATGAGTCGTGTCTTCAGGTGATTTGCAATTTCCCTGGCCACAGTCGTTAACGGCAAGGAGAAAAAAAAAAACAAAACAAAAAAAAAAAAAACAAGAAGAAGAAGAAGAAGAAGAAGAAGGAAATACAGAACAATGTATTCGTTGCAACGTCGCTTAATTTGACACCATTTCGTGAATTGATGGTTTCTGAAAGTAAACCACTAACGTCATCAGGTTTCTCATTGTCATCATGAAATGACTGGATGATGTCTATGAAATGGCGAGGACTTGTAGAAGCCTCTCAAGATCTTCTATATAAGTTCTCTGTTTACAGTATCGAAGGCCTTAGTCATTTGAAACTCTCTCAGGATTTAAGATGGCGATTTACTAAGCATAAATGAGGTAAAAGGCCGAAAACATCTAGCACCCCAACTAAGTCGTAACTGATCTAGCGAAAGAATCTTGTTAACCATTACACTACGTTAAAGTGACCTCAATAGCAATTTAAAAGCCTATCATATATTTGGCACAAGACCAAAAGTACTGAGCACTCAATGAAGATCAAAAGGACTATTCATTCGTAACTGATCTAGCGAGACAAGCTTGCTAACCATTACACGACGTCAGAGTAAATGATATCAGCAAAGTTTTTCTCGTCAGAATCCATTTTGTACATTTATAAATCTACCATTAGTCCGTGCATTGAATACTGTTGCCATATATTGTCGGGTGCGCCTGCTATTCATCTTGGGTTCCTCGAAAAAATCCAAAAAAAGGATTTGCAATATAATCGATCTTGACATGGAAGCCCACCTTCAATCACTTTCTTTTGTCTTTACAAGTATTTTCATGGCAACTGCTCCAACGAATTTTTCCCTTGTTTCCATAAAACGGTCAAGTCATCTCTACGATTCAGTAGTTCTTTTAAGATTTTAAGGTTCCCTAAAAATAAAGAACTACTAAATCGAAAATATTTTTTAAAAAATTTAATTAGTTATTGTTTCATTTATAACTTATGCTCCAAAAAACTTAAAAAATTAAAAATTATTATTAAAATTTAATTATTATTAAAATAAATGACTCAAACAATACGTCATTTGGTTTTCTTAACTACAATATACCTCAAAATACCATAATTATTTAATTCTAATTGTAAGCTAAACATTCCAGCCTCGTTACTCATGAGGTAGTGCAAGATCTAATTCAAAACAAAATACAAAAACAAAAAACAAAAACAAAAAACAAATACTAGAATCTAACCTGCTATTTTCTACTCATTTATATAATGTAGGGTCCCAAAAACAAAACAAAATTAAAAAGTGACATGCTTTCACACCAGGCCATTCTGCTTCCTTTTGCAACCCAAATCTTTAAATTCATAGTTACCAAATTCTCATTTTTGATTGAACAATACTGTCACACCTAAAAGCATATTCTCCAGCTACTACTTCTTTATTTAAAAAAAAACAACCCATGAATTCATCTTATATTTTTTAAATAAATCACTTTCACTATTTATTTTAAAATATCACCTGAAGAAGAACAGTATTTTCCTGAAACATGAAAATATTTGTGTAGTGATATAATGCTTTTATAAACGATTGTAATAACAAAATTACAATATTAAGCTCTACTTTGTATTGATCACTCTTTATAAAAGTAAATACTTAAACAGTGAGTATTAATCTACTTTTTTCTCGCTTTCATATAGTATATATATATATATATATATATATATATATATATATATATATATGTATGTATGTATGTATGTATTGAGGAGAATGTATATTATCGAACATTGAGTGCTAGTATAAATAAAAAAATTGCTTAGTGAAATATAACAAAGCTATAAATTACATAATAAATATTCATTTTCCCCTCACGTATCACGACTCAAAGTTTCATGCACAACACATTCTTGAGGTGATGAATTAAGACTTTCAATTGTGTCTCAATTTAGCACCTGAAGATTGGGTTGTATATGACACACCGAGTCGTGTTGCTGTCGAAGGGAAATGCATATTTATTAATATAAGTAGATATATTGCATGTAATTTGACAGGTTTAATTTCATAAATGGATTATCTAACTGAAGATCTTCCCCCCCCCTCTACATATATATTTATTTGGTCGAATTAGTTTGGACATTCTATCACACCAACCGTCACGCTCCTGCATCGAGTTCCGAAGGTCATTTGTGTGGAATTCTCTGTCATAACTTATCTTGTCAATGTCAGTGGTTGCTGGGCGACTAACTCATCTCGTTCCATGGCTAGGTGTCCAGAGTAGTAGATCACACGCGAATTCCTGTTTAGCTAGTGTTGTGGATTCCGGGAATGGGAATCGCAAAAATAAATGGAACAACAACCAGAATTTAAGATAGAAAAATAAGTATATTAACGTAAAAGATACAAACTTGAACGCAGGTTAGTTATACAGGAATACGAGTTAGTACGAAGTATATATATAAGTCCCTGAAGTGAAGCCGTAGTATGTTAGTCAGTCCACGTCGGAAGCTGACGGGTGCTGTCTAATAATCTTCTGGCTGAGTGGAGCCCAGAGCTAAAAAGAACTACTGACGCTGTATTATCGATAAAATCTCGGTATCTTTCGGTATTGCTCGGTATCTCTCTATGGTAGGGAGTATATGTGTGGTGATACCGAGTAAAGCGAGGGACCGGATGTGTGCTCTATAACGACCAGAAAGCAAATGAACAAAAATCGTCTCTGCGCAGGTGTATTCGCGCAGATGTTCCGGTTGAAAAATAAAAATTAATCAAATATCAAATTTCCATTTCGAATCTTATTTACCAGCCAATGGGAAGCCCAGAATCAAATACAAGTATGAAATCCCAAAACGAGCTGTTTTGATCCAAAAGCAGATTAAAAAGCGGATACAGACAAGACCCCAGCAGACAGGCAGAGAGACGAATGTAATTAGTATCTCCCTTGACCGAAGTCAAGTGGCTTACTATGTTCGCCTCCCTTATCTCTTTACCTTCTCTACTGTCTCAAGGAGCGACTATTCAAAGACATTCATCACATACCTCCGCTCCCCACATTCCTAAGCACTAATTATTCCTTTCCAGCATATTATATTGCTATTTAACAAAATTTGACCTGGCCGTTGTACACATATCCAAAGACTGTTTCCTCATAAAACCGACTTACGGACCTTAGAAGTGGCAACTTCAAAATGAACATTCCTTACCTACAAGACGCCTCATAAGCTAAGCACTTTTGTCTTTGCCATAAACAAATTTTAAAGTCGTGTTCGGATCACGTCGGAATAACCCACTATAAATTGGGATATGAACACGCACAAAGACATTTCCACCAGATAAATTGGTATACCCTAACGTTACACCAGATAAACTGGCGAACCTGGTGTTCCCCAGATAAACTGGTGACGAACACGTGGATTTTCAACATACATATATATACACAAATACATCTTCTCCCGGCCAACGCACCTACCCATCTTTTCAGCAACCATGGTAATGAAAAATTTAACGTCCGTCGGCACCAAAATGAAAAACCTAACGTTCGTCGAACTCACAACTAAAAAACTTCATGTGCTTCAAACACGTTGTCAAAGAGTAAATACCCCCCCAGCGCAAACAACTAATAATAATAATAATAATAATAATAATAATAATAATAAAAAGAAACCGAACAAAATGAACAAAAAGAACAAACAGAACGAAAAGAACAAAAAGAACAAAAAAAAAAAAAAAATGGAAAAACAACAGAAAAACAAAAACAAAAAAAAACCCCGGAAAAACAACAGAAAAACAACAACAAAAAAAAAAAACAAAAAAAAAACAAACGGAAAAAACAGCTGAAAAACATTAAAAATAAAACCAAAAAAATACCCAAAGAAAAAAAACAACAAAAAAACAGTGTCGGATAGTCACTTGTGAATTTAAAAGAACGAAAAACCCACCATAAATTAGTGACTACCCGGCGTGAGTTCAACACCTATATATATGTACACACAAAAACTTTTGTTTGGACTTTCAGCAAAATTTGAATATTTCTCTGTAATATAAACTCAAAATGGCAACGGACGTTGAAGAAACTTAAACAAATCAGAACTAACCTACCCAAGGCTATTCCCACAAAAAAAAAAAAAGAATTTGGACTTTCAGCGAAATATGAATATTCCCCTTCAACACAAATTCAAAATGACAATGAACGCAAAAAAAAACAAAAAAAACTACAAATCAAACTAACCCATAACTAGTCCCACAAAAATTCACTACCAAGCCCTTTATACAAGAACCGAAAACCAAATCATTCCTTTGAATAAAGACAGGATTCGAATACTCCCCTCTTGTACCGAGGAAACTGAGTTCGGTAAAACGGTTAAATGGAAGAAAGAAAACACATATGTTTATTTCAAACGAAAACGGGAAAAAAGAAAAAAAAATCAATCAAACAAAAAGAAAACCGCAAAAGAAAACGAAAAACTCCTCTTTGAAAAAAAGCGACAACAGATACCACAGACAACTCCGTTTTCTGAGGTGAAAGTTATGTGGGGATACCGAGCAAAAGCGAGGGACCGGATGTGTGCTCTATAACGACCAGAAAGCAAATGAACAAAAATCGTCTCTGCGCAGGTGTATTCGCACAGATGTTCCGGTTAAAAAATAAAAATTAATCAAATATCAAATTTCCATTTCGCGAGCCTACGCGAATCTTATTTACCAGCCAATGGGAATCCCAGAATCAAATACAAGTATGAAATCCCAAAACGAGCTGTTTTGATCCAAAAGCAGATATAAAAAGTGGATACAGACAAGACCCCAGCAGACAGGCAGACGAATGTAATTAGTATCTCCATTGACCGAAGTCAAGTGGCTTACTATGTTCGCTTCCCTTATCTCTTTACCTTCTCTACTGTTTCAAGGAGCAACTACTTCAAAGACATTCATCACATACCTCCGCTCCCCACATACCAAAACACTAATGATCTTTTTCAGCATTATATTTTCCATGAACATTTAACCGCAGTTGAACTTATATTCAAGTATTATTTTAATTGTAAAAACATTAATTGATATGTGGATATATAAATGTTATTTTCTACTCAAATTGTTTTTCTTGATTTTATAATCATTTTATGACTTATAGTGGGCTATCTACCACAAGGCCAAATTCCGTTACCTGCAACAATATACAACTACCCTTCTCTAGAACGGACTCCCACTAAAAGGGAATAGATAAGCAACCCACTATATATGTATACTTTAGACGAGTCTATGTTCCTGAAAAAGGAGAGACCCCCACAACAGTTAGCTAGCTCAGTGTCATACAAATTGCATTCTGAGTTCGCGTAAGATTGTAGAAGTATCAGGGGTGGGTCCTATAGAGCTGTGATTGAGTTGGATGTTGTCTACAGATGTTAAGTACAGCTCTCAGTATCCGAGTGTAAGTTCCATAAAGATTACACTCAATGGTTTTAGTTCAAGCAGCGACACCATACATGAAAACGGATTCTATAGTGACTTGAAGAATCTCTTCATGACGTTGTCTGAAAGGTCAGATACCAAGATTACATCTATTTTATTCAAAGGGGCCAAGGCCTTAGCTATACAAATTTTTACGTTCTCTTTAGTAGGATTTATATCCTTTACTGTCATTCAAATGCAAAAGATATAGAAATCTCACTGTTGTCAAAATATATATGAGTACTGTTATGATGTTGATAAGTGCTCATTCGAACTTAATCTCGTGAGATCTCAATCTCCTCGGGGTAAGTCATCAACGAGACTTGTTTAACGGCTCTACAAGAACTAAATATTGAGAGATACAGCACTGTTAGTATAATGGTATGTAATATAAAAAAGATATGGCAATCTATGCAGGGATGTAAAACGGAAAATTTGTAGAATTTAAAAAAGCTAATGGTTTGATAAACAAAATAATGAAATTATTTCGAACTGTTGCTTCACTGATGCATTTATTTGAAAAACATTAAAAAAGACCACAGTGTGTCGAACAAGCGCCCAATTTTGAAAATAATTAAGTGAGAAACAGGCTGTTAAGGAGTAACTAAATGAAAAAATGCATTATTTATGCGCCCCAACATTAAATATGGGAAGGAAGAGTCTACTGGGGAACATATTTATGAACGACCGGTACATATAACAAATATATAATAATCTTGCCCTTGAATATGATAAACTGAAAATTATAATTACTTAAAGCTTCAAAATAAAACAAAGAAAAATTATTTATAATACTTGACAGATGCATAAACAGTACGATGAAATGAAATTAGAAATACGACTGAAGAATATATATTTGAGTTTGAATTCTAATCAAGTTTGTTACATTCACTAAATATATAAACATTTTCATAGTAATTGTTCTGATGACCATTCTGCTTTGGTAACAATACTTAAAGAATTGAAGTGCAGTACTAGATTAGCGGTAAGGTCTCTTCAGTTGACATTTGAAATTACTGAATGTAATGCGTACAACAAATGAGTAGAATTTGCCAAATTTGCTTTCATCATTTAACATTATTTTGAATCATAATTATCATTTAATTATTTATATAATTTTTATAATTTATAGAATTTGTCTGGGTTCATCAGGAGACTATCAAAGGTTTGTTTAGGTGTTAGTCAGCTACCAATAACCTCTACCCCAAGATTTGTTCAAACACAGACATCGAAGAGATGGTTTTATTTGGAGGCGCTTTTTTAATTTAAAAGTAACAGATTACAATTGATAAGGTGAAAAAGATGTGTATTTTTTTTCTTATAACTACAAACCTTATATTCGCTGGGTCAGTTAAATGCCATACGTGATACACGCTTTGGCGATCATGTCTCGGAAGAGACATGGCTGACTGGGCAGAAGATTATCCTGCAGTAGGTTGCCATTGCTTTCTGCGGTAGACTGGTTGCCGACCAAGGCTAGAGAACCCACTCTGTCCTATTATTTAACCCATAACTGGAGGGAAGAGGCGGATTAATACCTTTCCCAAGGATATTTGCGCGTAAGTGAATGCAAGGAATTCGACTGGAATTCAAACTCGGCTTCCTGATTTCTCGTTCCAAGCAGAAATCCACTGCTTCACAACGCACATCCTACACCACGACGCACATCCACTGGGTAAACGTGTTTAATAGGCATCCCGTTTATTGTCAACCAGCCTAGATATCGAGAAGTCCTATTAGAAAATTTTACCTTTTATTGGGTAGGAATGGCACCTGTATTCTTTTTTTATCTGAGAAAACAGTTTTACGCCAAGTGTGACATATAACTTAGGCCATAAGGAAAACTCGTGGTATCACAGCTCATCAGTACGGTTAGACATCCGATTGCTTTTTACCCAGGATTGAAACCCGACCGAATTGGCGTCAGTCGGCGATTTTACCTATGAGCCATGGGCGCTCGGTAGAAGAAGGCAGACTTTTTAGCGTATACATTATCATTATACACGCCCAATAGCCAGAGTGATCTAATTCATTACGGAATGAGCGATGCGTATATGCCAGAGTAACTACTGTTTTACAAAGTCTACCATTCTTCCAGAGTGCTCAATCAGGGTAGGAGAGCGTATATATATATATATATATATATATATGTGTGTGTGTGTGTGTGTGTGTGTGTGTGTGTGCGTGTGCGTGTGAGTGTTTGCGTGTGTGCGTGCGTGTGCGTATATGAGGTGTTATTATTTACATTATTTTATTTGAACTACTGTACTCATCTTTACTGTAGAATTTCCTGTAGGTTACCCAGATTAATATACACCCGATGAAGGCCGGTGTGCACAACGTCTTAAAAGTTGTGATAACAACAACAAAGATGAGGATAATAGTCCAAATATAAATAGTGTAAATAATGACAACTCTTCGTCCTAGAAATTCATACAGAAACACAGAATTCTAAAGAAATTTAATTGAAAAAGACATCTTAAGAAAATTGATGCTCTTTATATAAAAACAATTTAAGACAAGTCGTACCTTATGCTATTCAACAACGGTAATAACGTGTTAGGCATCTTTTTTAGGACATCCCAATGTGGAATTTAATCAAATCTACTTTTCTGATTGCACACAACTGAGGTTAGAAGACTAAAAACAGGAAAACATTAACAACAAACCCCTTGAAAATGGCTAGTGAACAGGATGAAAGTGCTTGTCAAAATAATCATTGTGGGCAATTTCCACACACTCTTATCCCGTCACAACACTAGAAAAACTTAATTAAAACTTATAAGAATGTCCTTGTTTGTCACATTCAGTGAAACGAGTATAATAGAAAGGTTGCTGCTCAGATATATATATATGTGTGTGTGGGGACGATTAGCGTGTGTATGCGCTCATGGATGCGTGTGTATATGAATGTGTGTGCATGCGTTTGTGCATGTATGGGAGTGTACTAATTTATCTAAAACAGAAATATAACCCCGAGTTTTCGTTTATGGGATTTCTTTTGTGACAGATTTTGTTCAAAGAATTTAAATCCGGCATAGAAACTAAGAAAATTCCTGTAGGTAAACCTTTTTCGGTGCTTACGTATTATCGGGAGGACCTTTAAAAAAACGACTCAAAAATTAAAGTAAATTATTTATTGAAACGGTTAAAACAATAAAATGGAATTACATTTGTAATTCCGGAGGCCAGAACGTCGCAATTGCTTCCAAAAGTGACTCAAAGACATCAGTACAGGCAACATGCTTCCGCCACATGAATTCGGCCAAATACGACTCCAAATGGTGACGTGCAGTGCCACAGTGCTTCTTGTTTCGCCACTTTGTCGATCCCCATAGGCGTTCCACTGTCTGCGTATGAGCCCCGGTGTTCGAATCCACAAAGTTGTACTTGTGGTTGACGTTGAGGTGATGAAAGCCTGATTTTTCCAGTTCCTTGGTGTTATAAGCGGGGAAAAAAAAGAAAAAGTAAAAATCAAAGGTCCTCCCGATAATACGTAAGGACCCCTTTTTCTAATCATTTCACTCCAAGCAAGGCAATAGAACCCCTAAGACGTAAGAGGTTACAGAATATGAGAAAAAAGCTATTAAGGAGGGAGGGCAACAAAATAATCAGTTTTAAGAAGAAGGAAGATAACGGCTGACATTGCATTTAAAGCTTTGAAGGTCAATGTTAACTAGAAAACAAGAAACAGAAAGAGAATTCCAGAAGTGTGACAGAAGAGACTGTTAGCATAAAACTTGCAGTTACATATAAACGTTTCATCTGTAAAACAAAGAAACATGTTAGATTAAAAAAAATTTGCAAACGTTGTGTCTGCTTATTTTTAATAAAATCCGGTTAAACTTATGGATAATCTTTCGCCTATTATAACTGAAAGATGTCAAAAATGAGCTGTAACGTTGACCGGTGTTATTATCATTCATTTCTCAAGGTACCCAAGTACTTTCAACCTTTTTCTGAGATTATCTTCAGGGATGTTAGTTATGGTAACAAAAATAACTGCAAAACTGTGTTGCCAAAAATTACTGTAATTTTTTTTTCTTCAAATAAATTGCTAGCGTTCATTAGAACGTTAAAATTATCCAAAATGGAATTTTTTATATGTTGTAATGTCATGGTCATGCACATGTTAAAGCTTGAAAAGACTGTTCTTTTTACAAACATTTTAGAACATTACTACAGTATTCATAACTGATTCTATTGACGTGTTTGAATGAATATTGCCTCGAGAATCTGTAGTTTGCTTTTGTTGTTTTCTTAGTGTAGGATACTTGTGTTATCGATCATTATTTTTTATATTGTGAATGTAGAAAGGAATGTTGTTGCAGATGTCTAGAAATAAATGAATGGTCAAACAAATGCAATGTAAGACGTCTCGCTAATGTAGTTGTTGTAAATCCAACATATATATTTGTTTTTTTGTTTTTTTTGTCGGAGATACATTCTCCCAAGGGAGATTTGAATTGATATATAATGTTGGTTTTACGTAACACATGAGTTGGTTATTACGGATAATTAAATTAGTAGTATTGTACCTTTTACAATATATTATTAATATCAATTTTTTTATTAGGAACAACGGAAGATATATTAGTACGAATTAGTAAGAATGATATTTTTTTATTATTTTTTTATTCTGTTTGTAGTTATCGTGCAAATGGTTGCAATAGAAGAGTTTGATATGTTTAGGGTCTTTTGAGGAATTACCATATTTTGTTTGATGTGTATTGAGGTTTTTGAAATATCGTCTTATTTCTTCATCTACAATGTAGTTTGGGGAGTCATTAATAATGACAGTCTGCTTTAAATCTTTTAGTTCAGAGTAAAAGATTTTTTTGTGGAGGAGTTGATTTGTGCTCGGTTAATTAAGTTGTGTATAAATGCTATTTTGTAGCAGTTAGGGCATTCACTCTTATAGGTTTTGCGGTTGTTTTTTGTTACCATAACTCACACCCCTAAAGATGATCTCGGAAAGAGATTGAAAGTACTTGGGTACCTTGAGAAATGAATGATAATAACATATGGCAACGTTACAGCTCATTTCTGACATCTTTCAATTATAATACGTGAAAGATTATCCGTGAGTATGAACGGATTTTATTAAAAATAAGCAGACACAACGTTTGCAGTTTATTTAATCTGACATGCCTAAAAGAAAATTTGCTGCCCACACACACACACACGCACACACACACACACACACACACATATATATATATATATATTTGGGCATCAATCTCTCTTTTATGCAGGTTTCATTATTTTTATATAATTTATGTTCTCAGAAGAAAAAAAGCATGAGATCACATGAAAAATTACATAAAAAATTAACCATCACGCCTTGTCAGCCATTTGTAATGAAACCTGCATATGACTCTTCAGAAATGAAGGTCTTTCGGTGACTGACGTGTATATACACTGATAATATACAACACGTTAAAAATTCCCTTCTCTGATTCCATGCGCCTATGGCTTAGGGGGTAGCGACATCAAATCCGCCGAGTTTCGATTCCGGCCAGAAGCAAGTGGATGTGTCTAACTGCACTGATGAGCTGTGATACAGCGAAACAGGCTTGTATGTGGATGACTAATATATATATATATATATATATATATATATATATATATATATATATGTGTGTGTGTGTGTGTGTGTGTGTGTGTGTGTGTGTGAAATAATAAAAAGATTGAATTAAGAAGCAATATAAGCGCTGAAGTAATCTTCTGACACATAGTAAAACGGCCAGGATGGGGTTTTATGAAATCTGAATTTTGAAAGATCCATGTTTCTATGGTCACTGGGTAGGTAACTAAGTAAACTTACTCTTAAATGTTGAATGTTTAACTACCAATATCCTCTACCAAACAACAGTAAAAATCAATAGCGAATCAGACATAACTTATGCTGGCGATTCTGAAGAACGCTGGAAATAAAGATTCTACAACCACAAGACTTAAACGGAAATGGGAAGCATCCCCTGAGAAGCCGTTTGTCATGACTGAAGAAAAAAAGGAAATTATTAATTCTCTAGAACTGTGCAGTTATTCTAGACATAATAGATTGGTATTTAAAGTCAAATTTATTTAGAACTTTAAGAGGTTTTTTCCCAATATGCATTTCGATATGGAATATCACACAAATAAAATGTATCGGACGTCAGTAATCGATCAGAACAAAAAGAAATTGGACATTATAATAAGCGAAATGGCAAATGTAGAAAACACTAGAATTTTCTCTTGGAATTGTGAACAAAGATAAGATGAATTTCATATCCTCTCAATCTATTAAAAAGCAACGTTAGAACCTATTACAGTTATATTTTATAACGAACCAGTTTCTGTATGGATGCATAATTCTATACATCGGGAATTTTTGTATTTTGCAATTGTTCCTTGTAAACAACTTTTCACTGGACAAGACAATATGCACTTTTTTTACGCTGTCTGAAGAAGGAAATGAATGATTTATGACCACTAGGTAATCAACGCTTTTATACAAGGATACGTTTTTTATAGGGTAGAATTATTGGTTAGATTTTCCATGTTATCTGTTTAGTGTTAGGGCGCTCTCCACCTTTGTCTTATAATGGACTGTTCCTACCACTATATAAAGTGGTAGTAAAAAGACCTCAGTGTGGTTGTAGGGTGGTGCGTTGCGTTAGCGTTGACTGTTCAGCAGCTCTATACCAAGTCAGTCGAGTACTTCCGGTAGCGAACCGGAAGTGTGCTATACACAGACTCTACGTCTTATTACTTTACTAAACCATTGATCCTGTACTATACTAACAACTCTGTTGTACATACTATTTTCCGGTAATATATTTCATTTATTTTATTTCCGTTGTTTGTGATTATTTATTCAACTATTTCTGTTACACACGACATAACATTTAGTATATGGTTCAAGCAGTGAAATTTATATATACTGTTTCAGTGAAACACGCAGAAGTGACGAAGTCTCCAGAAAAAAAAAAAAAACGAATACGAGTTATCCCCCCTGTGTATACAGCAGAATGAAAACAGTCGCTTCTTGGTGGAATGAATAAAGACTTCATTTCGAAATTTTAAGAACATTACCAAATATGACAAACAACTGAAATAGAGTGTACCGAGTAAAAATGTTGCGATTATAATAACGAAAAGAGTTTAAATAGGTCAAATTCTATAATAACGAAAAGAGTTTAAATAGGTCAAATTCTATAATAACGAAAAGAGTTTAAATAGGTCAAAATCTATAATAACGAAAAGAGTTCAAATAGGTCAAATTCTATAATAACGAAAAGAGTTTAAATAGGTCAAATTCTATAATAACGAAAAGAGTTTAAATAGGTCAAATTCTATAATAACGAAAAGAGTTCAAATAGGTCAAATTCTATAATAACGAAAAGAGTTTAAATAGGTCAAATTCTATAATAACGAAAAGAGTTTAAATAGGTCAAAATCTATAATAACGAAAAGAGTTCAAATAGGTCAAATTCTATAATAACGAAAAGAGTTCAAATAGGTCAAATTCTATAATAACGAAAAGAGTTCAAATAGGTCAAATTCTATAATAACGAAAAGAGTTTAAATAGGTCAAATTCTATAATAACGAAAAGAGTTTAAATAGGTCAAAATCTATAATAATGAAAAAAGTTTAAATAGTTCAAATTCTATAATAACGAAAAGAGTTCAAATAGGTCAAATTCTATAATAACGAAAAGAGTTTAAATAGGTCAAAATCTATAATAATGAAAAAAGTTTAAATAGTTCAAATTCTATAATAACGAAAAGAGTTCAAATAGTTCAAATTCTATAATAACGAAAAGAGTTTAAATAGGCTAAATTCTATAATAATGATAAGTTTTACACATACGAAAATAGATGAGTATATTCTTTTATAAAAAAAAGAGACAAAAGTGAATTTTTAAAAACGCTGTTTTTTTTTGTAAAAAAAGAATTCTTCGTTTCTTTGCTTAATTGAAACAAAGTCGAATGTTTGAGTTAGAAAATAAGCTGCAATCGAATTATTATACAAATACAAGAATAATATTTAATAAAAACGACAAATAGATACGCAGAGATACGCTGAAAAAAATAAATTAAACAAATGCATGACATATAATTCATGCTACAAGGGAATTAATAAAATACATATCAAAATGATTAAATTTATGCTTTCGTATAAATGTATGAGGTAAATTAATTACAAAGCAGAAAAAAAATCTGTACGACGCTTTTTTTTCTTCAGATCTTCTATTAACAAAATGTGAGATACTTAATAATAGAAATTATAAAAGCAAAACGTAATCATAGAGAAAATAAAGGAAATTGACTAGACTACATGATCAGTCAGTCAGTCAGTTAAGTGCCATATGTGATACACGCTTGGGCGATCATGTCTCGAAAGAGACATGGCTGACTGGGCAGAAGATTTTCTATCCTGCTCTTTAAACTATAGCTGAATGGAAGAAGAGATGTATTGTATTAATCAGTAGTAATTAGTGGGGGATCAGTTTATTACTTCATTACAATATTAAACTGATCCCCCACTTTATGCTCAGTAGAAGCCTTAATCATGTTTTCAACTATTATATTCAGTCAATCAGTTAAGTGCCATACGTGATACACGCTTGGGCGATCATGTCTCAAAAGAGACATGACTGACTGGGCAGAAGATTTTCTATCCTGCTCTTTAAACTATAGCTGAATGGAAGAAGAGATGTAATTAGTGGGGGTCAGTTTATTACTTCATTACAATATTAAACTAATCCCCCACTTTATTCCCAGTAGAAGCCTTAATCATGTTTTCAACTATTATATTCAATCAGTCAGTTAAGTGCCATACGTAATACACGCTTCTGCGATCATGTCTCTTTCGAGACATGACTGACTGGGCAGAAGATTATCCCGCAGTAGGTTGCCATTGCTTTCTACGGTAGACTGGTTGCCGACCAAGGCTATAGAACCTAATCTGTCCTGTTATTTAACCCATAACTGGAAGGAATAGTCGGATTAATACCTTTCCCAAGGGTATTTGCGCGTAAGTGAATGCAATGAATTCAGCTGGAATTCGAACTCGACTCCCCGATGTCTCGTTCCGAGCCGATATCCAATGCACCACAACGCACATCCAGACAAGTCATAAAAAATTAAATGGTTTAAAATTTTAGCGTTTCCAATATTTTTTAGCTTTTCTGACTGTGTATAATTGTAACCGACGTTTGTGTGCTTCTATTTCCCTCTTTCCTTCCTGCACAGATGCGATTCCATCGAAAAAAAAAATTGCGTTGGTCTGATGATGTCTTAAAGAACGAAACGCGTCGCAGAATTTCCTTCACTTTTGTGATTAATTTTGTTACAATTATATATCATAATCAACTAGACATGTGTATGCAAAATCATTGTAAAAAATGCAGAATTCATATATGCATATATACATATACATATATAAACATATATGTTTGTATTATACTATCACATCACTTACATGTATGCATATATATATATATATATATATATATATATATATATGCAATAAATGTAAATATATATTTTTCTCATTCAAACAAAGGTTAATATAAACATAAAGTTCCGTATTTTCGAACTGACGAATAAGTTTCTTAAATGAACTCTCATTGTAAATTTTGAAATCGGCTCTTGCAGTCTTTACTGCACGAAAAAATGGAGCGGAATTTGTTGGAAGGTTGTTTTGTATGTGACTCCTGAGCTGGCTTTGGAGTCCTGCGTTTGACATGCATATTCGGTTACACTAAGGGCAAGCAAAGCGAGGGACAGCTGTGATCACTTCCTATACCTTGTGGGCAGCACCTTTGATCTTTGCACAACTTATTGGCTTTGCACGGAATGAGCGAAATCTTCCGTATATTTTTTCTCTACTTGTTTTTGTTGCCTGCCTGTACTTTCCAGTTATGAAGGCCGAATTGAAATTGCGACAACGAGTCTTTCACGCAGCCCTTGAAACTCTTTTTAGGATTTTGCTGAGACCTTTTTCTTTCAGCAAACTCTCCGCAAAGCATGTAACTGATAATACGGCTATCGTCCAGCCGCATTAGATACCCTGTGCAGCCAAGACGGTGCTTGTGTATATGAGCTTCTATACTGAGTGTATCCGCTCCCCCTATATCTGGAACATGTGAAATCCAGTTTTCTTTTTAATATATGTATATATATATATAACAGACAATGAATATCTATTATGTTTAATCATGAGCCGTTCTAAACACCATTTTTTAATTTCAATTTCTGATAAATTAAAAAAATTGTCCAACATTTGGATATTTTTTTATTTATTACGCTGGTACTTTATTTAATAATAAACATAAAAAATTATCCAAATGTTGGACAATTAAAGGTAAATACAATTTTCAGAACGACTCATAATTAAATTTTCTGTTACGTTTAACAATATATATTTAATTAATTATCTGCTACCACAATATATATATATATATATATATATATATATATATAGTAATTCGCAGACAGATCTGTTTCGCTGTATCACAGCTCATCAGTACGGTTAGACTACGATTGCTTTTAACCCAGGATTGAAACCCGACCGAATCGGCGTCAGTCGGGGATTCTACCTCTGTAGCTATGGGCGCTCGGTAGAAGGAGGCAGACTTTTTAGCATGTATATTATCATTATACAGGCCCAATAGCTGAGAGTGTTCTAATTCATTGCTGAATGAATGATACGTAGTTGTTAGAGTAGCTACTGTTTTTCAAAGTCTACCATTCTTCCAGAGTGTTCAATCAGGATATGAGAGCGTATATATATATATATATATATATATATATATATATATATATATACACAAACAATTTTGAGCGAGGCCAACTTGAACATCGGGATCAAGTGCGTGCCAATATTAAAGAAAGTTGGCAGCATGCTGCTCCTCTTAATAATAGCCTTACCTGCTAATGTGTGTTTGTCGCAAGTAGTAAAGCAGGCCTTGTTGTCCAGTCGCAAAAACATGACAATTCATCCTCAATAATTCAAACATAATGACCCAACAACATGTTTCATTAGTCTAAAAGCCTGCAAAACACCTGCAGACATTAAAAGCCACACAAGGATCCATAAAAATTGATCACCTATTTAATTTACGGAGCTTTCATTTCTCATCTGCAATGAGACAGTTCACATAATTTCGATTAAATTTAACAGTCGAGGCCTATTTGCCTAATTTTATTAAACTTTTCCAAGTTTCAAATAACATGGTTCTTGAAAATAGCAGTTAAATAAACATCAACCTCAGAGGGTTTATTTAAAATTTTGATCCCGATATACAACACATTATATGTTGTCTGGTTTGTTTTTTACATCTTAGCAACTCTTTTGGGTTATTTAGCCGAAATATATTTTTGATTGTAAAAATATTTAATACTTTTTACGAGTGAATATTGCAAAAACAGTTAGTTTAAAAATAATAATGCTTTTTCGAGATGCATTCTCATAATTTACTATTTTATTTTTTTTATTTATACCAGAGGCTGAACTTTATTCGATAATTGGAAAAAGACAATAGCAAATTAAACAGAATTTTTTGCACAATGATATTCACCCTTTACAAAGCCAAAGAGGTAAAGGGTTTAGATTAAGAGGCACAGTTTATGGTGATATGTGGGGAGGATAACGGTTAACCTTAGACTTGAACGGATTAATATTGTAGCGATCGGGAAAGCATTCTCTTGGGAGTCGGTTCCACAAAGTAGGGGTTCGTTGGAAGAAGTTGCTCTCGTGGTATTTACTCATTAATGAATACGAAGCGAATAAGACCAATTCGCTACAATTAGCGTGGCATAGCAAGTCCTAATAGTGAAGATTAGCAATGGTGAAGCTAAGAAATGTAGTTAGTGTGAACACCTTCAGTGGAAACAACGTCATAACTGCAAGAACATTAAAATGTTTCGTCTGTGAGAAAGAGGTAAGAGTGGGGAAAATACTTTGTCACTACAAGAACGCGAAGACGCTTTTGGATTTTATCGAGAGTAGAATGCAAAGACTTTGCCGCTTGTTGCCATATATGGCAACAGTAGTCCATTTTCAGTTTGATTTGGGTCTTTTAAAGGTAGAGAATAGCAAGAAGAGTTAGGTGGTTGCTTTTCCCCGCACTGTTAGCCATAGACGGATCCACGAGTACTACTTGACGTCTGGGTTGCGTTTAAGTCCCAGTATTAGCTCAAAGCCCCAAACATTTTTATATTTGCTACTTAAATGAATATTTGGTACCTAACCGGGGAGCCGAGTTCGAATTCCAGTTGAATCCATTGTATTCACTTACGCGCAAATAACCTTGGGAAAGGTATTAATCCGTCTCTTCCTTCCAGTTATGGGTAAAATAGCAGGACAGATTGGGTTCTATAGCCTTGGTCGGCAATCAGTCTACCGCAGAAAGTAATGGCAACCTGCTGCGAGATAATCTTCTGCTCAGTCAGTCATGTCTCTTTCGAGACATGATCGCCCAAGCGTGTATCACGTATGGCACTTAACTGACTGACTGAAATGCGCAATATATATATGAAATGATTTGTTTGAACATTATTTTTTATCCATACTCGTATTTAAGTAGATATTCTGTTTTTAATCAAACATTATTATATATTTATTTCTACCGGCCTGATTATTTACGATAAATGTTTTATTACGAAAATGTGTGTCATTCGGCAGGATTCGAATCTGCGACCCCTATCCACATAAGGAAAACCACCAATCAGGTTCGAATCCTGCCGAAACACACATTTTCGTAACAAATAGTTATCGTAAATAATCAGGCCGGTAGATATAAATATATAATACTGTTTGATTATAAAGAGAATATCTACTTAAATACGAGTATCGATTAAAAATAATGTTCAAACAAATCATTTCAAATTGTCGGTTGTTTATAACCAGTTTCGTTAATCTTCGTTAATTTCCGTAATGTATATATATATATATATATATAGGAAAAACTACTAAAAAGTTGTAAGTTTAAAAATGTATTTTTCTAACAGTATTTATTTATTTATTTCTATTATATTTGATATTTCAGACCGTCCTCGGCCTTTCATCAGAAACAAATGATTTTAAAATTTAAATTAGAAACATTTTTGCGAGAGTGTTTACATCACGTGACGCAGAAAGCGACAGATTATATACAATAATCTTTATGTCTGAATGAGAAGAACGTTATGTGAATTAATAAATATACATATAGAAATACACACAAGTTTAAAAAAATATTGTTCAGATGTTAATAAAACAGTGATCAATTAATTATATATTAATAAATATATAAATTATTCTACGTCGGTGGCATAACTCGGAGTTTCATGCGCTACGCAATTATAATCACCTGATTGCGTAACGCATGAAAATCCGAGTCGTGCAATCGACGTAGAATAATTTATATATTTATTAATTACTATATATATATATATATATATATATATATATTGTGTGTGTATTTTGGCAGCATTTTTTCATTAATGCAGGTTTCATTGAATAATATAGGCAAGTTTTGTCTATTAATTTTGTGTAGGATCCGTTCATACCGTCTGATATACTTGATGGTGATATCGTTGAAAGACAACAAAAAATCACAGTAATTGTTGATTTTTTTATCGGGTCTAAGCTTTCGGCTCACATAAGCCATTATCAAAGAGTAAATATTAACACACAGTAAACATAGAACATTTAAGTTATTAACAATAAAGAGAATTAAATTGAAAATATAAGTCCATCCCTACCGTGGCGCATGGCCGAAGACAGTGACAAAATAGTGGCGTTGTGGTCCCTGATCTGATTACAGGCATTTGAGTACGTTATTGGAAATATCAAAAATGATTGTATTCAAACCAGGTTTAAATTGTTTAATGTAGATTGCTTCCAGAATTTTAGTTTCTGTTTATTATTTTCTTGTTTAAGTATGTACGTGTTATCAACGCACACTTCTGAGAAAAACGTTCGTTGATAACACGTACATACTTAAACAAGAAAATAATAAACAGAAACTAAACTTGTCTATATTATTCAATGAAACCTGCATTAATGAAAAAATGCTGCCAAAATACACACAATATATATATATATAGTATATCGAGGCAGCAAGTAATTTTCTAAACATATGCTGTTAAATATAAGAGGCAATGAATGTCTATTATGTTTAATCATGAGCCGTTCTAAACGTCGTATTTTTGTTTTAATTTTTGTCTTTTCAACTGAAATTAAAGACAAAATACGACGTTTAGAACGGCTCATGATTAAACATAATAGACATTCATTGTCTCTTATATTTAACAGTATATGTTTAGAATATATATATATATACATATATATATATATATATATATATATATAAGAGATACATTTTTTGCATTTTTAAAAGCTTTGTTAAAGACCTGTAAAGAATAATATAGCGTATTATGAAAATAATATACACTTACCTACCTTAATGGCGTCTCTTTAAAAAACAAAACAAAAAAAAAATGAATCGTATGCAGTGATCTGTGCGGTGGTGGTGAAGAAAGGCCAATGCTCTTATGATGAGGGGTAAGATGGATGACACTTATAAATTATCTATATCTATATCAATATCAATATCAATATATATATATATATATATATATATATATATATATGTGCACATATCAGTTACCTACGTTAGTACATCAATATGTCCGTAGCCGAATAATGTTTTTTTTCATTTATTTTACTCATAAGGCTTTTTTTTTGTTAATGCACATAATCCAACGGTTAATCCTATTCATCGAATGTTATAGCATTATTTATCATGAAGTGTTCAGATGAAAATTCAGCTACGGACGTGTATTGATCTACCTTCGCACATGCATACATACATACATACCTACATACATAAATGCATACGTACACACACAAACACACACACAAATATGTATTTTTACATATATGTATGCGTGGGTGGGGACCAATATTCAATCATATAAAGAGACTATCGTGATAGACACAGCAAAGGTGATATTGATTATTTTCACATATAATATACAAGCATTCTCTTTGTACTTATATAGACAATAACAAACACTTTATGGTGATAATGACAACGAACGTGGCTTATGATGATCTGAGCACTACGCACATATATGATATATATATATATATATGTCATATTAAATAAATTGCAAACATTAAACGGTTGCTTATTTTTAATAAAATCCGTTCATAATTGAAAGATGTCAGAAATGAGCTGTAACGTTGACAGATGTTATTTTCATTAATTTCTCAAGGTACCCATGTACTTTCAACCTCTTTCCGAGATCAACTTCAGGGGTGTGAGTTATGGTAACAAATGTAATCGGAAAACTGTGTTGCTAAAAATTACTGTACATTTTTTCTGCTTCAAATATAACAGTTGACAAATTGCTAGCGTTCATTAGAACGTAAAAATGATCTAAAATGGATTTTTTTTTATATGTTGTAATGTCATGGTCATGCACGTGTTAAAGCATGAAAAAACATTTCTGACATCTTTTGATTGTAATACACGAAAGATTAACCGTAATTATGAACGGATTTTATTAAAAATAAGCAGACACAACTTTTGCAGTTTATTTAATCTGACTTATTTAAAAGAATATTTGCTGCCTAAATACACAAGCTTAATATATATATATATATATATATATATATATATATATATATATATATATATATAGTGTTGAGTTGTGATAATGTTTGTGCCAAAGTTGTTTTTCTTTCAGTAGTTTGTCTTTTATATTGTCGTTTTTTTAACGTTTTTCTATCGTAAAGTGCTCAATATCAAGACGGAAATAGAGCGTGGATAACCATAAAGAGTTTGTCACTTTAAGTGAGCTGGACATGAACCTGCTCAGTTAAAGGGACAAACTCTTTGTACTTCTATCTATCTATCTATCTATCTATCTATCTATCTATCTATCTATCTATCTATCTATCTGTGTGATGTGGGTATGTGTGCCCGTTTTTGTGTCTATATAACTCAGGTACGCATATTCAGACAGTTATATATTTTGATATGAATATATATGCATATGTGCGTGCATACATATGCAAATTAATGGTAATTAATATATATATATATATATATATATATACAAATGGGTTATGTATGTGGGGGTGTATGAATCTTTATATATATATATATATATATATATATATATATATATATATATATGCATATAAAGATTCATACACCCCCACATACATAACCCATTTGTATATATATATATATATATATATATATATATATATATATACTATTTGTTATATATATTATATTATTTATATATTATATATGCGCGGTACCTATTTGAAAGCGCTTAATATCAGTGATAGAGCTAACATATTGAGTTAGATAAGTGTGAGTTTGTGACCCTGGTTTTCACGCGTTTGCGATCGCCTGACACACTATATATATAAACCAGGGTTAGTCAAACCGCGGTTCGTGAGCCACATGCGTCTCTTGATGTTTAATATCTCATGGAAATATCTTGGCTAAACTCTTTTTTTTTAATTTCTGTCAATATAAATGGTAAATAAAAAATCGAAGGCTTTATAATTATTGATGGGCATGAACTGAGACCCCATTGGGTTAAAATGTAACTTTAATATTAATGTGTATGTAACAAAGACGTATATGTAAATCTTGTTTATGTCTTTCGGCTCTCAAACATCTAATGTGTATGTGGCCTTGTATTAAGCAGGTTTGGACACTTCTGGTATATAGCATCAATAACAATGTCTGCATTTCACCCAAAATCTGTTGAGCAGTGTCATTCTGGATGGTAACGTTTTCAAGGTAAGCAGTCTTCGTAATTTAAGTACTCGATATAAAAAAATCACAGCATGACTGGTAAGAAATAAAATAAAAATATTCACTTATCTTGTCCCCACTGAGCTTCCTAGAATTACATCCAATATTCGCGTGATTTGTTTGGAAAATGAAACCAATAAAATGTTTTGAAGAGTGGATGGAATGCTGCAAAACTTAGAATAGAGATAAGGTAAGTGAACATTTAATTTTATTCATATATATATATTAGAGGATAGCCGACTTCCGAAGAGGATCTTCTATGGCGAACTCACCACCGGGAAATGTTCGCTTGGTCGACCAAATTTGAGATACAAAGACAACTTAAAGGAGGCCCTCAAATGCTATGACATCCCATACTCTTTCTGGGAATCCACTGCTAAAGATAGAGCTGCCTGAAGATCCCAATTGAAATTTTGAGTTGAAAAATTTGAAGAGGGTCGCATCAGGGCCCTCAAAGGGAGGCACCAGAAAAGGAAGGAGCACAAAAGATCCATCCACCAGCTTGGGTCTGCCCCCTGCATCCCCTGCCCATGCTGCAACAGGCTCTTCCGTGCAAAGGTTAGTCTTATCAACCAACATCAGCACCCACCCAATCCCTTAGTGACTAGGAGTCATCGTCTTCTTTGCCTGCGAAGGACGAACATCAATATATATATATATATATATATATATATATATATATATATATATATATATGAGAAAAATTAAGGCAGACACGTTATTTCATGGTAAATCGGTAGTATAGGCCTATTTCAGGCGAAGCATCGCCAGCTTCCGCTTTTATTTTATAAAGGATTTTACACGGAAATATAGGCCTGAAATAGGCCTATACTTCCGAATTACCATGAAATAACGTGTCTGCCTTAATTTTTCTTATAGTTGCTCTCTATATATTTATATACATATATATTTAGAGCTCTCTTAGAGGAGTTATCCTACCACTGTATGTACAGGATACTCCTTTGGTTTCTTCTATACCCACACTGCATGCTGATATATATATATATATATATATATATATATATATATATATATACTGACAAGTGTAAATATATTAGCATAAGTATATTGAGAGTAAACTATTCATATGTACCTCACAATAAATTTCTGTATGTTTGTTTCTCTCACACGCACACACACACACACACACACTCTCTCGCTATATGTATTTAAATATACATGGCTATTTACAAGTAAAGATGATCACTACAGAGATTTTGCAAAGTGATGTTGACTATTATGTATGATGATGATGATGACGATGATGATGACAACGTTAATGGCGATAACGCGTTGGATGTTGGTCCATCGCATCACACCACACGGGAAGACAACTTTTTAAACATACTGTTTTCAATTATATATTGAAGTCCAGCACCATAATTCATCGTTGGCTCGTAAATGCAGCAAAGCATATCACGGATCTTCCGGGACACGGGACCGCAATCTGAGACTATGCTTATTGTGATTTCTTACACAAAGTCAAGGGTGAGCAGATAGTCTGAAAATGCGTCCTCGGCCCAGAAACTACCCATGACATTCACGTTTCAGGAAGTGCACAGGAAAAAAACAAATTTAAGCTGGGATGGAAAGGTAAAAAAAAATATATATAAAAGGATTGGAGCTACTCCTTATGGATGGTTGTGTTGTATATAACTACGGAATGTGCAGGGATAAAAATGCATTGGATCTAGTATAGCAAGCCACTTAACGTATTGACACTGACCACAAATAACAAAACAAAAAAACAAAAACAAAAAAAAAACAATAAACAGCACGAAACAAATACTACTATTAATAAGTAACGTTTTTTCTTCAAAATATAACAAAAATATATTAATATAAAAAGAAATTCAGTTAGCAAATAGTTTCTTTATCCTGGCAAAACAAAATCATCCTTCACTCATATCGACTGATCTTGTACCACTTTCACATTTAAAACTCTACTAATGGTCTACGCCTCAAATACTGCTACACATCTGGATCTGGTATTTTTTCTCTGCATCTAGAAATCATTGACAAGATCCGAAGAAGAATTTGAAATTTTATCAACCCTTCTCGGTTTCGGTCACTCTCTCACCGCTTCAACGTAGCTTACCTGTGCCTTTTCTATAAGTATTTTTAAATTAATTGTTCTGATGAGGTAATTGTTTTCTTTACGTCTCATAATCTCATCTTTGTGATTGCTAGATATAACTGCAGGGCTTTCGTGTGGAAGTCACTTCGGTTTTTCGTTTGCTTTCCTGTCAACTATGTCTCAATAAATCCTGGTCTTTTATTGCGCTCTCTTTCATTCTCAGTAACCGGTTGTGTCTTAGTGGCTTTATCGTCTTGCTTGAAGTGAATGAATTAAAAAAGGAAAAGTTTTTCAAATTTCACAGAAGATTATTTTGATCTTTTAAAATATTTTATAGACATTTGGATACGAAAGTGAGCAGATATTGGCTTTTCCGAAAAATAACCGAATAAGGAAGTGAGCTTTACTTAAAAAGAAAAATAGAGCCTTGTTGAACTGTGACGCACTTTGTAGCCAAATGGTAAAACACCTTGGATAAAACAGTGATTTCTCCTACAAAGGGGGTTAGGAGTAGATCTGTGCCGGAGAACATATTTCTTTTATTGGAATTTCAGAAGGCATAGACTGATAGATGCATTGCACACTGTTTAAAATAAAAATAGAACGTCTATTTGAAAAAACAAAGCATCCACTATAATAGCATCTGAAGTATTAGAAATATCAGAATAAAAATAAAGCCATTAATTCTTTAGAATTTTAAAATATATATAGTCTTGGATATCACAAATTGTACAAGTATATTAATATAATAAAATAGAGCTAAATCATAGTATTATAAAGTTATCTGTTGTATATGAACCCGCGACATGCAGTCATTTAAGTAATAACAATACCATGAACGCTTTGGGTAATATAGAAAGGTGCTACACAATATTAATGACAAAACGGGGAAATTCTATATAACGCGATTCGTCCTCTTAAAAGTTTTCTTCAGATGAAAATAATGTTTTTATTGATATAATTATATAAATATGTTAGAGGAGAGAGTAGGAATATGTAAAACACAGCTTATCTCATCTAATTCAGTTTCCCATCGATTTTGTTTCTGTTTTTATTGCTACTTGTCTCTTGCTAAAGTTTCCAGGTGAGAGGGAAGTAGTCTCTAAGTGCTTGACCGTTTATTCTATCGCCTCCCAGAAACTGTGGTATGTTGATCAGGGTCTCTGTAGATGAGACAGTACTTCGGGAGAAATGGTTTCAAACCTTCAACATGGAACGACAGAATTTGAACCGAGTTTAGCAGATTTCGTTTGCATATTCATAGAACTGAATTTATTTTTTATAGTTTATCAACCCATTGTGGACTATTTAAAGCCAAAACATATTTTTAGAATATTTTTGGTGACTTAATATAGCATTAACATTTTTTGAGTTTAAGAGCAATTTTTGAAGGCATAAATTCTAGTATTTATCCCATAGCTGGTGGAGGAAATAGATTCACACATTTCCCTATGTTATTTGCGCGTAAATAAATGTAACGAGCCCGACTGGAATTTGAACTCCTTTTTCCGATTTCTTCTTCTTCTTCTTCTTCTTCTTCTTCTTCTTCTTCTTCTTCTTCTTCTTCTATGTGCCGTGTTCTTTCAGAACGTAGACGATCATGGCCGTTCACATCTATTTATCACTAGGGGCTTTTAGTACGCTTTCTTCTGTTACGCCACCCAAGCCCCGCTCCATCTTCCACTTTCTCACGCCCGTCAGGCATATTACTCGCTGTTTTTCTATGTCTCTCTTTCCCTCTATCTAACCTGTGAGTATCAGATTCTCCAAGCCCTTCTTCCTCATTACATGTCCTAGAAACTTTGTCTTTTCCTGATGTTAAGTATTAGTTTCCTTTTCGTTTCGATCTTCTCCAAAACCTCATCATTGCTCACATGCCCAGTCCATGTTATTCTCAGCATCCTTCGGTAGAACCCCATTTCGGTTGCTTAAAGTGTCTCCTTCATCTTTGATGAGATTGTCCAGCATTGAAAAACAGACATCACATAATAATTCAGTAGTCTCTTCTTTGTTTTTACCGAAATTTTCCTGTCTCTCAATATTCTACTCAGCTTCTGAAATGTGTACTTGGCCATACCAGTTCGCCTTCGGATCTCAGGTATTCAATTTTCTGTACCTGCTTGATTTTAGTATCCCCAGCCTGTATTTGGAATTTTGGACTTCCTTTTTGTACTGATGACCATGCATTGGGTTATCTTGTAGTTTTTTTGTCCTCCTTTCTTACCACTTTTTTTTAGCTACCTTCTGTAGGAGGTCATGCAGTTTTCTTTCGGGTTCTGCCATCAATACTGTATTATCTGCGTATCTTATATTGTTTATATTTCCGGCAAACTATCCATTCAATTACTTGTACATCGCCTGTACGCAGAAACAATGAAATATACCCAAATGTTACCCCACTTTTGCATATAGGACTCACATATTTTTTCACGCATGTAAATCTCCTCTTTCGGTTTTAACATACACAAGGCCACAGAGTGATGTTGAAGACGAGAGTGCGTGTTCCTTGTACGGCGGGGGTCACAACTGTAGCCGCAGGGAGCTGGTTAATGTTTCTTTGATTCAGCCTTGTGTCCTACTTAACCAAACTTCCAAGAGCTTACAAGTTTTATCTATAATTATCATCATCAGGTTTTCATCAGAAGGTTGGTTGTCGGCAGGTTGGAATGTGTGGAATTGTGTGGAATAGTGTAAGAACAGAGATATACATTTTTCATGTTAAAATAGAAATTTAGTAAAAGAAATGAATAACAAGAATTCGTAGAAATTAATATTCAATTAGACTGTTTAGGGCATCAAAAGTTGTAGAAAATGTTCGTAGTAGTAATGTAGGTGTTTAAAATGTCCGCAGAAGTTTAGAGTTCATGGTTGTGTAGTAGCAGAATGTAAAGTCTCTGTTCCTTCCTCTTATTGGTAGGTCGCGACAGGTTGAGAAAAAAAGAAGAGAGAGAGAGAGAGAGAGAGAGAGAGAGAGAGAGAGAGAGAGAGAGAGAGAGGTTGTACTTAATGCGTCTATTTGTTCTCTCTTCTGGTGGCGTGGTGTGAAAAAGAAGAAGAGAAAATTGGAATAAGTCGAATGAAACTGTGACGTGCTCTGCATCCGGGTCGGCTTCTTGAATTTTTATTTTGTTACATTGCCATTCCGACATTCCCATGTCGGACTGCCTTCGACCGGTTAGGGACGTGATTTAAATAGTGAAACTTCTCATGATGCCGGCTCCTGCGAGCCTTTTCGCATCTAGGTGTGAAAATACGTCATATATGAATTTGCTGTTTTTCAGCCAATCAGGGTTCAGGATTTTATTTTTTGCACTGACTTGTGAATAGTCATTTGAATCCACTTTTGCGGGTGTGCAATTTTACTTTAAGTGTTTTCCAAATACTTTTAGTTGTGGTGTGGGTTTTTTCAAAATGTTTTTAGTTCTTAATTTTTTATCCCACTACAATGTCTAGGAAATTTTGTAGACTAATGATAGTGAATTCTATCCTCACTGAGGTATGATATTGTAGCCTTTTGTCGAACTAAGATCAGATTGGAAAGTGTCTACCGTAGTTTATCAAACTACTTAAGAAGATTTGTGTAATAAAGTCGATCCATATTAGGGATCATATTATTACTAAGTTCTGCGTGGCGTACTTCTCGGGCGTTAAAAGAGTGTAAAATTGAAATTCAAAACGAGATTTCGAATGAGATTTGATTTCTGGAAGACTAGATTCAAATTTAAATCCAGCCAGAATCTTATTCTGACTTTTCTCTACTTACTTTAACAATCAAAGACTACTCAGAGAAAAAAGCATTTATAATCTTTATGGTGTCTATAGAGCAGCCCGTGCGTTACTTATATATATATATATATATATATATATATATATATATATATATATATATGAAGAGTTTACCTATGACCGACTAAAAGTTTTGCGATGTTAACGCTCCTCAGGGTCTGATAAGAATTCTTATCTCTCCCTGAGGAGCATCGCAAAATTCTTAGTTCGTCAGAGGTGAGTATCGAATAAATTTTTATTTTCTGATAAAAATTGTCGCTCTAGATATCTATGAAGAATTCTTACAACAAAATTCTACTCACCTTGACATAGGTTAAATTACATCATTTTATATATCAATAGATGTTAGAGAGAAGGAGAGAGAGAGAGAAAGAGAGTGAGGTAGAGAGTGGTAAAGAGAGAGAGAGAGAGAGAGAGAGCAATATCGCACAGAACCTTACACAAACATTGTAAGCTTTTAATTTCCAATATTTATTAAGAAAATATCTTGAAATTTTTATTAGTCTTATTTGATTCGACTTCCACAAATGTATTAACACTCATTATCCAACTAATTTCAAAGAAAACAAAAACACTTTAATACATTAATGCGATAGGAAGTATACCTTGCAAGAATATAAAAAAAAAAACGACTCTCACTAGGTGTTCAACTATTCATGATTTTCAAAGGGTGATCTAAAAAATAACCACGTTCCTATAATTCAGTTTAATTCGGCTTGCCTTAATTTCCTAGTCTGAACTTGAGACAGTTTTCAAATTTTATTTTAGGCTTAATTTTCTTACATGATAATTTTATTTTAATAGCACAAGGCTGACTCAATAACACGCACACACACACACGCATACACAAAAACCGAATTGTTATGATGAAACACACCTATTCCTCAGATAATGGATTTTCCCTCCTATATTAATAAGAGTTAACAGGAAGTTAACTCGAGAAATTCTTTGGAAGTTCATAGGAGTTCTTAGAAGTTCTAGAGAGTTCTTTAGAGTTCTGTTGGAGTTCAGTAGAACTACTAGGCAGTTGATATTAGTCGGCAGTTAGCCAAATACTAAGGAGTCAGCTTTCAGTGGAAGATTAGCAAGTTCCTAATATTTAGGGTACTTTAAGTCGATTAGCAACCAAGATAGCACAATTATAACTTTAGGTGCGAAAAACTACTCCACAACACGAATGCTGTTAGCTTATACCGCTTGGACAAAACCCTTTAATTGAGACAGTCCTAAACCCTCAAACTAGGACAGTCCCAGCCACACCAGAACTTATGGCAGGCCTAAACTTATTAACTAATCTCGAATTTAATCAGAGCTGATTCTTCGATTACTTTGATACATGTGAGCGTTCGCGTTCAGAGATGATTTGTAATCGCCACTAAATTAATTGCTGAACTCTAATAGACTAAGAATATAAAGTGATGACCATTATCTTGCTTGTCTAGTAGCCAATCCCTGCTGCTGACGCCTACTCAGGCACATTTGTGTTTGTTCAACATCCATAATGCAACTATGCCGAGGTACAGTTTCTGGGAAAGAACGCGTTATCTAACTAGACTGTTATCTATGTGAAATATGTTATTAATGAATTGGCAGAAATTTTAATCCAAATGCTAACAAAAGCGTGAGGTTTAGAGAAAGAAGACTATAAAAGTATTTTAACATTTTTTTCTTCTATACTCATTTCTTTTATACTTTCAAATTCCGTTACCAAATCTCCATAAATTTAATAGAACGATTGCAATAGCTTCCCAAAAATGTGTTGCATTCTTATTAAGCACTAAAATATCGTAGCCTTGATTCCCAAGACTTGCTTTTGTAAATCGAGGCCTCAGCACAGTGGTTCCCAAACTGTTCGGCCCGCCCCATAGGTGCGGCGGAAGAAGATAGCAGGTGAGGCGAAATGATTGAAAGACAGTTTCAAAAAAGTCATATGCTAAAAATAAATATGATCTCAAAATTTAAGAAGTAATTATGGATAATTTGTAATTACATAAAAAACATGAGTCTCAATGTAAATAGTTATAAATAATTCCTCACCGATTTTGTTATTGTGATATTGTTGCATTATATTAAGTATTAAGAAAATTGTAACTAGGGTCCGCAAACTGAAGGAGAGAGTTATCAATGATAATGTTCTTACTTCAAATATGAGTTTTTTTTTATTTTTAAAACTTTTTATCACATAAAAGTTGGTGAAGTTCAAACAAATTTTCATTCTAAAAACGCGACTAAAAAATGGGAACCACTTGCTTTAGCGTCTTTGCCTGAGGTAATCAAAATTTCAAAGTAGCATTACTGAAGAATTTTTGAGATAAAAAGAAATATAGCTTTAAAGCAAGAAAAAGAAATAGAAGGATAAGAGCCGGGAAAGAAGCAGGATTTTGGAAAGGAAAAAAACAAAACAAAACAAAAAACAAAAAACAAAATACTCAGCGACACAAAGGACACGTGAAAGATTTAAGGTTTGTCTTGACGACGTCAAAAAAAAAAAAAAAAAGGCCTAAAGATCACGTAGCACTACAACCAACTTTAAGGAGGGAATTAAGGTTAACGAGGAGATTGAAACATGGACCACGTACAGTCACCTTGCTGCATCAGCGAGCCAATGGTGAACCAGAGGCTGTTAAGTATCGTGAACTGGTTTTCAACCACATCGGAATCCGGGTTGCAAGGGTGCGGGTTATACCATTCGTAGGGGCTGAACCGTGCCAGGACAAAAAGCATAAAACTGACACACAGGTAGGCCGCTACCACATACACCCAGACCTGTAAAATGGAAGAAAAAAGAGGAAAAGATTTTCAATTCATTTTAAATAAATAATAATGATGATAATAGTTATAACAACAAGAGCAATAATAATAATAATAATAATAATAATAATAATAATAATAATAATCAAACGAATATAAAATCATCACGATAGAGTGGGGCAATATTTTCATTGGACAATGTGCAAACACTATGGAAAATCTGTAAACAAACACTGGTATGAACATCACCCAACACCGGTTACAGAAATAGAAGATGTCACCATTCTATGGGATTACACCATCTACACAGATAGAAAAATTGAAGCAAATAGGCCGGACATTATTGTTAAAAACCAGAAAGAAAAAACTTGTCTATTAATTGATATGGCTTGTCCAGCGGATTGTAACATAGCAACCAAGGAATTTGAAAAAACTGTCAAAATATAAAGACCTGAAAATTGAAATAGAAAAAAATGTGGAAATTGAAAACAAGAGTCGTGCCAGTGATAGTAAGTGCACTTGGAATGAATAAATAATGGAACAAAACAACACATTGAAAGAATCCCTGGAAACCCCAGCTTAAGAAAATATACAAAAAAAAATGTCTTATTAAGTACAGCCCACACACTAAGGAAAACTTTGTCTATGTAACGCTAGGGATGATAGGGGAGATAGAAAAACATGAAATGGAGCCATAACAACACGCCACGACCTGCCTTAGGTCTTCCGGCAGACTTGGTTGGTAGTGCAACAATAGCAGAAATCGAAATATGATAATAATAATAAATAAAGATATGGCACATGCGGACATCATTAATTCTAGTTGTAGTTGGAGCCCTCGGTTTGATTGGAAAAAGGGTCTGATAGATTAATTGAAGGGATTCTTGGTAGCCCAAACCTGGGTCTGAGTGATATTCATACCGGATTTTTGCAGTTTCCTTCCCGGAAAAGTTGTATATTTCCCAGTGCAGATATTGGACCAAGAGTTTTATATTTTAACGCCGTACAACTATATACAATATGGTAAATTGATTCTGGATATTTACAACAGAATCTCCATTTCAGTTTCATTATTATTATTGCTATTATTATTATTATTTTTATTATTATTATTATTATTAGTAAGAATAATAATGATAATAATATTCATAATATTAATAACAAAACCAATTATAACGTTATATGAGTAACGCCTGATATGAATACGAAACTAAATTTTCATATGTAAAATAATTGTCTATTCCCTTCTGAGTTTCAGTAAATTTACGTCAGACAAATCGAGGGTATGTGGTTTCAGATTTTTCTTTGAATGCTTGCGAGGATGTGAAGAATTCCACTTTTCTACTCGTTGGTTGGGCGTTTATAAAATTTCTTGTCGTGTGGTTATCTTCTGTGCACATTCTAAATTCATCTGGGTTTACTTCCTGCTTATATTGGTGCATTAGCTGACGCCCTTCCAAGCCCGATTTTGCATTTTGTGGTCTTGTGAAAAAGGAGCTCATAGAGCTTGTGTGCTAGTTTGACTGATTTTCTGCTATAAAAGCATTAGAAAACAATTTGTCATGTGGACGATACCTTGATGCATACGAAACACCTTCAGCATTTAAAACCAGATAGATATCTTCATGATAATGATCTTATCCGATGGTAGTTGCATTTTACAGAATGACGTCCCCGCCCAGTTTGTACGGAATTGCTTATGAGAACACGAATAAGATTTCCTTTATTAAGCTGGTCATCAAACACCACATATCTAGGTTCATAATAATTTATACTCCTTAAACTAGGGCAGTTTTTAATTGTTTTTCTCATGGTCTTAATTTTGTTGTATAATAAAGTGATTTGATGAGCCAACATCCGTGATGCATCAGCTTTAGATATCTTCTAATATCAATGTCTCAAATAGAGAAAATTCTCAAGTTTTATTTGAGATTCAATCAATAATTAAAAATGGCTACAAGTGAAAGAACTCCATAGTTCTTAAAAAAGACAATTCGTCATAAGATCTCATAGACTGATGCTACAAAATCACAAACGAAACAAAAACAAATAAAAACTACATCACTTAAAGACTTCTAACAACAACAACAAGTAAAATATTAAGTTGTCTCAAAAGTTCGTAAACACTTGCAAAAAATTGAAATTTTACTCGCCAAGTAATCTAAGGTTAGCACAAAACACTTGCAAAAAATTGAAATTTTACTCACAAAAACAACAAAAATTATTGCTCAAAATAAAGACCATCATTTTCCAAGACTTTCTGCCATCGATCTGCAAGCATTCGGATCTGGTCAAAGTACCATTCAGCCGGCTTCGAATCAAAGAATTCTTGACACGCTTCTTCGACTTCATCAAACGAGTTGAATCGGCGGCCCTTCAGAAAGTGTTTCATTGAGCGGAAAAGGCCGTAATCTGATGGAGCACAGTCAGGACTGTAGGCTGGATGTGGAAGAACCTCAACGCCGTCCAGCTATTCAAACTTGTCTTTGGTCTTTCTGGCGGTGTGTGGCTTGGCATTGTCCTGCTGCATCAAAGCGCGCTTTCGGTTGATCAGAGCCGGGTACTTTTGCTTCAATTTTTCGTAGACCCATCAAGTTGCTGACAGGCACTGATGGAACGACCATTTGGAACCAACTCAAAATGCACGATTCCTTCAAAGTTCCACCAAACGCACAACATGACTTTCTTGCCGAATCGATCTTGTTTTGGAACCGACGGTGTCTCGTGCCCTTTCTGAACCCATCGGTTGTCTCGATTGTGCTGGACCAGATAGACCCATTTCGCAAGTGTTTACGAACTTCTGGGACAACCTAATAGAAATCACAAGTAACTAGAAGAGAAAATACTAACATAATCAATATATTTACTTTCTACATTACCTTAAAGAAAAGGTTAGGTAGGAAACATTTCATTAATACTTCAAAAGTGATAACAATGGACTTGAGAAATCTATTTTCTTGAAAAACTGTTCCAAGAGAAAGATTTTCAAAATTTCAGCTGGTAGTAACACAAACGTTTAGTCAATGAAAGCTGATTTTTTTCTTTATGTGAACGGTTAACCCCACCCATTGCTAGGTTCTTTTGTTATAAAGTGAAATCATGACCCAACACCCATTAACCCCGCACCCAATTTCTGTTAACCTATGTAACCGGGAGAGGCCCCTGAAGCCTGGACTGTTCCGGTGAACCGGGGGCTGATGTTAAACCTAGTCAGATCAAAACTCCACAGAGCACTTAAGGGATATATAAACCAATGGGATCTATGGAATATATAAACCAACAAACTCGCAATGTAGAACGATGACCATTTAAGTTCAGTCAGTTAAGTGTCACACGCTTGGGCGATCATGTCTCGAAGGAGACATGACAGACTGAGCAGAATATTTTCCCGCAGTAGATTGCCATTATTTTCTGCGGTAGACTGGTTGCCAACCAAGGGTATAGAACCGAATATTTCATGCTATTTGACCCATAGATGGAGAGAAGAGACGGATCAATACCTTTCCCAAGGGTATTTGCGAGTAAGTGAATGCAAGGGAATCAACTGAAATTTGAAACATTTAAGTTACAGCTGCTAAAAGCCGAATTTTACCATCATGACATCAGCTCCAAGAGAAACTCTTTAGAAGTTTTGGGAAGATAAAAGCGTTTGCCCGGCCTTGTGAGTGATGAATTGCTTACCCTCCATCAACATCTTTCCCAAAGATGATACGTTTCTTGCCTCTCGTTATTCTCATGGCAGATGTTCGTGCGAACTACATTCATTGGTTCCACCAGTCAAGACCATTGCAGCTAAGACCCACTAGTCCACATATACTGAACCAACTCATTCTTCTTTCCTTTATGTTCTAATGGCGATGAAGAAGTTCCACTTAGACATCTTCCCCAGAACTTCTGCAATGTGAAACGGACTTCCGAATGGATACTTTCCTGATCACTACAATCATAACCTCTTTAATTCAAGGGTCAACTGTTATCTATCCTACATATTTTTTTATATAATAATATTGCCCCAAGCAAGGCATTTTACTGCCACTGTTTTGCAGAGGGTTACATAGGAGGAAAGTTACGAGAAAGACTGACAGCTTATAGGGGGTGTCAGAAAGTGGCTAAGAGAAGAATGACTGTGGCCATAAAGTAAGGGAGCAGTTTATATATTGATTGTAATGTAGAGTTGATCCCCCACTTTATGGCCACATAACAGTATAGAATTTTTTGTTTATAATCATATCGCCGTAAGCAAAGCATTTTACTGCCATTGTTTTGCAGGGGATTGCATAGGAGGAAAGTTATGAGAAAGAGTGACAGGTTATAGGGGGTGCCAGGAAGTGGGTAAGAGAAGGATGAGAATACTGATGAGAGTGGAGTGGACGGAGAAAGGAGCAGGAGAGAGAGGATGCAGGTTAGTGAGATAGGAGACGACTATTGACTTTACATCTAAATTTTTGGAGATTGTAACTGTCCGGGAAGCAAGTAAATGGAAGGGAATTCCACAGGCGGGAAGTGCGAGAAAAGAAGCTGATGGTAGTAGAATTTGCAAACATATCCTCATAACTGTTGCTACTTCCTTAAACTATGTTACAACATTATTCTGTAAGGCACTCAAGCCACTCGAGGTAGCTTGAGGGCTTATGTTAAGTAAGCAATAATAACAATTCTTCAACATTTTTAAATTCTGATTTTTAAGAAAAATGTGGGAAGATGAAAAGGTTTCTAGATATTAACCGAATCTAAAAATACGCAGATAACATTTTATATCTCGTTAAAATGCATTGTCTGTAAGTTTTTTTTATTTCTTTTTGACGAAAAACAAAAAACAAAAAAACAAACAAAAAAAAAAAACCGGTGTATAAGCAAAATAGATTCCTTTTGAAATCTCCTCATTGTAATCATTTGATCTAATTGAGATAACGTCATACGTTTCTTAATTCCTGACTCCCTTGAGAGGCAAAAGAGATAAATTTAGAATGATAGATGGTAATAAACAGATGCCACGTTAGTGTCGGAGGCTGGAGAGAGATTTCAAGATATGGTGGAGGAAAGAAAAAGAAATATTGAATATTAAAATATTAAAACAATATATGGGAGTAAAAAAGAGGTTGAGAAAAACAAGGATAGAGGAGAAGAGATAAAGAATAAAGGTGGGAGAAGGAGAGAAGGAAAAGAGAGAGAGAGAAAGAGTGAGAAAGTGAGAGAAAAGAGGAAGATAGAGTGAGAAAGTGTGTGCAGGAGAGAGAGTAAGAAAAATAGAAAGAAAGAGAAAGAGAAAGAGAGAGAGAGAGGGAGAGAGAGAGAGAAAAGGAGGCAGAGAAAAAGAAAGTGAAAAAGATATGAAGAGTTGGAAAATGAGGGGAGGTGGGGAATAAGGAGAAAGATAAAGAAATATGACACCGAAGGAGAAAAAGGTAAAGAGAGAGAGAGAGAGAGAGAGAGAGAGAGAGAGAGAGAGAGAGAGAGAGAGAGATTGAGAATGAGAAAAAAGGGAGAGGAAGAGAAATAGTGAGAAGGTGAGAGAAAGAGAGAAAAAGATAGATAGAGAGCAACATAGGATGATAGAGAAAGATAAAGAAAGAAAAAAAGAATGTGGCAGTAAAGAAAAAATGTCAAGGGTTCATGTCGCATTACACTCTTCTTTAAGTGAGGGTTAAGGTTAACGAGGAGATTGAAACACGAACAGTCACTTTATTCATCAGCGAAGGAAAAGAAAGGAAAAGAGAAAGAGAAAAAGAGTGAGAAAGTGAGAGAAAAGAGGAAGATAGTGTGCAGGAGAGAGAGAGTAAGCAAAATAGAAAGAAGAGAGATAGATAGATAGAGAGAGTGAGAGAGAGAGAGAGTGAGATAATGGCAGAAAAAAAGAAAGTGAAAAAAATGACGAGCTGGAGAATGAGGGATAGTGGGGAGTAATGAGAAAGATAAAGAAAGAGAATGAAAAGAGAAAGAGAGGTGAGAGACTAAAAGAGAGAAAGAGAGAGAGAGATAAAGATGGAGAGTGAGAGAAAAGGGAGAGAAAGAGAAATAGTGAGAAGGTGAGAGAAAGAGAGGAAAAGATAGATAGAAGGCAACACAGGATGATTGATAGAGAAAGATAAAGAAAGAAAAAAAGAATGTGATAGTAAAGAAAAAATGTCAGGGTTCATGTCGCATTACACTCATCTTTAAGTGAGGGTTAAGGTTAACGAGGAGATTGAAACACGAACAGTCACTTTATTTCCTCAGCGAGACAATAGTGAACTGAACGTGAGAGAAAAAGAGAAAGAGATAGATAGAGAAAAATAGTAAGAAAGAGGGAGAGAGTGACGAAAAAAGAGAGACAGAAATGAAAATAGAGCGAGTAAAGAGAAAGGAAAGAATTGTTTAAGTTTTTCTTCTTTTTCTCTTTTTTCTCTCTTTAATCTTTTAGAAGTTATGCCAGGATTCGTCATCGGAGGCCACATTTTAAACAATATAAGGTACGCAGATAGCAGAGACAGAAAGGAAACTACTAGATCTACTATAGAAGGTAGCTGAAGAGAGTGACAAGAAAGGACTACAAATAAACTGCAAGAAAACCGAAGGCATGGTCATCAGCAAAAAGGGCAGCCCAATATGCCAAATACAGGTGAGGAACACAAAAATCAAGCAGGTACAAAATTTTAAATACCTGGAAAGTGTCCTAACCGAGGACGGAAAGTGTCCTAACCGAGGACGGAAAGTGCGGCACTGAGATCAGAAGGCGAATTGGTATCGCGAAGGAAGCATTCCAGAATTTGAGTAAAGTATTTAGAAACAGGACAATTTCGATAGAAACAAAGAGGAGAGTACTGGATTGCTATGTGATGTCGGTTCTTCAATATGGCAGTGAATCTTGGACAATATCATCAAAGATGTAAGAAAAACTTGAAGCAGCTGAAATGTCGTTCTACATGGACCGAGTATGTGAGCAATGACGAGGTTTTGGAAATGATGGAAACGAAAAGGAAATTAATACTGAGCATCAGGAAGTGACAGCTAAAGTTCCTGGGAATAAGGAAGGAGGGCTTAGAAAACCTGATACTAAGAGACCAGATAGGGGGAAAAGTGACAGAGGAAAGCAGAGGATAACATATTTGAAAGGCCTGATCAGGTGGATGACGGAACGATGGTTGCAAGGTACAACAGGAGAAAGCGTGCTAAGAGTCACCAGGGATAGGGAGACGTGGAAAGCCATGATCGACAATGTCCTGAAAGGACATGGCACATAAAAGAAGAAGAATCTTTTATCCTAGGATGTGTGTTGTGGTGCAATGGATTTCGCCTCATGGAAATCGGAGAACCGCGTTCGAATTCCAGTTGAATGTCTTGCATTCACTTACGCGCAAATTCTCTTGAGAAATGTATTAATCCGTCTCTTCCCGCCAGTTATGGATTAAATAACAGGATAGATTGGGCTCTATAGCCTTGGCTGCCAACTAATCTACTGCAGAAAGTAATGGCAATTTAGTGCGGGGTAATCTTCTGTCCAGTCAGTCATGATCGAGACATGATCACCCAAGCGTGTATCACAAAGCACTGAACTGATTGACTTAATGAATCTTATCTCTCTCTATCCTGAATCGACAGAAAAGCAAAAAAAAAAAAAAAAGAAAAGAACAGAAAAGAAAAGAAAGAACAATCCAACTTCTTCTTCTATGTACCGTGTCCCTTCAGGACGCAGGCGATCATGGCCTTCCACATCAACCTATCCCTTGTCGCCCTTAAAACCTCTTCTTCTAGTATATCACTCAATTCAATCAAGTATGTCATGTGTTGCTTTCTCTTGTTTCTCTTCCTCTCTATCCGCCCCGTGAGCATCAAGTTCTTCAAGCCCCCCTTTCTCATTACATATCCCCAAAATTAGTGTTGTCTTTTCCTGATGTTAAGTATCAGTTTCCTTCTTGTGTCCATCCTCTTCAAAACCTCACGCGTTCCGTCCATGACATCCTCGGCATACTTCAGTAGGACCACATTTCGGTTGCTTCAAGTCTTTCCTTCATCTTTGATGAGATTGTCCAGCATTTTCTGTCATACTGAAGGTCAGACATCGCATAACAATCCAGTACTCTATGATTCGCCTTTAAATTATTTTGGTCTTTCGTTATTTTGAATTGAAAAAAACTTTATGTATCTATTGCATGATAAGTCAGTAGGTACTTATTGTGGATCTTCGTCGTCAGTTTGTTGTGGAATTGTGGCAAAACATCGCCGCAAAGTTGTTGGTTCGTTGGTTGGTTGTTTTGTTTTTATGGCATATCAACACCTCGGCGGGTCATTTATTGCCAACTAAATTTTATTTATTTATTGCTGGTAATACCGTTTTCTTTTCAACAATTTATTGTTGTTTTTATATCTAGTAATACTTTTTTCTTTTTTTCGAGTATCAAGATTCATTGGGATTTATTTTTAGGGGCAGGGTCCCCAAGTCCTACTCTTGTTATTTAACCCATAACTGGAGGGAAGGGACGGATTAATAGCTTTCCCAAGGGTACCAGTACTTAAGTGAATGCAGAGTATTCAACTGGAATTCGAACTCGGCTCACCGATTTCTCTTTCCGAGCCGATATCCACTGCACCACAACGCACATCCGTCACTAAACGCTTACAGCACCTGGTATTCCCAAGCGGTCACCCATCTAAGTACTGACCAGACTCAACGTTGCTTAACTTCGGTGATCGCGCGAGAACCGGTGTATTCAACGTGATATGGCCGTAAGCCCTGCAAAATTGTAGTGACCGGTTTGTGCCTGAAGTAAGACACGGAACAAGAAGGTAGGTTCAAAACGGTGTATTAGTTTAACAAGAAACAAGATATTTACAAGAAGTGTCAAATAAATAATACTATAGAAATAAGTAAATCCGAAAGTATTATTATGCTGCCTGACTAGTAGCTGTCGTTAACTGCTGTCTGGACTGCTCGTAACTGCTGTACTTGACTGCTCGTAACTGCTCCTAATTCTTCTTTACTGCTCCTTAGAATTTACGTAGGCAAGAGGAAGAGTTCATTCCTCGTAGGAGGGTACCATAACAGTATTGAAGCCAAAAGCTTATCTGCCTCTCAAACATTGGGATTAAAAGTTTCTACATATGATAAAGATGCAGGTAAAATGATCGCCTCTCTATCACAGACGGGATGTAGCGAACATCTCATTGCTATACCGCTACTCCCAAGGAAAGTGCTCGGACGAACTACATTCTTTTGTTCGACTAGGTCTAACCTTCACCTCTAGAATCCGCCACGCTACTTACATAATAGCAAATTGCCAACATCCTCTCCGTATTCCATCGGTGAGAAGTAAATTACACCCGAACATCTTTTTCCCGCGAACCACTGTTTTATGGAATAGACTCCCAAGAGGATGTTTCCCCGTTCACCACAATTTTAACTTTTTCATGTCTAGGGTTAACCGTTACCTTTCCCTTTAATCGATATAAACTATCCCTTAACGTAAACCCACTATTTTGAGCGGCCCTCGGGCCTTGTAGATGGTCATCCTTTCTGTAAGAATAATATATATATATTTAGATAATCTGCTATATCTGGTCCGGTTGGAGATTCTCGACGTAATCTAAAAGGTCTGTGATGTTATGGGCCCTAACGGAACATCGCAACTTCAACTACATTCCTCTCGCTGTGATGGAGCTTCCTTTTCTACAAATATTTTCATGGTAGCCTTTCTTCTTGATGCCTCGACTTAGAAGTTTCATAATATGTCCAACGTTGATGTGCGTTGTTTTGCAGTGGATATCGGCTCGGAATGAGAACTTGGAAAAAGTATAAATCCGTCTCTTCTCTCTCTAGCTGTTGTTTAAATAGCGGGGGCAGATTGAATTCTATAGCTTTGGTTGGCAACCTGTCTATCGCAGAAAGAAATGGCAACCTACTGAGAGAAAATATCATCAATCATGGCTCGGAAGAGACATATTCACCCAAGAGGGTGAATACGATACTGATTGAAACCTAATTGTACTGCAGAGTCACGTTTTCAGTGTACTGTTCTCACACCAAATAATCATAAAAAAGTTTAAGATGTCACCGATTTTTGATCAACAATTTTGATTTTCAAGGATTCGCTACTGAAGTTTGAATATCAGTTTTTATCAATCGGATGCTCGTAAATCGTCATTTTGGTAAAGCATCTTTGCCCAGTGAGCTTAAATTCTTCTATGTTTTTTTTTTAATAACAATTTCACCCCAAGCAAAGAAGTTTTACTGCCACTGGTGCGCAGGGGGTTACATAAGAGGAGAGTGACGAGAAAGAGGAACAAGTTATATGGGATGTCAGAGAATGGGTAAGAGAAGTATGAGAACACTGGTGAGTTGAGAGTAGAGTGAACGGAAAAAAAGAACATGAAGGAAAGGATGCGAGTCAAAGAGATAGGAGATGGAAATTGACCTTACATTGAAATTCTTGGATATTGTAGCTGTCAGGGAAGCAAGTATACGGAAGGGAGTTCCACAGGGGGAAGTGCGAGAAAAGAAACCGAGAGTAGAAGTTGCCGTTACATTTTATTGATTTCATTGTAAAAGGGTGGAACCTAATTGCTAGCCTTGTAGCTCGAGTAAATTAAAGCAGAGGGGGCACCAGGGAGCTAAGCTAATCGGTGCAGAAGCCGTGAAAGTATTTGTAGAAGAGACAGAGGGAAGCCACATTACGCCAATGAGAAAGGGACTGCAGCTGGGCTACCAAGTTGGGATCAATCACATTGCAGATTCACCGTTGGATCTTGTCAAGAACCCCGAGTTGAATAGCAGGGGCACCCGACCAAATGTGACAACGGTATTCAATACACGGGCAGAGGGTAGATTTATATATGTGCAGGATGGATTAAGATGGGAAAACTTCCTGGCCCTACACAGTAAACTGAGCTTCCTAGCAGTAGATTTAGCTATGGATTCAATGTAGTCATTCCACTTGAGGTCTGCTGAGAGAGTCAGGCCGAGAAGTCGCAGTGTTTTGCTTTCAGGGAGACTAGCTTGATGCATGCTAATGGTGAGCAGGTGTGATTGTCTATGGTGGTTAACAGATTGCAGCTTCGTTTTGGAAGCATTAAAATTCACGAGCCATTTCTTACCCCTGTCTACCACAGCTATGTGCCGTGTTCGTTCGGGACGTTGGCGATCATGACTCGTCCTACCCCTTTTAGTTTTTAGTAACGTTTGTTTTTCCTCTCTCTCCCAGCTTCCATTCCGCTATTCATCCACACAAGCTGATCAGATAGTGACCCACTACCTTTTTTTTATCCTTTTTACCTTCGACATACACTATGTGTGCTCAATTCTCTAAGTCATCTTGCGTGTGTTCAAGAAGATTTGTAGCGGAACTCTGGGTCCTGATTAGTCATCAAATAGAAAAATTCAAAATACGCCAGAAAAACGGTTTTTCCACAGTTAAAGAAAAAAATAATTCTGGAGCCACCCCACGTGACTGGATTGAATATTTAAGGATGGTCTCTAACCGGTCACAGCGGTCAGTAAAGGAAGGCGGTTTGCTGACACACATCTAAAATGTAACCTACTTCAAATCGATCCGGAGATAAGGTCAGGCCGCACCTTGTTCTCTTCCTCTTTCTCCCTTATCCCTTTCAACAACTACTACTAGAACATTTTGTCCGAACTCTTGATACACTTAACTTTTTCAATGAACATTAATTTCTACGAATTCTTGTTATTCCTCCTTTTAATAAATTTGTATTTTAACATTCAAAATGTATATTTTATTATTCCACTCTTCTACACTAATCCACACATTCCAACCTACCGACAATCAACCTTCTGATGAAAACCTTCTGATGATAATTCTGATGATGATATATTCTGCATGAACTTGTAAGCTGTAGGGAGTTCAGTCAAGTCTGACACAAGGCCGGATTAAAAAAAATTAACTACCTCCCTACATTTTAGATTCAGCTATTGTTTTTGGATTCTGAGTATAAGTGTTTTTTTGTTTTGTTTTCAAAGCTTAAATGGGACACATGAAAACTGGAATATTCTCTCTCGTATGAAAAAGTACGAAACAACAATGTTTATATTGGTTACGTCGATGAAAAGTAATCTTGCATACAGACCCGTCTTTTCATAACGTTTGCCAAGTTAAGAATATTAGTAGATAAAATCAGGGAACAATTGATTGAAATGTATAGGTGTATGAATAAATAATTGGGTAAAGTATTTAAAATTTTTCGACGAGCTGTTTGGCTTGCTTGTTAGTTTTTCTGATCAATATATTGTTCGTTTGCGCGTTTCATTGAATAGGAGCAGAGGGACTTAAGAATTTGCCGCATTTTCTTTCAGTGGCTATCAAACTGTAGACTAACCGGCGTCGAGCATCCCCAGAAAACGAAGATATTTTTATGAACAATAACAAGAAAGAAATATCAATTTGTTGCCTTCCCATGAAAAAAAAAAAACAAAAAAAAAAAAACAAAAACAAAAACAAAAACAAAAGAACAAAAAACAAACTGAATTCATATTGGTCTAGGCTTAAAGCCTCACGTGTTGGTCTCGTGGGAGCCAGGCTGAACAAAAGCAAGTGAATCTATATGGACCCAGAATGGTTCTGTTCCGTTTTTTCTTGACTATGAGTGAAAATAGTAACATGCTGTGTACTTTAGAAAATCGTTGTGCAATATATACGGGGTGGGCGCTGAAAAATTCTAAGACCAAGAGTAATGGGGTTGCCATAAATTAATAGAAATTACAATATGTCAGATTTTATTATGCAACTCGCTGTTTTCTCAATAAAATCGGTATTGCCAAATCGATGTCGGCATCGTTTTGAGAATGTATTTATATAATAAATGTACAATGGACTATTCGACGTGGTGTACTGGTTAACAAGCTTGTTTTGATAGATTACGACTGAGTAGTGAATTCGGTTCTTACTGAGTGCCCCTTACTTTCGGCCATGTGCCACATCTCAGCTACGCTTAGTAACTCGCTCTCAGTCAGTGAAGTACTATACGCGATACACGCTTAGGCGATCATGTCACTTTTTGTGCATGGCTGGCTAGGCAGAAGATTTTCGGTTCTGCTATTCAACCCATAGTTGGAGGGAAGAAAAGATAGATTAATACATTTCCAAAGGGTATTTGTGAGTAATAAGTGTAAAATATGAATATCAGGTTTTAATATGCTTTTCTTAGTCATATTTAAAATAACTAATTTGCACACACACACACACACACACACACACACACACACACACACACACACACACACACACACACACACACATATTATTGAATCAGAAATAAGAAAGTTCACAACTGTTATCGGAGATCAGGACTTTGGATAAGAATGTTTGCATCAATTACAGAAAGCCTATATATATATATATATATATATATATATATAGCATCTACGCATCGCTCATTCAGTAACGAATTAGAGCACTCTAACTACTGGTGTATGATATATCATACGCTAAATGTCTGCCTTCTTCTACCGAGCGCCCATAGCTCAGGGGTAGAAGCGCCGACTGACGCCAATTCGGTCGGGTAAAAGCAATCGGGTGTCTAATCGTACTGATGAGCTGTGATACGGCGAAACAGATCTGTCCGCGGATGACTATATATATATATATATAAATATATATATGGCAATTATTATTAATAATTATAATAGCATACTGCAACTCAATAGCTATAAAGTTTCGGTGTTAAAATACCATCATCAGGCAGTAAAATGTGATTAACTTGGCAGCCCGGCTGCAGTCACTTTCTCACCGGCGTGATGTGGCTTCCCTGTGCCTCTTCTATAAATACTTTCACGGCTTCTGCTCCGATGAACTTAGATCACTGGTGCCCCTAGGTATGAATTTGCACGAGATACTAGATTAGCAATTGGGTCCCCCCACCTTTTGCAGTGAAACAGATAATATGTAACTGCAATTTCTACTCTAACAGCTTCTTTTCTCGCACTTCCCGCCTGTGGAATCCCCTTCTATATACTTGCTTCCCCGACAGCTACAATCTCCAGGAATTTAAATGTAAAGTCAATAGACGCCTCTTATCACACTAACTCGCACCCATTCTCTCAAACACTCTTCCCATCTACCTCACCCCCATCCTTCGTATCCTCATCCGTCTATCACCCTCCTCACGATATTTCCTATAACTAAGCACTCTTTCTCATCACTTTCCCCTATTTTAACACCCTGCGCAATAATGGCGGTGGAATGCCTTGCTTGGGGTGAAATGATTAAAAAAATTATTTTGTAATTTGTATAAATAAGGAAATTTAAAAAGTATGAGATAAAAAATAAAAAATAAAAATAAAGAATGAATAAAAACGTAAGGATAAACAGGTCAGCCAATGAAATGAATTCTTTTTTAACTCATTTCTTATTTCGATTATGTTTTGGTATTATGTTTATGATATTTAATGGATAAAATCAAATTCCGAGGACCCATTTGACGTTGCCATCAGAAATAAATTCCTCAATCTAGTATACTATCTCAACTACGGAAATCTTAATATTACCAAACATTATATCGGATGTACTAATTTTAATCTTAAGATTCGATTTTATCGGCATAACTTATCTTTCAATAATAAAGCATATAGTAATTTTACTTCTCTCTCTAAATACTACTGACAATTGAAAGATGCGAATAAAACTTCTACAGTTAAATGAAAAATATTAGCTAAAGTTAGAACATGTAAATCGTTACATGAAATATGTTTTCTTTGCTTACAAGAAAAAAAATCTATATAATAAATTTCCCCCAAACTGATTTATATATATGAAATCACTAACTTTTGCAACCATAGAATCTTCCATACCATTAAATATATCTGAAATTATCTGAAAATTATCTCAGTATTTTCACTATTTACTCGTTTTATAACTTAAAAGAAATTAGCTTATTGAACTGGGAATTTTAAAAATTACTATTATTCTTTTATTTGTATTTATCCTCTGAAGAATTTTTCTTTATCCATATTTTAATATTTGATTTTTATTTTTTGGTCATTATTCTTTTGTTATTATCTTTTCTTTTATGTTTGTTTTGATTGTATTTTCTTATATTTATTTTATTTTGTTTTTTCCAAAGTTTGAATTTTTCTTTGTTAGTCTTACCCTTTTCTTTGTTAGTCTTACCCTTTTCTTCCGTCTCTATCTCGTCTCTTCTCTCTTCTTTATTCTTTTTTGCTTTTTATTTATTTTCTTCTTTTTCCGGTTTAAAATTTTTGACATGCCTGGCTTTCAGTGGCAAAACATTAAAACACTACTGTCTATAAGTCGCACACACACAATTCTTTAAACGTTATAACACCCACCCTACCTAAGTCGTTTCATTGGCTGAACACTTTATTCTTGTGTTTTATTTATTTTTTATTTTCTATTTTTTTAATTTTTAATTTTTTAGATATCTATCTATCTATCTATCTATCTATCTATCTATCTATTACAAAATAAATTAACCATATTTTACTACCTGATGCTTTAACATCGAAACTTCATAGCTCTTGAGTTGCATTATGCTATAATAATAATAATGACGATAATAATAATAATTACTATATATTTATGCTCTACTTTTGTATTGAGCACTTTTTAAAAGTAAATATCGAACCGTGGAATGTACTTTCATTAGTAATCATTATATATATATATATATATATATATAATGTTTTGAATAGGCAGGAAGACATTTTTAGCTTAACCTTTAAGATTCTTTCGGCCAACACTTCTTCAGAAAGTACAGTTGGCAAAGTAACCATTATATATATATATATATATATATATATATATATATATATATAATATTTTGAACAAACAGCAAGGCATTTTCCGCATGACCTTTAAGATCCATTTGGCCAACACTTATTCAGAAAGTACAGTTGGCAAAGTGGATTGACATAACAAGCCCAAATCGGAGTTTTATGTATGAAAGTCCGAGTCGTGCTTTAAACGTAGGATAATATAAATATTTATAAATAAATATTTTATTGCTCTTTTATATTGCTTTGAACACTGTTCTATTAGCACCAGATAAATATTTATATATCGGCGTGCACCTGCCTGTATACATATATTTATACCTATCTATCTATCTATCTATCTATCTATCTATCTATCTATCTATTCTTCTTGCTTCTTTTCCTCTACCACTTTTTTCTTTCTTTCTCTTCTTCTTTTTCCTTCTTTCTTTTTTTCTTTTTCTTTTCGTTACCCTTACTTCCGTTTTCTTTACCCATACAAGCTCAAACAAATAATTGTACTTTACCGTAATGATTATGATGGCCGATGATGCGGATGTTTGTTTCACTGTTTAAAATGACCATACAACCTTGAAAAATTTGTATTTGTTTATATGCAATATATATATATATAAAGTCGGTAAATACACTATATGAATACCCCAATCAAATGCCTATATATGTACACAATGGCACACATATGGCATATATATGCCAAGCCCCTTACTATTCAGATATAGTTATGTTTGTGTGAGCCCCGGAGGGCAAGCACGCGCGTGTGTCTCTACATACGTCAATAGTTGTACAAGTGTGTATCTATGTCTGCGTTTGTATGAGAGACGTTACGACGACAAATTTTCCTCCCAATTTTCCTCCTACTCCACATAAATATACCAATATACGCAGCTCTAAATATATTCAATATTTAAAAAAAAATTAATCAGTTTGTCTGATGATCGCAAAAGCGTGAAACCCAGGATCACAAACTACGCATCTCTAAATATATTCAATATTTTTAAAAAAATTAATCAGTTTGTCTGATGATCGCAAAAAGCGTGAAACCCAGGGTCACAAACTCACACCTATCTAACTGAATATATATATATATATATATATATATATATATATATATATATATATATAATAATTTTTAAAAACAAGAGAAAGTATACTTAAAACCAACAAAATAGTAGTAAAATACTTTGGTTCAAAGGACTAAAAAATGAGAAAATAAAAACCAAAACGATAGTTTAAAACCAAAGAATTTAAATGAAAAAGGAAACATGAACCGAAAAAAAAAATCAAAGACAGTTCAACAGTAAAAGCAAGTGCTCTTTGTCTAAATGAGCAAGACAGCGTAAATATGTAATTTAGTGATATTGTGGTGAATAAGAAATTAAGAATTAAAATCAACCCTCTTCTTCACTTTTACAAAAATTCACAATGACATGTGAAATCCTGGGTTTTCACAAGTAGTGTAATATAACAATCTCGCCCCACCCGAGGAAGCTGAGCAAGCGGGGGCGTTTCCGGTCGTTGAAAGGAACGGATGTTTGTTTGACCTTATTTCCGGCAGTAGCGGAAATGGCTACAAGAGGCAAACAGAACAGGTGTCTCTGAGAATTACGTGGGCGTGCGTGGGCGAGGCAAAAAACCGGAAGAAAAAATCCCGGTTTGGAGATTATAAAAAGACCTCGGCGCACGAATTCACCAGACAGTCCGGACAGACCAGACCAGAGTAGCAGCGACAGAGATCAACCGGTGAAGAGAGACACTCCCGTCAACCCTTAGAAGAGCGCTCCCTCAACTCTCTGTACCCTAGGCTACACGGTTCATCGTCATCAATAAAAATATAACTCATATTTATATATATATGCGTCTCGTCGTGGTAACAAACATTATTTGGTGCTAGTGACTTGCTGTTTTGAGACAACAAAACAGATTGATACGAGGGTTACCACGGCAACGATTGAAAATTCCGGAATTAAAACTACCGGATAGAAGACGAAAATAGTAAACAACTGGACGACAGCGAGGAAGGAAGAAAAAGAAAAAAAGAAGACGAAAATATATAGCAGCCGCGACTATAGACGTCAGCCAAGGTAAGTGACTCATTGATTTGATAGTGTGTGTGTTCTCTGCTCGTGTTTATAATAAGTCCAGTTAGAAAAAAAAATGCATACTTTTGCCATTGAGAAATGTGGATTGTTGGTGTCAAACACATTAAGAAGGGTAGAACGGAGGGGGTGAAACAGACTACATGTAGGGAGTAGCGCATAGGTTTGGGGTTGACGGGGGTGTTAAAGTTGACGGGGGTATTAAAGTTGGCGGGAGGAGAGGAGTGTTAAAGTTGACGGGAGGATTGGAGTTGAAATATTTACCTATCTGTAAGTACAAAACATCTGAGTTAATGATTTATTTTTGTTGTTAATATTTTACCATATATGTGAAGTGAGTTTACTGGTATGTTGCTTAATTAATCTGACTTTTATTGAGTAAGTGAGATGTAAAATCATGTAAAGGAAGTTTCTTCTACTCTTTAAAGTGGATAATTGGATTAACTTGTTGATAACAATGTTTTCGTTGGGTTGTGCAGTGTTAGGTTTTTTTTTTTTGGAAGTCTTTTCAATGACTGTACACTACAAAATGATTTACATTTCTATGGTTGTGAATTATGCTTTTGTGCAGGTTCCCATCAATTCAACATCCTCTGTGAATTTTCATTTATGTGACTTGGGAAATATCTTTTGAAGGTATATTAATTTCTGAAAACTAGTAAATACCTTGGAACAGATAAATATGGAGAGATTTAGTGAAGGATGTGAGGAACTCCCGAAGAAGTTGACGATAGGAGTCATTGCTGGCGTGGTCGGCGTAATAATAATCCTAGGAATAATAGCTAGGAAGCGGATTTTTAAGTGTAAAAGAAGCAACAGTGCTTCGGGAAAGGAAATTGAGTTATCCGTTGTGAATAGTACTCCGGGGTCAACGGGTGTTCAACACTCAAATGTCTCTGCGTTAAACAGAGAGACGTCAACAAATCAGATATGCTTGGTTTCGAATCCAGAGGAAGTAGTTCAGGGAATAGAAAACATTGTACAAACTAAGGAACTACGAGTCACGGGTCCATTTTTTTTAGACTAAATTAATATCCTCCACAAGTAAATTGCATGCGGATTAACGTTGGAATCAGGGTAATTTTCTTCATTTTCTATTGAACATTTCTCGGTCAGACTATGAATGATATGTACGGCAGATAATGGCCATTTTTTTCTGTGTTCAAACATAGTATGTTTAAAATTAAATTAAATTAAATGAGGTTACATGTGTAACAATAAACTCGAGCAGAAGCACGCATGGTGTTGGTCAAAGGTCATTTACTCGATGTTAGTTTGGAAACTGGGGCGCGATTACCGCCTATAATCACGTGGTTATACATCGGGGTGTCTACGCTTATGGACAGAGTCGAGAAAGAAAATGAACATTTTTAAGAACTTTGCCCAATTCTGTGAAAATGGATATTAAAAAAAAAAAAAGAAAAAAAAAAAAGAGGAGGAAAAAAGAAAGAAAAATAAAAGAACAATGAAACATCGAGCTGGTAGAACAATTTTCAAGATGGATACGAACATTGTTGGGTTGCCGATGTAGGCTCCCCTATTTTTTTTTTGTTGTTTTGTTTGTTTCGACACATGTTTTATACAATTGTCGGGCTTGTGTGGCATGGGGAGGAGAGTGAGGGTGTTGCGCTTAAAATGTTCTTAGGTGAACATTTTGGAAAATGGGTGGGCGAGGAATGTAATATAACAATCTCGCTCCACCCGAGGAAGCTGAGCAAGCGGGGGCGTTTCCGGTCGTTGAAAGGAACGGATGTTTGTTTGACCTTATTTCCGGCAGTAGCGGAAATGGCTACAAGAGGCAAACAGAACAGGTGTTTCTGAGAATTACGTGGGCGTGCGTGGGCGAGGCAAAAATCGGAAGTTCCGGTTTGGAGATTATAAAAGACCTCGGCGCACGGATTTCAGACGCAGAGAGACAGAGGCAGACGAGAGAGCCAGACCAGACCAGAGGAGCAACAGATACGACCCCCCCGTCAACCCCTGGAAGCGCGCTCTCACTCTCTGTTCACTAGGCTACACGGTCCATCGTTCATTAATAAAAATATAATATATATTTTTATATATATGCGTGTTTGTTGTTTGTCGCTATATAACAGTAGAAAGAGGATTGACCATCTGCTTAAAGAAAAAGTCGAAACCAAATTTCACAAGTAGATGTTAAAATGATTTTTGACCAATGGTAGCGACTTGCAAGACCAATCTAGATTACAATGAAAGGACTTCATCAGCGTCAGTCAGTCAGAGTCAGATGGGAGCCGCTAGACGAAAGACAAAACTAAAATGTAACTTCAACTTCACAGTCGCACCTTGTGATTCATTCTACTTCTTCTTCTCCACCCAATGACATTCCTACGAAACAAACGCACATACACATACACACGTACGTACGCATATACTCTTTCAACAATTACTACTACGAACATTTTCTACAGCTCTTGATACCCATAACTTTATCATCGAACACGAACTCTAACCTTAGCTTCTTAATAATGTTTCTAATTGCACATTGATTTCTACAACTTATGTTATTAATTTCTTTTAATAAATTTTTATTTTAACGTGAAAAATGTATATTTTATTCTTACACTATTCCACACTTATTCACACATTCAAACCTGCAACCGACCAACCTTCTGTTGATAACCTTCTGATGATAATTCTGAATAAAACTTGTAAGCGGTAGGGAGTTCGGTTAAGTATGACACAAGGCCGAATCAAAGAAACATTAACCATCTCCCTACGACTTCAATACTACTTTAAAAGTGACAAAATCCAGACCGCTAGTAGACTTTCATGATAGTCGGAGATAGAATTAATGTTGACCATGTCCACCATAGTTTATGAATATAGAATACAGCGCAGTACTTAATCTGTTCAATGAAACAACGTCAAAGATTAACACTCACGAGTCAAACACTCTACTGAATCGGACTATATTGCCAATACTCGGGAAAATATTGTCGCCTTTATACACGTCGCATTGAATATTTTGAGCCTTCTGATTGGTTAACCCTTCTATTGGTAAACTATAAAATGAGTCAGCTCATGACTGGCTCACTAGTATACAAGGGTACCCAAAAACTCCAACAGTTTATGTGAGTATAAACGGTGTGAATACTGAGTATAACTATGCAAAACCACTAGCAGTTTCACAATATAAGAAATTATCAGGCCAAACCCTGATGATTTTTATCTAAACATACAAGCGCTCGGACACACAAGCGCATATTCAAAAGTGTGGCTTCATAACAGAAGGTCATAGTGTTACGCTGAAAAGGACACGTCAATTTGATACCGAGTTGAATAAAAGCAAAGTAAGCAATGTGGAAACATAATTAAATTATACATCAGCATCATATAACTTTAATGATAAAAAGGTGTATATAAAGCTTCAGTAGGCAGTTAATTAGAGAGAGAGAGAGAGAGAGAGAGAGAGAGAGAGAGAGAGGCAGAGGCAGACAGACAGACAGACAGACAGAGAGGGATGTTTAAGCATTCACACCTCATATCTTTACGTTCAGCGGTATCAGACGAATTACTTTCCTCGTTTGACTTGGGGAGAAACTTAATCTCTTGCCCTAACTGTCATCCTCTCAATAACCAACTTTCGGAATAAAGCGAAAATTCTAAACGAAAAAACGAAGAAAATGTATTATACTGGTCTCGTCAAATTATGCTAGAATATACAATATCTATAGCAGGCACCCCACTTTATATATATATATATATATATATATATATATATATATATTGTGTGTGTGTGTTTATATATATATGTGTGTGTTTATATATATATATATATATATATATATATATATATGATGCAAAGAATCTGTCCCGTTAACTGAGCAGAATATGCCAACTTCGACGTTTCAGGAAGACTTCGTTATTATGTGGTTACTCATCAGGGCTGACTTTTTTCGATCTGCTGTGTAGCAGCAGGTTTGGGTTGGTTGAATGTTGCTAGTGGCTGTATAAAGAGAAATTTCTGCGAAAGTGCACGATTGGGGATATTATTTCGTTCTATCTGGAGTTTGAATATTGTTGAGTTGTGATAAGGTTTAGCGCCAAGATTGTTTTTTTTTTCAGTAGTTTTGCTCTTAAAAAGTATTTTGGCAAGCAGGTTTTTATCGTAAAGTGCTCGATATCGGGGTGGGGTAAGGATAGTGCATTGATATATATATATATATATATATATATATGTGTCTCTATCTATCTATCTATCTATCTATCTATCTATATATATATATATATATATATATATATATACAGTTCATCAGTGTGATTAGACATCTACTTGCGTCTGGGCTGGATCGAAACTCGACCGATTGGGTGTCATTTGGAGTCGATACCCCCTAAGCCATAGGTGCATGGAACCAGAGAAGGGAAATTTTAGCGTATTATATATAAGCAGTGTATACACACGCCAGTCACCGAAATAACTCACTTCATTGCTGAAAAGTTATGCATAAATCGCAGAAGTGTTAACGGTTTTTATTTAAATTTTCCTCTCTAGAGAGCTCAATCGTAATGAGAGCATAATATACATATACATATATATATATATATATATATATATATATATATATATATGAAATGATTTGTTTGAACATTATTTTTGTTCGATACTCGTATTTAAGTAGATATTCTGTTTATAATCAAACAGTATTATAAATCAAACAAATCATTTAAAATTGTCGGTTGTTTATAACCAGTTTTGTTAATCTTCGTTAATTTCCGTTTACATTTGTAGACATTACGATACATTTCAGAGCAGATATGGTTATTACGATGAATCGAAAATTGTGTTATAGGCTTAATTTGACTTCGCTTAGCCTGGTCGTCATTCGTGGTCGAGAGGTCTAATTAGTGGCTTCTCCTATGGGGATAGGGGTCGCAGGTTCGAATCCTCCCGAATGACATACATTTTATAGTAAATAATTAATATATAATACTACTTGATTATAAACAGAATATCTACATAAATACGAGTTTCGATGAAAAGTAATTTCAAATTGTCTCTTGTTTATTACTAGTTTCGTTAATCTTCGTTAATTTCCATTGTACATTTCGCCCTAAGCAAGTCTGGGGCCCCTACTAGTGCGAAGGCGTAACAGTGAATACAGGGGTTAGGAAGAAAGGATATAAGATAAATGGGGTGTAAGAAGATAGAAAATGGCAATTGACGTTGATTTAAATTTCTGGAGATTGTAGCGATCAAGGGAACAAATAAACTGAAAAGAGTTCCACTGACAAAGTGCAAGAAAAGCAACTATTTGAGTAGAATAGGCGGTAACATTTAACTATATAAACAGTAAAATGGTGGGACTTTGATGCCAATCTCGCAGCACACGGATGAGGCACCAGGTAAACAAACTCATCACAGCAGTTGCCATGAAAATATTTGTAGAAAAGTCGGTGAGAAAGTCACTGAAGTCGAGATGCCAAGTCAAGACTGATTATATTGCAGATCCTTCTTTAGATTTTGTCGAGAACCTTGAGATGAATAAAAAGAGCACCTGACCAGATATTCAGTTCACAGACAATGATAGATTTATAAATGTGCAAGATGGATTCAGACGAGGAAAGCTTTATAGCCCGACATCGTAGAAGTAGAGGCAGCTATGGATCCGATGACGAATATAAAGACTGTGCACTCTAAAGAAGACAATTTAAATAAAAACAGTTATCACTTCGGTGATATATGCAAAACTCCTCAGCAATTAATCGAGTTCTTTCGGTGATATACAACACGCTAAAATTTCCCTTCTTTGGTCCTATGCACCTATAGCTTAAGGGTTAGTGACTCCGACTGACATCAGATTTCGATCCCGGCTGGAGGCAAGTGGATGTCTAGTCATAATGATGAGCTATGATACAGCAAAACAGGCTTGTATGTGGATGACGAATATATATATACACTTCCGATCAAAAATTTAAGACCACTTAAAAATCTTTAAAAAGAAATTTTTTTTACAGATAGATTTTAAACTTCTCCCACTTAAGGTTACCAATACTACAATCTAAAAGGTTATGGAAACAAAAAGCTATATTCCAAACATTTTATTTAGAAATGTACATTTTTATAAAATGAGGCGATTTACACATGATCAAAATTATAAGACCAGAGACAAAAATTCTACGAAATTGTACAAAAAGTGTATGAAAAGTGTATGAAAACATACAACAACAAAATTTAATAATGAGTTCTACCTCCACTGCTTTTGATGACTTCAAAAATTCTGTCGGGCATGCTAGAAATAAGCGTTTCAATTAAGGTGCGGGGGATGTTGCTCCAGCTTCTGAAGATGGCTTCACGAAGTTCATTTTTTGTTGAATATTGTTTGCCATTTCGATAAACATCTCTTGTCATCCATCTCCAAACATTTTCAATTGGGTTCAAGTCCGGTGAGCAAGTAGGATGTCCCAAGAGATGGACCCCATTTTCTTGTAGAAAGGTCAAGGTCCGTCTTGCAGCGTGGATTGCAGCATTATCCTTTTGGAATAACCATCCATCCCCACACAAACGATGGCCCTCCGTCATTAAAGATGCTTTTTGTAGCATATTAACATAACCAGCCGCTGTCTGACGACCCTGCACCAACTGGAGCTCCATCGTCCCTCTGTAAGAAAAGGCACCCCATACCATTAGGGATCCTCCACCACTATGACGTGTGGAGAAAATTTCAGGAGGCATGTTTTTGTTATGCCAATATCGTTGGAAGCCATCAGGACCATCTAGATTGAATTTTTTCTCATCAGAAAACAGGACTTTCTTCCACTTCTCAACGTCCCATGTTTGGTATTCACGACCAGACATTAAGCGGTCCACCTTGTGACGTGGAAGCAGCCGAGGAATTTCTTTCCGCTTTTTGTTTGCCATGCTTTTTTGTCGTAAGTGTCGTCCAAGGGTTACGTGACTGCAATCAGCATCTGTGACTGCCTTAATTTGACTAGAAGAAAGTTCACCGTCTTTCATAACAACCCGTCTTATTCTCCTACTCAATGCAGGAGAAATTTTTTGGGGCCGACCAGAGGATTTTGCTTTTCCATAATTCTCATTGTTCTTTAGAAAGTTGCAAATCACATTTTTTCTGCGATTTACCTTAGCTGCGATCGCCCGCTGTGACAAACCTTGCTTATGGAATTCTAGAATTCGAGAACGCTGAACTTCGATAAGTTTGTTTGCTTGAGGCATGGTAACACCTTTATGCAGTGATTGCTAATCTCTAACTGAACTATAAACATAGGAATTACCATAGATCTAACAATTTATACCCCTGGTCTTATAATTTTAATCATGTGTAAATCGCCTAATTTTATAAAAATGAAAATGTCTCAATAAAATGTTTGGAATGTAGCTTTTTGTTTCCATAACCTTTTAGATTGTAGTATTGGTAACCTTAAGTGGGAGGAGTTTAAAATCTATCCGTAAAAAAAATTTCTTTTTAAAGATTTTTAAGTGGTCTTAAATGCTTGATCGGGAGTATATATATATATATATATATATATATATATATATATATATATAGTAACCTCTAAAAGTAGTGGAACGGCAAGAACAATTCCTTTGTTTTCATTGTTCATGGAAGACATTTCTTTAAAATATCTACCGGATATTGGAAACAAAGGTTTTATAATCAGAGGTACACTTTCGGTAAGCCTCACCTTAAATTCTAGACCTCTCTGTCCAAATATTTCCAGTAACTAAAACCAGAGACTTCTCTCCACAGAATGAATCAAAGATTATAGGTAAATACCAAACCCCTAATAGCTTTAGAAATTGGAGTAATTTTTGCTTAGATGGAAAAATAAGAATAACAAAATTTAGAAAAAACTAGTCATCTATTAAACAAGAGGAACGGAATCATTTTTCAATGCCGACATAAAAAACAAATTTCAATTACCTGTTTAGTAGGAGTTATTTTTTCTCACTTAATATTACTGGCAAATTCAATTTCTTCTTTTTTGTATCTTTTAATTTTTTTAATTATTTGTGTCTGTATTTGATATATTCGGATATGTATTACCGGCCGTAATTCTTAGGCCACTACAGGGTCTTAAAAAGTTATGTATTTCATACAGTATTTTAGTATTTATTGCCAAGTGAATAATTGTAAATGAAAATAGAATGGTTCTTTTGTTAATAATACACAATAACATGCATGTGCATCAAATGAATTTATAAATATTTAATAATTACTTATATTGCAGTTTCATCAATGAAGGAATGAAGAAAATTTAGGGTGGTTCGGACGAGTTCCTCTTTGCTTCCATGCCTTGTAAAATTTTGCGAAGTAAGAATAACAAAAGAACCATTCTATTTTCATTTAGAATTATCGACTAAAAAATAGTATGAAATACATCATTTCTTTTAAAAAACTGGGGTGGCGTAATAATTATGGCTTGTTGTATATATATATATATATATATATATATATATATATATATATATATATATATATAGAGTCTTAGAGTTCATCTTTGCTGCCTTGTAAACTTTTGCAAAGTAATAATAACAAAAGAACCATTCTACTCTCACACTTTCAGCGGACCTCAAGTGGAATGACTATATCGAATCCATTGCTAAATCCGCTGCTATGAAAGTCGGTTTTCTGTGCAGGGCCCAGAGATTTTTCCGTCTGAATCTATCCTGCACATTTATAAATCTACCATCAGCTCGTGCATTGAATACTGTTGCCATATCTGGTCGGGTGCCCCTGCTATTCTCCTTGGGCTTCTAGACAAGGTACAGCGCAGGGTCTGTAATGTGAACGATACCGACTTAGCAGACCGCCTGCAGTCTCTCTCTCACCGGCGCGACGTGGCTTCCCTGTGTCTCTTCTATAAATACTTTCACGGTTTCTTCTCCGATGAGCTTAGATCACTGTTGCCCCCTAGGTTCGAATTTGCACGACATACTAGATTAGCAATTAGATCCCACCCTTTTACAGTGAAACCGATAAAATGCAACGGCAACTTCTACTCCAACAGTTTCTTTGCTCGCACTTCCCGACTGTGGAATTCCCTTCCACATGACTGCTACAATCTCCATGAGTTTAAATGTAAGGTCAATAGCCTCCTGCTAACAAACTAACTTCCATTCTTTCAAACACTCTTAAAACTATCTGTCACCCCTTCTGACATTTCCTATATCTAACTACTCTTCCTATTTACTTTCCCCTATGTAGCCCCAAGCGCAATAATGGCAGTGGAATGCTTGCTGGGGTGAAATGATTAAAAAAAATCCATTTAGAGTTATCCACTTAAAAATAGTATTAAATACATCATTTATGATGTTAAAAAAAAACTGGGGTGGCCTAATAATTATAACCGGTAGTGTATATGCGCTTAATTTAATTTATTTTATTTTACTTGTATGTAAGAATTTATGTATTATGTTTTTCTTTTTAGTTTATAAACGTCTGATTTAGTTTTTGCGTATATATGTGTCTATATATCTTTTTGGTGTACGTTTGTGTGTATTGGTTTGAGTATATCTGTTTGCTATGTGTTGTTTTTGTGCATATATGGGTATATATTTTTCTTGGTTTATTATTTGTTATGTATATGTGTGCGTGTTAGTCTGTGTGTATTTTAAATTTTTGTAACATTTCCGGTGCGATCGCTACACTTTAATGTCAAGTTGTATATTTCACAGTACTTC